>WEIT01006168.1:12535-81466 GCA_013389985.1 Dryoscopus gambensis | reverse complement strand
CAAACAGAAGGAAGCTTACAACATTTCATATTGCTTGCTGTTTAATTTCTCTTTGATTCCTTTTAGATATTTTTGTTGTCACTTCTCTTAACAACTGTGGATTCGGGAGTTAGGGAAAGAGTTTCATTATGTGCATTACTGAATTCCTAACTCTGTCAGTGGGAAAAAAACATTTCCTACAAACCACAAGTGAAATATACCTCTGAAGATGTATAATAAACCAAATTTTCACATAGATACCTTTGTGTTCTTCCTAAAATTTGTTTCCACGATTTGAAGTTGGAATCATAGAATCACAAAATCATAAAAACATTTCATTGGATCTCTTAGTTGAATGGACATCTTGTTTTGTGCCTGTTCCCAGAAGCTGGGTGATATGCAAGAGACTACTTTCTGTTTGTTTGTTTTTTTTTCTTTTCCTTGAGACATTTTTTCCTGTTAAAAATAGAGGAAATTTAAAAAAAAAAATGTTGTAATTTAACATTCTCATTAGATTAGGGAAAAAAAATAACAAAACCAAACTAATGCAAAAAGCCTACTCTCTACCACCATTACACTGGAACTGTTATTTGTGGTTACTGCTTCTTATATTCTTAGTGGTTGTTTTAATTCTAGGGTAGAAAAAAACAACCTGAAATGTTTTAAAGAAGATAATACTTTCTTCTAATGCTCATTTTGTCAAAAAAAATAATTTATTTGAAAGGAAAAAAAGCTTAACCAATGCCTTGACTGGTCCTGTATCTCTGCAGACTGTGCTTTTCTTAACGTTTCAGATTGTGATCTTCCTTATGTGAATTTCAACCACGTCTCACACTTGGACTTGTGCAAAACACATCTGTAGTGCCTGTTTTGGAAACAAACAGGCATCAGGGTTGTAGAAAAGTGAAGGGGAGAGGAAAATATATCTTAGAACAATTACTGAAGCCAACAGTTTCTTCTTCAAGCTAAGCAAAAGTATTTTTCCACTTGGCAGAGGGGGATGTTGAGCTCTGATGCTGCTGTAGTGCAGAGTTCACATAACGAAGGGGATCTTGCTCTCTTTAGCCCTCTACATCCCTAAAGCATGTTTAGGCTGCATGATGTACTGGTTTCAGGGAGGAAAGCTGATGATAGATAAGACAATGTTCCATTAAATGCTGCAGAACACCACTCATCTTCAGATAATAAACTCCTTAGTAAAAGGGAGGATTAGATTATAGTTTACATTAAATTAGATCAAAGGAGTTATTCTTCATTTAAGCTCTAGTAAGAGGGAGAAGTCTCAGGACTTGGTTTTTTGTAAAAACTTCACTAAATCAAAACACTGCAATTCATCACCTTACGCAGAAATATAATTTGCTGGTGAAGTTTTGATCTTTGAATTCCCATACATTTTTATTCCTACATTCTCCTGTGAAATTCAGTTGCTCTGCAGCAATAGGATTGTTGCATAATAAATATGGAACTAACAAAAAAGTCTGTATTTGTTTGTTTGTAACTTTTGTGGAGATGTGATCACTATGGAAAATTTTAGATTAAGTTCCAGATACTCAGTACTCAAATAATCAATGTCTTTTGTTGGAATTTTGGGTTCATCTAGAAACATGAATACTGGTTGCAAAATTTGATCCAAAATATGGCAATGTTGGACTCTAAATTCAAATCCAAAACTTGAGGTCAGTTTGTTTTATAATCATTTACAGAAAAAAGCACTTCCTTTGAGAATTCTGATATAAATTTTGAAATTTAGGGATGATCTGCTCTGCTTTAAAACACTCTCATCTTCCTGCTGGAGATAGCCTGGGGATCTATGTGCTGTGAAATCAAAGAGAATAAAAGGAAAACCATCAAGAGCAAGGAATAAAATAGTAAAATAAAGACTGTGTTATGCTATTCAAAGGGAAAAACACATTTTCATTTAAAAATAGATGTAATCCACTGGCTGTGTGTTGCAGTGGGGAAAAACTCACTGTGATCTACACACACAAGAGTGTGTGCTCAGTTGTCAGCTGGGAAAGGAGTGATGTGGCAGGTTGCACACCATGCCCAGGGAGAGTTCCTCTCTTGGGACCATGACTGAGTGAGAGCCTGTGGGACTCATCCTGCTCTGTGCCCATCCTGTGGCACTGCCCTCATCTATTCTGAAAATTATTCTCAGAGACATCTTGTCAGGATGGTTTGTGAGGAGCAAAGCTCAGACCACAGCACATGGCAAGGTATAAAACCAATGAGGTTTCAAGATACAGTAAATCCGACCTTGAGGTCCTAATATCTGAAAAGTTTCCAGCGTTAATCTGCTCAGGTTTTTTTACCATTGTGACAGTCATCTTTTTGTCTGCACTCGTTAGTACTGAGCCAGGATTATAACCCTCAAAGCAAGAGGACAGTATTTCAGCAAAAGTCTTTAGATATTGCAGTCTACAGCACAGCAACGTCTAAAATCTCTGTGTGAAACTGTTTGATGGAGTCTGCAGACCTGCAGAGCCTCCAAAGTCAGTAATTTAATGAGATATGGAGTCTCAGAGCCTGAAATTGCCAGACATATTTAAATACTTCAGCTTAATAGATTTTAACTAATCATTCCCACAACCAGAGAAGCCCCCTCTTGTGACTGTACTATGAACCTTTGCCAGATTTTTTCCTCCTCTGCTGTAGCAGAAGAAATAAAAATACTCTGAAAAACCCCATAAAAAGGGGATTAAAAAGGTCTCTGACCTGCACTGCAAGCACAAGAGCAAAAATGGAACTTTTCTTGAAATATGAATTCTAGATCCTGTTCCCTCAGCTTTTTAAAGGAATTTATATTTAACGGTTATTAGCAAAAGAATCAGAAATTAAGACTCAGAATTGCAGTCCCTTTATCTGCAGCTAAATGCTGAAATTGACACACCAGAAATTGAAATTCTTGTCTGTTTTTCTCCTGGATTCCTGAGCCTGAACACTGGACTGCGCAGTGATGACTCCTGCCTTCTCCCAGCATTAGCAGAGGGAACATGATTCCCATGAAGATAAATCCCTCAGTTCCAGATGGAGGTGCTTTGGATTCTCACTGCACAACAAGGGCAAGATCAAGGCATCCCAGACATAGGGCCAGCGTTATTGTCACTAGATTTTCATAAAGGGAACTTCCAGCAACAGGTTTTTAACTCAACATTGTTTTGTGCATGAGATAAGGCATGGAGCAAACATTTGTAGCAGATTAGACTTCATTTGGATGCAAAAGCAAAGAGTTACCTGTGTTTATCCATCATTAACAGAAATTGGACGTGGAAACAGACACCCAGTTAAGCAAGACTGGCAATTTAGGAGGTCTGAGAAACACCACCTGAAACTGGAGGTGTTAATGGCTTCGTAGATGCTAGGTCAGATTTTCCTGAATCATTCTTTTATCTCGGACTTCTGTGTTTTGCCAGAAAGGGCCTGCCAGGAGCTCAAGTGCCCCGCTCGAAGCGTGGCAGACGCTGCTCCTTCAGATGAGGAGCCAGCACTCACTGCCGGGTGGCTCTCACGGCTCACAGCCCTCTCAGGCAGACACAGTGAGCAAGGGGGAGAACAGAGAAGGCACATTCGTTACCTTTCACATCTGCTTCTCCACAAATCAAGACTGACACAAAGGTGCTGCCATACTTTTCCAGAGGTAGGAGGCAGAAAACCCCATCCATCACCTGGAGAAGTTCCACAGAAGTGATGAGGCTTCTTGGCTTACAAGCTAACTAACCTGTAAACACCGAAATTGTGCAGGATGCTGTCCAAACACCCAGGAAGGAATTTATAGTGGAAGTTTAGTCATGATAAAGCAGTCTCTTTATTCAAGTAGATACAGCAGGAATGACCCGTGATTTTGGGACTGTGGATTAGGTTGCAAAAAAAAAGGTAACATGGTAGAAGACCACGTTATGTATCAGAGATACATTTAGGTGTGTGTGGATTTCAGTGCACTTTTCTAGACATGATTTTAAACAAGGGATTTAAAATAGTCATTATTAGGCAAAAGAAGAAAAAAAATGTTGACCAGGAACACCATTCAGAGCTGCTTTAAAAGCACAGGGCACTTTTCAGTCTCACTGAGCATTATGTGTGCTCACTTAAGCATGACCATGATGAATAAATGCAAAACAATGCTTAATTAATGTGCAACAAACCCAGCACATTACAGATTTAGAGCAATGAATCTTCAGAGTCTTTTCAGATTGGAGGTCCAATACTGGAGTCCTCCCTTGGTTCGGAATTTAAGCCACCAGGAGCATTCCCTAAGGATGAGACAGTGTTCAAGGTGAAGGAAATATCAACAACAACAGCAGTGACAATTAGCAAGCTAATTCATTAAGAGACATTCTGAACTGGACTGCAAAGGAAATCACAGTGAATTACAGCAAATAACTGTCTTTGATTCAGCTTTACTCACCATATGTGCCACGGGGTCATGAGAGCTCATGGCAGAAATATTAAATTACACTTTGTTATAAACCAACCAGTTGAAGTCTGAGAGGTCTTTAGAAGTGGGATTTAGATGTTCACATTACCTGAATCCAGAACTTTTCATCTACTGAGATGCTGTAGTTCCAATCAAACACAGCTAATTAGAACAAGGTGTTCTTGAGGATCTTGATTTCATGTGAGAGAAAGGATCTTCATTATAAGATTGGTGAAACAAAAGAGGGGTGAGCAATGGGGATAAATCTCCATCCTTGCAGCTTTTCAGAACTTGTCTAGGCAAAATCCTGAATAACCTGATGTTCACGTATGTAATATCATATCTGTGCATTTATGCATAAACATACTAATATAGGAAATAAATATAAACATGTATAAAATTCCAAGTACATTTTGAAAATTTCTTACTCCATAGGTACCTGCTACAAAGGATATAAGACACCAGCCTTCGAAGGGAATGACACTATAAATTTTTATTAGATGGATCAGAAATATTTTCATGCTGTGGGCAGTGTGGGCTCATAAGAAGTACAGATTACTATCTGCTATAACAAGGAGCATTAACTATGATTAATGAGCTGACTTTGAAAGTCAGACCATCTCCACAATATAATCTCTTCTCCTCTAAGGCAATTTTTAAAGAAACTTTTAAATATTTAAATAGTTCAGCAGCCTTCTGAGGCTGGTGCTGTCTGAATGTCTTCAGCAATTTCTTTCTAGGCCTAAATTGAAAAAATACAATTTAGTTGTCCCATTACATTATGTGAACAGAAATAGAACATGTATGTTAATATAATTACATATTGGGAAAACACAGGTCTGGCAAAAACAGTCACGATTTTGTTAGCTATATTTAAGCTGATATATATCTGAAGAAGTTTTGCGTTGTGGTTCACTTTTTTCTGGTAAAAAGGGGGAGATTGTCATTGACTCCTTTAAAACAGGATTACTGACCTGGTGATTTGAAAACAGCCCAAAGATCAAACAAACCTGGAAGGAACTGTGCTGCTCATGAATGCAGAAAGAGTTGCTGCCTTACCAGAGCAGGTTAAAATGTCAGGTTTCTTACGTCTCAGATGGGAGCACGAGGTCAGCTGAGCTCATAGAGCTTAATTCCAAAACAGACTGATGAGAGGGGTCAGTCACGTTATTGGTGCAGGGCTTGTAATGCCATTCTCAAATATGACTTTTGACACTTTGATGTAGCTCCTCAAAAGTATTCAAGCATTTAACTCTCCCTCAGAAATCTGAACTGAATGGCCATTGTGTTAAACACTCTCTGGTTTGTACTTTGCATTAAGCTGTCACTGGATAAAACACAGGAGCTGTTCCCGTAGGAGTGATTGGAACAGGATTGTCCTCACCTGCAGGGTGGACATCCAAGCAAATGCACTTCACATTGCTCTCACACGAAATGTTCCCAGGGCAAGAGCAGTGTCATGGTTAGACACTGGACACAAGCCAGTGCCCCATGAAAATATATTTTTACTAATAATGGTTGTAAGATGTGATCAGGAACAGAGCAGAGCAGGCTCCAACTTTAGAAATAAGAAAAAAACTTTATTAATCTATACTAAAGGAGAGAAACACATAGGGAACATGAAAACTCTCCAAAACATTCCTCCTCCTCCCAACTTCCACCCTTCCCACAATCAGACAAAACCTTGGATTTCCTGATCGGCTAACAATACTTAAATAATCAATTCTCAGTTCATCTAAGAAGAGAGGAGTCTCTCTTGCAAACCATAGTGTCCTTCCATGTCTGGTGCTCTCACCACCAATCCATGGACCAAGACTGCCCTCAGGATTCAATGACGCTTTGCCAAGTACCAGAAGCTCCTTTTTTGGGACAAAACTGCCCCCCCATTTTATAACCCCTGGGGCCGAGGGTTTCTTCTGCTCTGAAGAGAGGGGGCACAACCACACCCTCTTCCTGGTCTTCTGCTCTGAAGACAGAGGGCAACACCACACCCTCTTCCTCCTCTCTCCTTCTTCATCCACTTGGCATCAGCATCACTGCAGCAGGTCGCCTCATCTGGCATCCAGCCACTGCATCCACCTAAATGCAGTCACATGTATTAAAGACAGATTGTTCAGTCTATGGCCATACAAGAAAAGTCCAGCCATAAGCCACTCCATCATCTTTTCCCACTTTAGATTCTTCCCATCAATTCCTCTAACGTCACAGGATTCCAGGCTGTCTCTCTTCTCACTCCAAAACACTGCACACGAGGATTAATGTTTCATAAAGCTTTCTTTTCCCAAGGAAGAGAAGGGTTAAAAAAGTCTCTGTCTCTAGTGCTGTGCCGTCAGCTCCAGGACTCCCCCACAGCCGGGAACCTCCCCCGCTCCAACTCTTTGGCCTGCACAGACACAGTCTCTCTCTCTGCGGGGGGCGGGTGGTGGTGGGTAGAGAACCATCTCCTCGTCTCTCCACCCTTCCATCCTGCAAGCTGGCTTCCACCTCTCTCTCTCTCTCTCTCCGGGCTCCGGCCTACCTCTCATCCTCAGGCCGAGTGACTTCAGGCCTCATGGCTGCCCCTCCCCCACCCAGGCCCAGGCCCAGGCCTTTAGGCCTCGGGCTGGGTGAGGGAGGAGATCTGCTCCTTTCACTGACTGGAACACAAAAGGAAGTTTCTCTGTGAATCTCTCCTTTATCTCCTCCTGTTCTCAGAGGTGACAAGTTTCCTCAGTCGCCACACCAGATGTCAATACTCACTTCTGACCCATGATTGGTTTGACTATACCTTCCTTAAAAACTTCCTTCCTGTCAAACCAGGACAAGCAGAAATTAACCCACATGTACTGTTAGTGAATACTCTAAAGCTCTAATTATTATATAAAAATATAGACAGATATACACATATTTGAAAGCTATTTTTTAGCTGCATTAGAGAAAAAGGAGATAAGCATAGCTTTTGTAGCTATGTATAACTCAAGTTGTAATAATTTGGATTAATTTCCTCAGGGGACCCAATGAAAACTGATCTGTGTTCTGTCTTGACAGTACAGTGACAGTTTTATGAGTTCCTCCACTATTTATTTCCTTGTCTGCTGGTTTTGTGGAAATCCTACATGGGTGGAATGGACTTGCTGACATGCAGTGAGTGACGTGTATCTCAGCATCTTGATGAGCCCCACTCAATTCTGCAATTGGGTCTTCTCAGGTAATCCCAAATATCTGAGTTACCGCCTTGTTAGCAACATAAACAGTGAGTATCTTGTGTGTGCAGCTACAGGAGTCATAACACACCAGAACCATAACAACAATCCCACTCAGGTAGCTTCCAAACAGTACCTCATTAAATTATGGCCCCTAAATTGTTTAAATAAGGCGTTTGCTCACACAGAAAAATCATCAACCTAGATGTCATTGAGGAAGTTAATTAAAAAGTTAGGTATTTAGGGCACGACCCCCCCAAAAAATCCATATTTGCAAAATCTTTGGGTTTATGCTTTAAATCTGAAAACACAGTGAATTTTTACTGATTGCTAATAAATAATTATTGCTGCTCACTCTCAGAAAGGCAGACATTTCAGGGGAGAGCCAAGGAATACAGCAGTATTAAGAATTAAAAGTTAAGAATATGGGCTATATAATAATTTTCAGAAAAATATTCTCTTGTATTTCTTCCTAACAAGCACTTTGTGTGTTTTCTGAAGTGCTCTGGGACCTTTGCAAATGAAAGATGCTAAAGAAATGGGGGTGATAAAGTAGTTACCATTTTACAGTTTCTTGCATCTTTTATAACTTTTTATGTCTATTTAGTCAGCTTTGTTAGGCCTTACTGAAATATCCAGACTGGTGAACTCTCGTTCAACGCTTTGATTTTGTAAAGGGGAGCTAAACATAAGAAAAGACTATCAAGCCTTTTTATTATTTCATGTTGGTCACAGGGGCAGGAAGACAAGGGTGGCCCCAACTGAAAATGTGTTTTATTTCCCTGTGTTTTACTTCCTCGAACTTTTATCTAGTTTTTAACTGAAAACCAACACCGACAGCAAAGTCCAATGCACTCCATGACTTATGCTGTCCATAAAGCCTATGGGATTTACACTGCCACGGGAAGGAGGCTATTTACATGTTAAAAAGCCATTTATGATACTAATAAAAGTCTACAGGATTTACTTTACAATGTGTGAGGAGGCATTTATGATGTTAAGAGTCAATTTACAATGTCAACAATTGTGTTAGCAGTAAAAATGCAAAGCGGATATATAGCATTGATTTTTTTTTTTACTTATATTGTTGATATTTCCAGGGCCGTGATTCATGTCTCCACCAAACAGATTTTCTGGTTTATGTTTTAAATGAGAAAGATAAGGCATAAATTTTTGTTTTCCCTAAGTGAGTTAATCTTAGAGAAAAACTATTTATACAGAGGTGTTTGCGATACCCTCTGTAATATAGCAGAGATTTCAGGCAACTTTTTCTGGCTGTATCAATTTGCTACAGCACCGAAGATGTTCTCAATCTTCACGCTTTCATTCACCCCTTGGACATTCAGCAGTTTTGATCCAACAGCAAACTTTGAGTACTTGTTCCAATTTTAATTTTTTATATTATTTTTTTTAATATTTCTTGGGGGAGATCAAATACCAAGGACTTCTTGAATATATTTTCCTGCCACTTTTATTAGTACACTGGATAAAGAAAAATGACATTTCTTAAGTCCAACTTAAAGGCTCTGAAGATACTGTTTAACTAAAATCTTCACTTATATAGATTTTCATTACCCAACATCAAATCCATTGGCTAATCACAGTAATAACTTCACATAACTGAGCTGTCATCTACTGGTTCTTACTGTGGTACCAATCACAACTCGCTTTCTGTTTGTTTAATCTGATCAACTGTGGGAGAAGGATTCTCCTCTCCAGGCTGAACAGCCCCAGCTCTCTCTGCACAGGAGAGGTGTTACAGCCCTCTGATCTCTTTTGTGGCCCTTCTATAAAACGTTTTTTATTGTTAGCATAATGAATGTATTAACAGTCTAATTTTAAAATTGTTATCATTCTAAATCTAATTGCAGCAGAAAAAGAAAATGTAGAAATGCAGGTAGAGTATTTATTAATAGAAACAGTAATAGCAGTGAACCAGTTAAAATCAGGACACTCACGTGTAGTTACTACTCCTACTTTGGGGATTATTCCCACCTTGCTTACTGCTATAATTTGTATTTCTTATTTTACCAAATGAGTTATTTCAGCAAAAAAGCGCATCAGTAATATTCTGATTGCTGACATAAAGGACAAGCCTGAAATTTTGAATATGCTGAGCTGTGACGAGAAAGATAGGTTTACTCTTTCTCTGAAATACAGCTCTTTAGATATTCATCTTGGTTAAATGTTCTTAGGTCTTCTCTTTATAAACAACTTTCCTGAGTTTGTGAAGGAGAAAATCAGCAGTTTTTAATGGCTGTACTTAAAGACTTTAAGAATTAATTAAGACTTTAAAAGTGCACCAGGAGGCCTGAAAAGCTGTAAAAAGAAAGGATTTTTGTATTTAATTGAAACAGAATCCCAAATGCAGTGTAACTCAACAGGTAATGTATTAGATTCAATTAAACACTTTAAATTTTTAAAAACATAGAAAATTTTTTTTCTGCCATAAGAACATCAGCAATTAAAGTCTGCTGGATGTATTTGAAGTAGAATACAAATCCATGAAATTAAGATGTTCTGTGGTTGTTGTGACCAACTCCTAAGTGCATCAAGCCAGGGAAACAGGAACTAAACATTATGAGCCACACACATGGATGGACGAATCACATTTTTGTATCCCAAAATAAGCTATGAAAAACAAAGGTTGTGAAATACTTGGAAGTAAATTGAGAAAAAAGTAATGTCTAAATATCTGAACTTACCTGCTGGGTTTTCAAGGACAGGTCAGGAGAAATTGCAATAGTCAAAAAATAAAAAAATAATCATCACTCTTTCCATGTGCTCCCATTTTCAGTTTTATAATGTGTGTCATTTCCCATTCTGTTCAATTCCTCAAAAAAGCAGGAAGCCAACAGTTGAGGAAAAAACCCCACAGTGACAGCAGAGAACCTAAAAGAAAACAGCACTCCAGGTGACAACATGACCAGGATGTGGAAATGTGTTGGCAAAATAAAGCTGGAAGTCATGGCAACTGATCAGATTTGTAGCTTTCATTATTGATTTTAGCAGAATAAAATAACGGTGCTGAAATTCAACTTCTACTCTCTGCTCCAGTTAAACATCAAATTCACTGACATCTTGAACTTACAATCAAAAGTGACAAGTGATTTTTGGAAAGTACTTTTTTGTTTATGTCATGCAAGTCGCCTGTAGAGAGCTGCATGTCTACATGGCAGTAGACAGAAACCCTGTAAACACAGCACCAAGCCCCAGTTATTAAGTTCTGCCTCTAAATAAGAGTTAGGAGTGCAATAGATCTGTGCTGATGTGCCAAAAAATAGCTTGGAAGATAACAAATCTATCCAGCTCTGAGAAAGGATGGAGAGGATGCCCAAAAGTCTGTGCCTGAAAGAGCTCCTGAGTGTGTTTAGGAAACTGATAAGGGCACATTTTTCTCCCTGGGGTCAACTTGGAACAGCACCACTTATTTCTTAACAGCAAAGCTTGCTTATTTCCCCAAAAGAGGGTGGTGATGGAAAAACTGCCTCGTGGGAATATCTCCTGACTTGTACTGGCCTCTGGGATGTGCCTGGGAATGGTGGGATTACACCAGCGAGAGCTAAAACCGCAGCAGTGACAAATGACAGGGGCTGGACACTTCTCAGAGACTGCACAAGAGTTTCAAGGCCTTCCTTCTTTGATCAGTGCACACATAGTACACGGGCCAAGGGGTGCATGGAGAGCACTGCACAGCACTGAGGGGAGTCTTCAAATATTAACCATATTCTGGAGAAATTGCCGTGAGAACCTGCAGAATTTAATTCATGGAATTTCTTCTTCAAAGCTTCAAGAAATTAATAAATCTTCAGATGGCTGAAAGAGATCTGCTTTATATCTATAAGGCATTTCCAGCTTTAGGCAGCAGAGGTGGGTGATTCTAATCATAAATCAGCAGGAACAGCATCGTGGCCACAGCCTCCTTCCTGCTTTGCCACACCTTGTCCTGGTGTGCTGGCTGCTTCTGCCACTGCAGGAGCAGGGAGTAAGGGGTGGTACTGGGGATTAAAGGGGAAAATAAGACTTTCAGTGTTACTGCTCATTCTCAATACTCCACTTTTCCCTCCACAGCAAGGGGGTTGGGAGGCTCCCCAGCCCGTTCCTCCACCCCGGTCCTTGTCTTTGTATCATCCTCAGAGCAGCAAAATTCATGTTTTCCTTCTCTGCTCAGAGACCCAGAGTGCGTTATGCTGTCTCAGGTGTTCACCTCCCACAGAGCACAACATGAAATTTTCACTGAGGTAGGGACTGACTCCTTTTTTGTCTGTAAAAATAAAGCATTTTTCACATCTATCATCTCTTTAAGACTGTGGTAATTTTTTTCTCTAATCTGATAATGTAATTACTCTTTCTCATTTCTTTATCCTTTGGGTTTGATTCTGATTATGATTTTGCTAGTTACACTTGAAATGTCATAGGGGATTCAAAGTTCCAGAGAGAAATATCCACTTTTGTTCAAAGAAGCAACTGTAGCATAATCAGTCATGTCTTTCAAAGCCATTTGCTGAATTTGTTGTAGACATCAAAGTAACTCCAATAATGTTAGTGGGGTCATATCACCATCACTACAAATTAATGAAGCTTCACTGAAGAGCTGTATCAGTTTCCATCACTGTGGGTTTGCACAGACTCTCAGACTTTATTATGATGGAGGTCATATATGAAAGCTGAAGGAAGATGAAGAGGAGGGAAAGATTAATTCAGAATTATGTGCTGTGATCCCATTTTAATTTTTCCCCTGCTCTATTTTGGCAAGTAAAATGTCACTGCATTTGAAGCCTCAGTCTCAGATGCTTCCTGAGAAACTTGGAAAACAATCCATTGAATAAGTTTCCAGTAATTTAGTACTGTCTACCTCTTTTTCTCTATTTTTTTCTGATCTCTAAATTTGTTTCCTCAAATGCTTCAATGCAAATATGAGGCCCTCTCCTGAATATCTCAGCTGTTCCTGCAGCTCTCCCTCACCTGTGGTCATAATTCTCTCTGATATTCCTGTGAGTGAGATGTCACAAACCTCAAGATGACTTCAGCTGAAGGAGAAGCAGCAGGAGTGGAAAGCTGTCATATCAGACATGACTTTTCCTTGAACTACTCATGTTTGTGATGGGTAATGAGGTCTCTGCAGGATACTGTATGTGCTGAAAGCCCCAAGAGCATCAAAATAATCATAAAACATGTAAGGGCTTTAAAATGCTTGAGTACATTCAAAAATTCTATCTTGTGACACATTGTTCCGTTACTGTACATTCCTGTGATTCAAAAGATAACAATCAGAATGCTTCCATGGGTTTTTAAACTCAGTTGTTCACCTTCCCCTGCTGTGATGAATCTCCCTACACACTCCTTGACTCATTCTGAAAGTATAAAAATGAAGTGCTAAGAATGGAATTCTGTGGCATTGAGATTTCCCAAAGAACAAAAAACTCACATTTTATTTAAATTCCTTTCTATTTTTGCATTGTCTTGATCCCATTTGTTCACTTAGCCTTTATCTCTCCCTGTAGGACATTGTGAAAAAACCCCCCATGGGCAGAAACTCCAGGTGTTCAGCGTGGTGTTACCGTGTCACACATTAGGGACTGCAGAGACATGGGGCCATTCTCTGCAGTTTCAAAATTGTCACTTATGAAGTGACATCAAAGAAAAATGAAGCATTACAGTCACAATTTCCAAGTAAATGAAGTTGCAGGGCAGTGAGATTCTGCTGGACCATGTCATGTTCTAGAATATAAAGTTGCAAAATAATTAGGGAGGGAGTCAGACAATAACAAAAAGGACACAAAAGTGTATTTATACCATGATCTTCTCCCCCTCTGGCTCTTTCCAGGAACAAAAAGGGGTGACCAGATAGAGGTGTGGATTGAACTTGAGGAGCATGAGTTCCCTTCTTGGCTTCATCCCAGCCTCTCTGTGTGGCTCTGGGAAAGCCTCTAAATCTATTACATGTGCCATTCTCAGGCTATCAAAGCTGTGAGAGCATTTCCCTGTCTCACAGGGATAAAAACCATTAACTGCTGCAAAGTGCTCAGCTCTTATAATTAAGGGGATTGTATGTGATGGGTACCAAGACCAGGGGCTTTGAAGCTGATATTGAAAGATATTTCGTTGTTTAAAAATGCTGAGCAATTTAATTGAAACCTGGGAATTAAGTGCTTTTGAAAATCCCAATATAGAAAAGTCCCTAATTCTGCCTTTACAACTTAATAAAACACAGCCAGGGTAAGAATCACACCCTGGAATTCACTATGACAAGCTTTCCATGCCCGCACAGGCAATGTATAAATAGGAATTGAAAGTTCTTTGGGCTCTTGCTTTCCTCAACTGATTTAAAAATCTTTCTTAAATGCTTATGAGTGACAGCAAAAAATTTCAATTTAAAACTCTTATTGGAAAATAAGATTCGAGGTTTAGGGTTCATTTTCAGTGACAGACCTACATTTTGCAAGACTAACCACCAAACCTCAATGCTGTTGAAAGACTCTGGTCCATTCCTTACAGATTTAACCTATTTCCCATTTGAGGGGACTATGTATACAGGTTTTATATATTTAGAGCAAAAGATCTGCATTGACATATTTAAAGAATCAAACTAGAAAACTCTGAAAAAACAGATACTTTCATTTATTGGCTGTAGAGGCAGAGACACACACAGTCTTTGAGAATGACCACAGAGAATGACAAACACTGACCAGAAAAATCACAGCCATGGATTTACTGTTATTGCTTTATTATAATGTACCATATAATGTACTTCTAAAGTGCATGCATGTTTGCATTAAATAAGAATATTTTATTCTGTGTATAGTAGTCTTATTATAATGGATATTTTCTACTCTCAGTGATCCATTCCTTCATCCATCCATTTCTATGACATCAAAGTAGATTTAATGATGAAAGGAAATAAGTAATGGACATAAATGTTATGCTTTCATTTTCTAGCAATATTCTAATCTTAAAGCTGTTTATACTGCTTTTCATAGCTTTTAAAATATTTTTTTCTATATTTAATCATTAAATTATTTTGAGTTTTTTTGGTAGGAGGGTTGTTTCAGAGTGGCAAACAACACATGATCCACACATATACTGAACTGTTTTCCTGTTGTTATATTTTAAGATTTGGGATATACAGACATTAAACAGTGTGGTGGTTTGAACCTGAGTTGATAGACAGTCGTTTAGACCAATGGCACTTCGCGAAATTTACACATTTAAACTGCAGAGAGACGCAGGAACTTCCCCTTGGTGTTCGAGGTTCCCGTGGGAAGTGGGGGGAAAATGGGCCCCAGGCCTCGGGCCTCCCCCCTGGCCCTGGGGTATGGGCCCCCCTGGGTCATTGCGGGAGAACCATCTCAGAGCCGTGGGCAGCTAAGAAACAACCGTGAGCTGCTGCGTAGCCGAGACCACCCAGCGCGGCTTTCTGAGGACTGGTGGGCATTGCCCACCCCATGCAGCCCCATGCAAATCCAGCGAGAGCCGGTGGATTTTCCTACAACCAACGTTCTTAAAGTCGAGCTGAGGAGCCAGCCACATAAAGAGAAAGAGGCTTTTCCTCCAACATAAAGCCTGAAGAAAATCATGGAGACCTCAAGGTCAGAGGGAAAGAGAAAGTAAGTTATGAGAGATGGAGCTGAAGATGGCAACGGGAATAAGGGGCAGAGTCACGCGCCCAGTGCAGAGCTTAAAAATACTTTTTTTAGGCCATGGTAAAAACTGTAATATCATATACTGTTCCTTTTCTCTGTAATCCACTTAAAGACATGGGGGGATGAGAATTTTGTGTGCAGCCTGTGGAAAAAAGAAATGTGACCATGCTAGCTCACCTTGGAGCTATATGAGACTTTTAAGAGATTTTGTGAAGAAGAGAGCAGTTGCTTTTGGGCTAGAATTTGCCTATTGTACAGTCACCCCAAGACACTTATCCTTAAAAAGCTACACCCCATGTATGGCCCATGCTGGCAGTGTGGGAAGACTGCAAGATTCATGGGAGAGATGCTTTTTCACGGCAGCAGAATTTCCGGGTGGGTCTGTTGCCCTTTGAGCAGTTCGGAAACCACGTGAAGCAAAAGAAAATCTTTTTTCCTTAAATAAGGGAGAGACTTTTAAGAACTGTAATACTGAGCAAAATCATAGTTTGTTATCCTTTGTGCGAGTTGGGTAAAAAGGAGAGGTGGTGGAGGAAAAAGGGGGGTTTGCTTTAATTTCTTATTATTTCTTTTTTACTTTTAGTTCTGTTAATAAATTTCTTTATGTTTCTTAAAGTATGGAGCCTGCTTTGCATTCCTCCTAACTCTTATCTCACAGAAGGTAACCCCCTACAAAACAGTGAGAAAACAATCAGCCTATTCACCTCTAAAAAGTATTAACTCATTTCTCAGTCCTTCGCTGGTGCCTGTATCTCTGCATTAGCTCATAGGACAGCAAATTTAATGTATAAGGAAGTCCAAACTTTTTTAGTTAATTCATGTACATATTGGTGAAATGAAGAACTTAATTTAATCCTAAATTGAGTGAGAAGAAACCCAATGAATTTGGTTAAATTATGCTGCTTATTATAAGGTGCAAAATCATGTTTAATCTTTTTACATAATTGTTCCTTTTCCCAGGAATCATTCTTCAAACTGCTGAAGTGATAGTTCAATTGTTTTGCATAGGAAATTTAATTTAGTTTTTGCCTAACTGAAAATATTCAAATATTTCATTTCTACCTACGCTTTTCACTTTTCTCAGAAAACTTTCTTATTAAGTTCATTCAGAAATGGAAACAAACAAGAACATTATTTTGGTAGAAGGAAATTTGAAAGAAAATAATTTGCAATGGAAATATTTTCAGATTTTAATTAAAATATATGGTTTCCCATGGAAGAAAACATTAAAAAAAAAAAAAAACGAGTTCTAAACAAAAGGAAAATTAATGTTTTTAAGGTGTTTCATGAGAAAAATGTTTCTCTTTTCTTGATAAATCCAAGCATCTGATATTCTTCATAGTCTTATCTACAGTGTCAAATAGGTGTAACAATTTTAATGACATCAGAATTCAATTAAACCAAATTGCTTATTGCTCTTCAGAGTACCTCAATATTTGCCGCCACTCATTTGAGTTCTGTGAAAAGTCTCCTGTTGCCCATAGTGAAAAAAGATATATTGATGTTGGTGTTAATGTTGCTGCTATTAGTAGCTGCAGTGGTAAAACAGTAAATTTATCATGAGGCTCAGCTTTCAGTTATCCTAAAATTTTACAAACCAGACATCAGTTGCTCAAAAACTGTAATTGGAGTTTTATTTAATCTCATAGAAAGAAAACATCAGGTGGTGCTATCCTTGCTAGAGACACCATGTCAGTGATTAAGACAAAGTGGAGGAAGGCTCAAATTTCTTTTCTCCATCCATCAGAGAGGAGCTGCTTGTCAAGGCCACCTTTTTATTATTTCGGGTTTTAAAATAATTACCCTCATTTGAATGGAATATTTCCTGTAATGCACACAGACATTTAGGCTTCTCAGCTTCATCTAATCTAGCTCTTTCTCACTGTTTGGCCACGCAGTTCAATTATTCATGCAAGCTCTCTGTGCACATTTCCCACAATGAAGATGCAATTAACAGCTGGACAGAGCTGCCACTGTTCTTTATTAGAGTGATCCACAGTCCTTTATGAAACACTGGGGTAAACAGGAACAGAAGTCAAAAAAAAACTCCCCAGTGTATCTTGAAATATTTGCATCAGTGGAAAATATGAACCACTACATTTGCTTACCCAGCTTAGTGTCAAAATTATATTCAAATAGAACATTAGAAAGTTAATATTGGAGGTTTGGTTATGTTTTGTTTTGAACTGCTTTAAATCTACTTATTTTCCCCATCCTAGAAAGATAAATAGAACAACCTTTAAAAATTGAAGTGCCCTAAATTCTTCAAGTCATTGAGATTCCAGAGCTTTCAACAGCTTTCTTATTTTTTCTGCATTTCTACAAATATTCTCAGTGGGAATACCCACAGTCAGTAGAGCAAGTTCTTCATACATCCTGCTAATGCCTGCAGCTCATTATTAATGCAACATGAACCCTCTGAGTTTCGCTGAACTAATCAAAAGTAATATTAATAATTGGCAATGGGGATTGCCTCTGGACAAAGAACATTGCACATAAGAGTAGTGTTTACTTAACTTCTGAGGCCATCAGCAAATGTAGATGTTTCCCACCTTCTCGAAATCTCTTCTGGTTTGGGTTTTGGGTTTGCTTGTTGTCAGATCACACTGGCTCAAAGTGATACTGAGAAAGTCCATGAACAAATCTAGAGTTGGAAGTAGCTTCAGAAACTCAAATACTGGTGAGTGGAAAGAGCTGAGCCTTTAGTGCTGACTGCTGGTGAATAGTTTGGGGTGCTTGGTGATACCTCACTATTCCAGAGCGTATCAGAATATGGGAATCTGAGATTTGGCTGCAGGCAGTGCTGAGCAGCCTGGTCTAGTGGGAGGTGTTCCCGCCCATGGCAGGGGGGTTGGAACTGAAGGACCTTCAAGGTCTCTTCCAACACAAACCATTCTGTGATTCTGTGATTCTATATTTTGTGAAAAAGGCAGGAGACAAAAGAGTGTTGACCTACTAACTAATCTATGCATATATTGCCTACATCTTCTCTTCACCTGAACTCACTGATATTTCAATAATAATTATACTCTATTCTTAAATCCTCTTTTCACTGAACACGCTAACACCAACAGTAACTATACTCTATTCCTCCTTATGCATGCTACCTGCAAGACTATCCCAACACATTGTATTCAGAAAAAAATGCTGCCCAAAGGGTTTATTAATAGTTGCAGTCACTGGGCACCATGTCTTTCTCCTTTGTGCCTTCTCAAATAAATGTGAATTTCTGGAATTCATAAAAGGGAATGGGCTATAAAATGTGCAAAGCAAAAATCTTTAATGTGGTGCTTTTCATTTAGTGCTGTGGTATTTTGTTCTCCTAAGTGCCTGCTGTCCTTGGTAAGAGGCACTGTGGCCATACGTTAAAGAGCTGGCTGGGGACTGCGAAAACCTGATTTCAATTCATGGCTTTTCTGGTGCTCTGTGGAGTGACCTTGAACAAATGAATTTTTGTCTTTACTCCCTGATTTTACCGTCCATTAAAAAAAGCCACAGGGATAACAATAGTGACCTTTTTATAAAATGCTGTAAGCTGTAAAGTTTCTAAGTGATAATATTGATGCTGTCATAATAATATTTTCAGAAAATTGCTATAACTGCTGTTGTTATTATTATTTTATACATTTTATAATGATAACTTGTAACTGAACTGAAACTAAGATGCAAAACTAGAAAGATTGCTACTTATTTTAAAACAGCCAACCAACAATTATTTAATCTTTCTTTTTTCCACACCATGCTCCTCTGTAGAGTTTCAAACATCAGAGAATTTCAGATTGATGAACACAGAAAGAGCAGGGCTGAGAAAAGGGTAACCACTTCCATCTCCAAAGAGAACTCCACAGAATCATAGAATAGTGAGTTGGAAGGGATCTTAAAGGTCATTTAGTTCATGTACTGCAAAATGCAACAGTGACAAAAAAAAAAAATTACAGATATTATATTCTTTGTCAACAAATCCTCTGCACATCTCTTGCTGTTAAGAAAAAAGACCCATAATCACTGCTGGAGTATTTATGGTCTTAAAGGCAAATTAATGCCTGGACTTGTTCTCTTCTACCAACCCAAACGTTGAGTGAGTGAGTAAGTAGTGAACAGGAGGTGTCTTTTGCATCTAAATTCAGAAAAAGCTGTTAAAGCAAGCTATACTTATGCATTTTTAAAACAAAAGCTTGAAAATTTCCCAAGAAGTCCTTTCAGTCATTACAAGCATCCATAAATATTTCAAAGCTGCAAGAGTTGAAAGCTTTAAAACTCTGTGAGAAATGCCTGCAGCTGGTTTCTCTGGAGTGGTATCCCAGCAGGTGCTGTAAAGACCCCCACAAAGTTTAAAGGATTAACTGTGGCCAGGTTTAATAAAACTAAACCCACTGAAACCCTTCTGAATCTGCTTTAACTTTTAGCATTCCAGAAAGCCTCAGTGTTCATCCACCATAAATCCAGACACTTGAATTTCCCAGACATAAACGTCCAGTCTCCTAATGGTTCTAGTGCACAAACAAAGAGATCCAGAAGTTTGGGATTCCCGAGTGAGTCATGGGATAGTCCAAAGATGCAAGAATCTAGGAGGCAATTCTAATAAAACTTTCAGGATAGTCACCCAGCTGCCCCAGGTGTCTCAGGGTTAAAGTGAGCTGGTAGGCTTCTTAATGTCTCTCCGATGCTGTTCTGGGAAATTTTCTTGTAGCTGCTGTTTAAATTATTGCAGTCCCATATTACATTCCCAGAGCCGCTGCTCCCCAGCTGTAATACCAGCCCATGGAAAAAATTCCAGCTAGTTCCAGTAGTAACTCATGGGCCCAAATTTGCACACACACCCCTGGGTCAACAGTAGCATCTCTGACATCTCTGCAGTCATGCTGAGTTTAAAAGGGAATAGATGAAAGAAGGTTTTACTCTATATAGGTCGATGTAACCTAGTTAAAGTTTTGTATAATTCCATGAACTTCACTAGAATTGCTCTGTGATAGCTCAGGCAGGAACATGCTGCTCTTATCTTGACATAAAACTGCTTTGGGAAAAGGGATCTCTTTAGGTGACAGGCTGCATTTGCATCTGGCAGCTGTGATTGATATAGTGCTGGCCAGTCCATAATATCACTGAGCTGCAAATGTCACATCTTTTAGAGTCACTAATCACCTGAGGTAAGACCACACAGATGGGTGCATCAAAAATATGAAATGCCTCTACTGGGAATACCTGTTGGAGCCAGGAACACCTGCTCATACTTTTTTTATCTCTTTCTGCTTTTAAAGCCACAGTCAGTAAACTTTGCAACTGGAAAAAACACTGTGAAAGAGTTTTGGCTGTAAGGAGTGATTTCTGTCATGAAAATAGGACAATGTGATGTGGTAGTCAAGTCACTGCCCATGGAGGTATTTAAAAGATGTGAAGGTGAGGTGCTTAAGGACATGGTTTAGTGGTGGTGCTGGGTTAACTGTGGGACTCGACAACTTTAAAGTTCTTTTCCAGCCTATATGATTCTGTGATTCTGTGATTCTATGAATGACAGTAAAAGCAAATATTTTCACTTGATTCTGGTTGGTTTGTGTGAAAGCATTTTTTAATTTCTTTCTCCCTTCCCTGAATTACTGAGGCAACTGGACAAAGAAAAGAGCATCTCTGTACCCCTATTTAGCCTAAGAAAACTAGATAAGCTTCACCTGAAAAGCAGAGTTGATGACTAGCTTGGAGGAATTAGCACAAATAAGATAAATTAATGTTTTTATGATTTTAAGAAAAAATGTGGAGAGCTCGAGTTCCGTACCCGCTGACTGAAGACCATGAAGCAAGGCATGGCCCCTGTTACCAGACTCGTGATAAATCTGTCCCGGTCATCCTCCGGGTGCTATGACAGAAGTCTGGAAGGGAGCGATCCCTTATGTTTAAATGTAACCACAGCTAAGTCCAGGAGACCTTTTCCACTCCCTTGATTCAAGCCTCTAAAGGGGCAGATGCAAGATTTTGTGGGGATGTGTGCACAGCCAGTATTGCTTTGGTTTGCTTTTTCTTACTTTTTACCCTCCAGCAAATGAGAAGGATAAGCAGTGTTAGAAAACACATCAGAAATTTTGGCTCAGCACTGGTCCAGATGTCTGCATCTTTGCTCACTACGCTACCAATTGCATCTTTAAAAGACAAGAAACAATGCCCCATCTACTTTGGGGATACTGTAGCTGAGAAAAAGAAAGAAAAAAGAAAAAGAAAGCGTTTGCTGGCACAGAGTGATTCTATCATCGGGCCAAGTGTTTTTTAAAAGCCTCTGGGATCCTGAGTTTAATTTTGCTGTGAGGCTCCAAATCCAGTAAAGCTATCACTGGAATCACATTTGTGAGGGCAATTGTCTCAGGATGACTGGATAGACACTTTGCCTTTCAAGCATATGTCTCTGAAATGGTGGTTGCCACCTGGCAGACTGTTAAATTTCAGCAAGGGATGGAAAATTTATGATTATTTTTCTTAGCCTGAAGAGGAGAGTTTATGATTCACCCCTAACATGACTTTCCTGTTAACATGCAGATCTTGTATCATCTGTGCAGGTCCTGTTTCAAAATCCACAAGAATGGGATAACAATCAGGCCCAGAGAGACTTTTGCATCATAATCTTGCTGGTGGAAGAGAGATATACAACAAATCCCCTAAAGAGACATCTGCATTAATTGTAAAATCGGCTTTCATCACACTTAGCTCCTGTGAGATGATGAGCTGCTACCAGATGGTGCAGTTCAAGATGATCTTGGTGTCATACAGGTTCTTTCAATCAAATGCATAGGAATCAGCTTTTTGAAAATTAAACTGGCAAGTTGTGTTAACTTGTGGATGTTCAGCATAAAGTCAGTAGAATTCAATTTCACTTTTCTCTTCTCTGGCCATTCAGGGTCTCCATAGCCGGACTGGACACATATAGAGTGAGGATTTAAATACAGCTGACCACAAGGAGGTCCTGATGCTGGAAACTACCTCAACATTTGCCATAAAAGTGTCTCTAGAGTAAGGTGTGGAACTGATTTGAACAACTTTCAGGTTAGTGCAACACTTCTTCACTGTTTCCAGGGTTATCTTCCAGCTCTCTTCAGGAGTTCAGGAACACACCCAGTTTTCACAGGTATTACTTATTTCAAACCAAATGCTTCTATTAATTTTGAACTTTGCCACTATAGTGGATATTTTCTTCATTTTTGTTAGGGTTGGTTTGGTTTGGTTTGGTTTGATTTGGACCTTTTTTAGGCTGTAAAAGAAGCCTCAATGTCACTAGAAGATGCTGGGGCTTTCATAATTTAAATATTTGCAGGATTATTTTTATATATATGTACATACATACCCATACATATTTATGAACATATATTTACACACACATACATATGCATGTATACCTGTGCATGTATATATTGCATGGAAACAACAAAAAAATTAAAAAGAATCACATGAACATGTCACCATACCTAACAAAAGTTTTTTGTGGGTTTCATTCCTTTGAATCCCAAGGAATCAATTTCACAAGGTGATTTCATGTACTAATTTGATTTTTTTTTTACTATGCTTCTGCNGGAACACACCCAGTTTTCACAGGTATTACTTATTTCAAACCAAATGCTTCTATTAATTTTGAACTTTGCCACTATAGTGGATATTTTCTTCATTTTTGTTAGGGTTGGTTTGGTTTGGTTTGGTTTGATTTGGACCTTTTTTAGGCTGTAAAAGAAGCCTCAATGTCACTAGAAGATTCTTGAGCTTTCATAATTTAAATATTTGCAGGATTATTTTTATATATATGTACATACATATCTATACATATTTATGAACATATACTTATATATACACGCACACACGTATACATGTATACCTGGGCATGTACATATTTCATGGAAACAACAAAAAAATGAAAAAGAATCACATGAACATGTCACCATACCTAACAAAAGTTTTTTGTGGGTTTCATTCCTTTGAATCCCAAGGAATCAATTTCACAAGGTGATTTCATGTACTAATTTGATTTTTTTTTTACTATGCTTCTGCCATTTGTTCTCATATGAATGCCAAGGGCTCCAATAAAATTTCTTGTTATCTTTTTGGTTTTGATCAAACCAGCATTTGATTTGACCACATCTGAAACACGAAGGCTGAGAAAAAATCTCACCCACGCTGAGGTTTCTACAGCTCAGCTTTACAGTCAAGGTCCTGTGGAAGTGGAAGGAAACAGATGTTCTTAAGTTGAGATTCCTCTATAATATTTTAGCCTGGTGAAATTCATGTTATTTTAGTACCAATGTAGATATCCACATTTTATCACAGGAATCTTTTTTCTACTTCCATCATATATAAAGAATGCACACAGGGAGGTGATTCATCTGACCTGTGTTAAATGTCTTTTGGGGATGAGATGATTTTGTCTCTGAAGGTTCCTCTTCCCACAAATTGTTGTAGGATAATAAATTACTCCAACGGTTTATATTTGATCTGATTATTTCCAATTTGTTCTGGTAGCCATGGTTATCATCAGGCCAGTCCATTTCTAGAAAAAACAATAGGAAGAGTGGGTAGTTAGCAGCTTGAAGTTTTCACCATAATGTTGTTTTGCATTTTTATTGTAAAACATACTTTTCTTTCACTTGAAGAAGCAGCAGCCTTATTATTCCCTCCCTCAAAATTGTTTCTTTTCTAAAGATTACTATCAAAACTACTAAAGATGGTAACACTGCTGACAACATAGGCACAAGTGATCAGTCAAACACCCTCAAATGATGAAATCACTTTAACTACACTTTGTTTGTGTACTGCTTTCCAAAGGCCAGGTTATTTCCCTCCTTTTATTCAAGGACATTTTATGCAGTCAATCAATTTTAGTTAAGCATCAGATTTTCCACTTCTGTTTCCACCTCCAAGATTAACTGACATAATTAAAGTGTGGTTGCTAAGCAAAATGCTGATTACCTTTTTGATGGGTAGAAAGCTCCATCTGGATGTTTCATAGCTTTTATTCATTTTACACAACTGATTTATTTACCTTTAAATAGTACAGAAACATTTTATGGTTATATAGTGTAAAACAATAGCAAATTCATGCAAATATCCAGAGGTTTTAAGTCCCTAGATCTAGAAGGAAGGGAAAGGGGAATGAACCAGAATAAAACCAGCAAGTACAGATCAGTGAAATACCATGATAAGAACTTGAAAATTTGCTTAGGGAATAAAGTAAAATCAAGTTCAATGGTGGGTTTCTAAAGCATTAAACACTGACCTATATCTAAAAATAATGTCATAAAATTGAGTTTGTAAATAGCAAGACACAAGATCCACAGAGTTAAGAAAGAAAACAAAGTTAAAAAAATATTCTTGAATAAGAAAATCTATTTAACATTTGGAATTTTACTGCTGAAATAATTAATCTGCTATTGAATTAAATTTGGTTGTTATAAATCATCATATACATGGAGTCTAGGGTTGGTTATTTCAGTGAGTATCTACCAATATACAGACACTGAGAAATTCTTCTGATTTACATCAAAAAACATTGTAAAAAATAAATGTTTTCATAGCACTGAAGGAAATCTAAGTATTGACATCATATTCCAAATAATAGAAGAACTAAAAATACACTGAAAATTACATTTGAATTTTCACTCCGATTTTATGGAAGAAGTTAGGAAAAGAAATTGCCAAGATGGTGGGAGTTCCTTTTCTTGGATTCCTTTTTCTGTATTAAGATGCATTGTTTTAAAGCATTTGTGAAACATTTCATACCAGACACAAAGGAAATTTCTCCTTGGTTTGGTAAATCTTAATCTGAGTTATGACAAAGCAAGTAAATTTCAGTAGATGGAGTAAGTGGCAGCAGATTTTCCCTTCCCTTTGCTGATACACCACCAATCCCATCAACAATTAGAATAACAATATATTTACTTGCATTCCTCTGGGGCTTTTGGGGTCCCACTGCTCCAGCAGCTGGAGCAGCAGAACATCCCTGTGCCAGAAAGCCTTGCAACCTGGAATTCTGCTACTCCTGCCTGCAATTTCAATGCCAGCCTATTCAAGATGAACATTCGTGTTCCAGTCCCTTGGCACACAAACCCCAATAACCATTCAGCAAGAGCATCCTTCTTCTCCTCAGGTATTCATTGCTCTGCCACAAAGTCCTGTTGGACAATCTCTCTGGAATTTAGCGTGTTATGTCTGTTACAAGAGTTTATACACTAATGACTCATCCCTTCCCATTTTAAATAGATAAATAAATAAAATTCTGAATAAGACACATGTGAAATCCCACACGTAAGGTGGTGCAGCCCCATGGGTCAGTAGAGGCTGGGGAACAAGTCCAGGTGCCACAGCTCCAAAGAAAAGCCCTTGGGGTCAGGGTGGGCAGCAGGCTGTACCTGAGCCCTCATGATAACAAAGGCAGGCTCTTCTCAGGTTGTGAAAAGACGCAATGGGTGAAAGTTTCAAAAAGGAACATTCTGGTTAGATTAAATGAAAATTTATTCACTGTGTTGCTGCAAAAGCCTGTGCGTAGAAGGGTGAGCCTGTATCTGTACTCAAGGGTTTTAAGAAATTTGATGGACAAAGTCCTCATAAATCTGCCCTAACTTTTATCTCAGTCCTGACTGAAAAGAAAGTTGGAATAAAGACCTGGAGGTTTTCCTCCTAACATTTCCCGTGCTTCAACTCTAACCTCTCCCAGTCACATCTGGTTTTCTCACAGGTAATTTCTGCAGACTTGGTCTCCTTCACAATCTCTGGGCTTCTCCCTGCCAGCCAAGGCTACCAAAATTTTCCAAATTCAGGCTTTGCTGTTTCCTTATGCAACAGACTCACTGAATTCCTTGGATTTGCTCCCAATCCATATTAGTTTATGGATGACAGTTTATAATCCGACTGAAAGGATTACAATCTGAAGGAAAGGCAATTCAGTTTCCCGGAGGAAAGGCATTCTCGTGAACACTGGGGAAATCTTTGAAGAGGGACTTCTTCCTCCAGGGCTGTGCTCACCTCTTTGCCTTAAAGCTCAGATTACTCAGGTATCATCAGGCCTCAAATACCTGGCTACTTATTGGGTATTAATAAAACACAACTGAGCATACAAATAAATGGGTGAAAACACTATTTTCTTAGCCATGTTTTTCTAGT
The DNA here is from genome assembly GCA_013389985.1 of Dryoscopus gambensis. Classification (NCBI taxonomy): domain Eukaryota; kingdom Metazoa; phylum Chordata; class Aves; order Passeriformes; family Malaconotidae; genus Dryoscopus; species Dryoscopus gambensis. The sequence goes on along the minus strand of WEIT01006168.1, from coordinate 55,124 downwards.
TCATATTGTCATTTTTTTCTAATATAAAATTGTTTTGTTTTCTTGGCCAGTGTTTCCATACTGTCTCGTTACTTATGTGGAAAACTAATTAACAGGCACAATGTATTGCACTGCAGGCTTCCTGTGTTGTGTAAATTAAGATGGTGATGAACTTCTCCCTCCCATCATTTTTCTTACACTTCTGTTACTCAGTCTGCTGCCACTCTCCAAACAAAACATGAAACTTCTTTCTTTATGTTTCACAGGCCACATTCGAAAGGGCAGTGGTTTATTACACATGTAATTAGAGCTCGATTTTCCCAACAAAAAATCTGATGTTTGTTTAACACATTCCAGGAAATGTATCCATCCTCAGGAATATAAAAATATAGTAATGTAAAGTAGTATCTTTACAAAGAGATTTCTCAAAGCCAGTAACAGGGATTGGATACTAAATTGTTCATAAGTATAAATGGAAATTGGTGCTTGATTGTCTTCTAGCTCTTTAAAATTCCTCCCTTAGTGATATGTGCAAAGTTGAAGAGACATCTTGTCTCCTGCTTTAGGAGCAACATGAAGCTGGATTCCGAGCTGACATAAATCAACACAGCTCTGACAGGTCTCTGTTGATTTATACCAGCTGAGAAATTGTGTCTCTGCACAGATATCTATCGCTGAGCTGTTGAATGATTAATATTCACATCCTTATTTAGCTTTCTGCCTTTGTCTTGGGTTTGTTTTTCTTCACATCCATCAGATGATTCCTGAAAAGGTATTTTGTACTAATTTATTTCTACCACATGCAGTTCTAAGATTGTCTAAAACTGCAGTGAATGTTTCCTGAGACTGTTAGATCTGAAAAGGTTTAGAGAGCAAAACAAAAACATTTTCTTTTCTAAGCTGTCTTTTTCCAATTTGTGCACACTATACTTATTTATTTGCGAGCAGGGGAAAATGTTGCCTGCTAACAGAGAAGGAAAACATTTATTGCTAATAGAACCTTAACGTGTCCATATCACTATATTTCTCTGATTTACATTAGAGGAACCATATTTGCACTCATTACAGAGAAAATTGACCATTTTGCATGAAAAGAGATGGTGTAATTATTAGCATATTGGCACAGAACTGCAAAAAAGGGGACAGGATAGAACTGCAAAAAAGGTGACAGCAGGACATAATAACATGTTTTAAATACTGCCCTTCATCCCAGACCTAATTTGAATTTTTTGTAGAGCATCTTTGAACCGTGAGATGCAGATATTTTCCACTTGCTGTGAATTTGACTCCAAAGTATTCTTCTTTAATCACAGGTGTAGGTCTCCCTACAGGAAGCCGTCAGTACTGCAGTGAGGCTCCAAAAGAGCAAACTGCATCACATTGTTATTTAAGAGTCCAAGGAGTGCTTCTGATGCCTGAGATGCTCACCTAAAAAACAGAGACTAGACAGGAATAAGGGAATAAAGGAAGGTATTTATTTGAAGGACCTTCAGAGGTACACCCTGGGCAGGCCAAAGGCTACTCCCAAGATGGACCCTGGGTCACAAGTTCTTCACACTTATATCAGTTTTGTTCATTTGCATATCAGGGTTAATTCTCCAATTAAAGCTTCAGTTAATGATGTAATTTCCCCAAGCTTACCCTGCTTCTAAGATTTTGTTTACATATTTAGGGCCTAGAACAGTCTGGGTGTAGCTTGGAGAGGCTTTGTTATGTCTAACCAGTATGAGAGAACAGTGGTTAACAGGCCACAAGAAACCTCAGAGTCACACACTAGGCAGTACAGGATTCGAAAATATAAAAGTTAAAACTTAAGGCATCACTTCCATTAGAAATTATGAACTCTTCCTCAATACAAAAAAACCCAAACCAAACCAGAAAATTAACATAGAGGCAGTGGGATTCAGAGCTGTTTTTTCTAAAAAGAAAATAGGGGGGAAAGCAGTGGTGAAATGGTGCCAAACCCGTAGGTCCACCCTGGCACACGGGGGAGCTGATACTTTACAATTAAGTCTCTAAACCAGCTACAGTTCAATTAAGTTCCCTTCAATAAAACATCTGTCATTGTGGAATTTGCATAGGCAACCTGCTTCAAAGAAATATGCTTACTTAAATAGAAATTAGATTGATATAAGTATTTTATGTATTTCTTCCAAGATCACGAGCAAGGTATTGATGACTTTCTTGATTAATTTTCTTCACTCTCCAAACTGTGAGTGATTTATAAAGAAAAGTCTCAGAGAAGCAGTAATAATTCTTTAGGGCATAAATACCACATCTGTACACCAACCTGACTGAGAGCATGGTGGCAGAAATTTAATGTTTATTTATGTACATGGGAGATTCAATTTAATATTGGCTCAACTTTTTTATCACTATTTGTATTTGCTTGCATACTGAAATGTGAGTAATTTCAAAATATGCATAAATTCTTCCAAATAAGCTAAAGGAGAAATCTGATACCTTCCATTGCCTACACATTTCCTGGAATTATTAAACTATTTTTAAATCCTACCATTCCATTTTTTTTAATTTAATTGATTTGAATACAAATAAACAAAAAGCTTGCATAAGGTGAAACTCATTCCTGTGCCTCTGTAGCTATTATAACTATTTAAGCCTCATTTCAGAAGTTGTGTTCAGGCATTATTCCGGGCCCTTCCTTGGGGATTTTCAGGACACTTTGAAGCTGATTGTAGCCACTATGATTTTTTTTTCCTGCACAACTGGTACAAAGGAGAAGCAGGTAGAGATATCAGCTCATATAGAGGAGACATGTGTCTGGCTTTCCATCCCTGGAAGTGTCCAAGGCCAGGTTGGAATGGGGCTTGGAGAAACCTGGTCTAGTGGAAGGTGTCCCTGTCCCCCAGGGGAAGATGGAGCTGGATGATCTTTAAGGTCCCTTCCAACCTAAACCATTCTACGCCTTTGTAATTTAATATTCTGACTCTTAAAATGCAGATAAACAGCTGGTGTGATGTTATATATGATCTGCTGTTTAGTTTGCTGGAAGATCTCTACAGAGCACTCCTAAACCACTAAAAGAAGGAGGTTTAATGGAAACCTCTAACAAGCAAGCTTCCCCAGCTGCTCCCCCAGAGTGGAGCCGGAAAGAAAAGCTGCCGAGAGGGGAATGTGCTGCGGTGGCTGGGCAGATAAAGCACAACGAGATAACTGAGCACTGGGGCACAGCCTCAGCCCTCGGGACAGAAGGATCTGAGGACTGGCACTGAACTGGGGAACCTGGAAGCTGGAATGGTCCGAGGACCACCCAGCAATGGGGGAATGTGGAGTAAAAGCAGGTCAGCTGCACTGCAGGCTCAGGCTGAGCAAAGAGAGGCTAAATTTGGCTGAATTTGTGCAATCCTACCGGAGAAGAACAGCATTTAGAGCTACTGTTCCTACAAGAATAGGTAGGGGAAGGGAAAGAGAAAAGAAAAAAAGGGTGGGTGGGGAAAACCCCCCATATTATTTGAGTTCCCCCCAATGACTCTGAAATACAAGAAATTATTTTGAAAACTTTCCGCATTATCACGCATTCCAGTGGTTGACTGAATATGATGTACCTCTGGTTCTGCCCTGTTCTCCTTTTTCTGCAGCTATGAAAGATAAACCTGAAAAGTGTTCTTCTAGCCTTCACTGTTTTTTAAGCTTACCTAGGAGACTGAAGATTCTGTAGTTCAAACGAACACAAAAATCTGATTTTTACTTTTTTTTTTTTAATTAGGAGCTTCTCATTTATTTCAAATGACATTTTTGCTGCGTTTAGTATTCTCCTGAATTTTCTAAATGTTTTTTGTTCTGTTAGAAGCTTGCAAAGCTTGCTGGTGTCTGCAAGTTATTAATAAGGACTACATTAAACCAATCCATCAGCCCTGGCACTCAATCACAGCAAGTGAAACAGATGTTCTACTGCAATGTCTCCCTAGAAAGGGCTAAAAGAAACCTGCTTTCCTTGACTTTTAGCACTTCTTGATTGACCATAGTGTATTTGGAATTGAAACTTTTTAATTTAACTGTTAGTAACAGAGGAAATTGTCCATCTACCATGCTGACTGACTCAAACAGGACTTTTGATGTCTCCCTTTAGTTCTCACCTATAATATGAAGAGGCAGACTAAAAAAATAAAAGGGCTGAAGTTCCTAATTCAGAAATCAGGCTATTTCAAGTTTGAAAGTGTGTATAAATCCTAATCAAGTATTTACAAATACATTTTTAAAGATCACTGATTAAATGCCCAAATACTGGTATTGTAAAATAGCTCCATTTTTTGTTTTGGACATGCTTAACTTTGTTTGGTATCACCTTATTCCATGAGCCCAGCTTTGGAAAACAGAGTTGTCCAGTGGTGCAGTCTTGAAAGAAGTTTTTACCAGTGGAAAGACCGGGGGTAATGACATAGAAATATCATCATTTAAGGAACAACCCCTAGTGCTGGCTATATCATCGGTAACTTTTAAAAAAAAAATGAAATAAATTTTACAGACCCAACAGCCGCTGTATCAAATTATGCCTTAAAGATGAGTACTGGGAAATCAATTATGATGATTTTTGAGGTCACTGTGGTGTTTCCCTTCCTCTCAGTCAAAAGATAGTTGCATTTACATAGAGAGACAATATAATTTCCTGGGGTGTAATCAGTTGTGAGATTGATTTACACAGAATCAAGGACCAGTTGAGGCTGGAAGGGGCCACTGGAGATCATCCAATGCAGCTAAAATTCAGCCCAGATCCAGGCAGGGTCTTTGGGAGCAGGCTGCTGAGGACTTTTGCCTGTTTTTTTCTTTGGAACTAAACTTGTGGAAAGCCACATGAGGTGGGCTGTCAGTATGAACACCACTATGAGTGCTTTCAAGGACAGCTTTTCTCATCAGCATTTGGAAATGTCAGTGAGTACAACTTATCTATCAAGCTTACAGATTGACAGTATTAGATCCAGGTAATGCATTAACCACAAGCTTTCATCAGCTGATTTGGCTTCTCTCTCACTTCTGCACAGCGCTGTAATGCTGATATTGGCTTAAAAACTCCATATTACTTGGTCACATATTTTTGAGCCCATTCTCAGGCAGGAGAGATCATTGAAAAACTGCCAAAATACAGTTTCCAAGGGGAAAAGGAAATGCACTTTCACTGAGGTAGAAAAGTTTAATGGGAAAATATTGTACTGGAAAAAATGAAAATTCAGAGCTGGAGTTTCAGCTCTGAATTTGGGGGTTCTTTGTAGATTTCAAAGCACTTTATAAGACTGCTAAATATGACTCTCCCTATGTTACAAATGTGGAAAGACCAAGTCAAACCTCAGGTTATTATAGCTGGGCTCTCAGGTACAAGTTTCAGCTGCTGAGCAAAAATAGCTGGATTTGCAGAAAGGCAGAGGAGCATGAAAAAACCTCGTAGGGAGCACAGCTCCAGCCCAGGCAAAACTAATCACAGAATAATTTAGGCTGGAATAGACCTCCAGGATCATCAAGCCCAGCCTTTGACTGGTCACCACCTCGTCAACCAGACAAGTGCACTAAAAGTCAAGCAGATCTTCTCAGCCTAAATTTTGCTGCAACAGAGATAACAGCCTGGGTCTCTCCTGGGCCTATCCTGAGGGATGAGTGAGGGCTGTGGCAGATGTGTTATGGATGAGGGAGAAAGGATAAGTAGTGCTTTCAGAAAGGGCTACAGCTGCCATTACATCACTTGTTCACAGTGTCACAATGTTGTCTCTTTTTCCTAGGGGCAATACACACAGGAAATCCTTGTTCTTGTCTTGCTTCCACCTGCCTCCTGCAGCACTCAGCTGTCTCTTCTGCCTGCCCCAGGAGCTAATAACACTCTCAGCAACTCAATGAAAAAGACACAAATCACCTGCCAGTCAGTCCTGTCTGTCACTGAGTGGTCCACTCTGCTAGCCACAGATAAATCCACTGCGACCACGCTTCTCACTGTCCTGGAGGTCAAAGCTGATGTAAACCAAAGGGACCTGGTTTATGCCTCCTGAAAATAAGGCCCATTCCATCTGTCTGTTTAAAAACTGCAAAGCATAAACAATTACAAACACTTCAAAGATTTCACTGTCCTACCTTGTAACAACTTCCAAAGCTTATCTCTGTTGATAACAGACCTCTCTCTCCTGACTGATTTGCTTGTTTGACCCACTTTTTCAGCACTTTCCCTAAAGGTAACACAAAACCTTTCTGAGTTGCTCCTGCAACTTTTGATCATATTTAATAACCAGGACCTCTTTTTGAAGGCTGTGTGTGACTATTCGCACTGGGAGAAATCCCAATGGCTTTTCATCGTCCAAGGGATTATTTGCATATTGGGTCAGGCAACAGATCCCAGCAGCTCCGTCTCTCTCAGGCAAATATACAGAACTTGAACAAAAATATGAGATTGGCTTGTTATGCGTGTAATCTTGTTTTTTCTGTCATCAATTACTGTCAGTTCTGCAAACACGTGGGATTAGGGACATCTGATAAACTGCAAGGTATCTGAAATATGCTGAAGGGGGCTTCTGGAAGCTGTACCTACTCTCCTCTTCCTGTTTGCACTTTTACTCGCGGCTCCAATATTTCTGTCTCAAAACCCCTGTAAATTACACAGTTGTCTTTTTTAGCTGACAGGGAACACTTGACTCATATTCAACTTGCCATCAACCCAAACCCATAGATGTCCTTCTCTGGAGCTGCTCTCCAGCCTCCTGTCCCCCAGTTTAGATGTAAAACCAGGATTGCCCCAGCCCAGGTGCAGAATCCAGCCCTCTGGAGGTACTGGGTTTCCTTCCAAACTGTTAAAGGAGTCTCTACCTGACTAGCTCAAACTTAAATATTATAGAACTATAGAAGCAAAGAATGGTTTGGGCTGGTAGGGGCCTTTAGGGGTCACCTAGTTCAACCCCCTGCAATATTCAGGGACATCTTTAACTAGATCAGGTTGCTCAGAGACCTGTCTGGACCTTGAATGTTTCCAGAGATGAGGATCTACTACCGTTCTCAGCAACCTGTGCCAGTGCTTCACCACATCTGTTGTAGCAAACTACTTATATCTAGACTGAATCAACACTCTCTTAGTTTAAAACCACTACCCCTTGCCCTATTTATCTTTTAGACATGTAAGCTGAAGCAGTCTTAATGTCCCAAAGCGCATTCGAAGCAATGCTCATTAATATGTAGTAAATATTGGTAATACCCTGTTACATTTTTTATTGTATATTTATTATGATTTTGTCCTGTCAGCTAAATGCCACATTGTCAAGATTTAATTATGAAGTGGGGACTGATATGGTAATGATGGCAAAGCAAAGCAGAAAGCAAGCAAACGGCATTTTTTTAGCAATCCTTTCTTTTTATTTGAGTTTGTGAGTAGTTATTTAGAGTGTGGATTCAGCACCAGAGATGTACAGGTACTTTTCTACACGGGAGGGAGTTTTCTAAGTTCTTGGTCAATGCAGACCAAGTCAGTGAATTTAGTGGAGTTTAGGAGGATTTCAGCTGACCCCAAAGCACAAGGAGTTTTAGCACCTGAGGTAAGATTCTAGATTCCAGGGTTAGCTGCTTGAATTGAGTGACAGAATCTTACTTGTAGCAAAAATCCTTTTATGGAATAATTGCTTGTATTTCTGCATTCAGGAGATACCAGAAATCCTCTCTTGAGGAGGGTGGGGAGGTCAAGAAGCTGCAAAGGAATAAAGAAGACAGGATCATAACAGATGACCTACTCAGCATTTCTTTTATTCTCATCTGAGAGCATCAGGACAGATTTCTGTGTTATCAGTAAGCCACTGGCAAGTTCTATGGCTAATTAGCAAAATCACTTTAAACAATGGATGACATTTTTAAAACAGGAACTAGAAGCCAGCAGAGAAACGGAGGATAGAAAACCTCTCAGCATTTCTAAGGCTAATGCAGAAAAAAAAAATCTGAAAATGGTTTATGCTGGCTTAAATAAGTTCTAAAATTCCTTGTCCATACCTCCCCATATTGTACACAGGGAATATTCAGCTAAGGTAGATCTACATGGCTATATTTTTGATTTTTGAGGTAAGGTGACATGGATCTCAACCACACTGGTCAGGTGACCAGGACAAACCAGGGCTTTAGTGTTTAAAACTCAATTGAAACATTTTAATTAATCATTATGGGACTCAGAGCTAAGTCACATATTTTTCATTTACAATATTTTAATTGTCAATCACGCTTCAGTGAACTTGAGATGTCTTATTTGTTGAAACTTTATCTCACTCCAGCTTCTTTTCTTTATCTGCTCCTCATTACTATGATGAAAGGTATGAAACAAAAAAGATTTACTTTAACATGAAACCCGATGTGATTAAAACCTGAATGAAGATAAAAGTGGGGGAAAAAAATAAGAATCCAAAGTGCCATTAAAAAAACCAAACCAGAAACTTGCACCAGAGTCTTCCACATTACCTTTATCAACTCAAGAAATGTAAATGAAAAAGAAACCAATAAAGGTTGAGGAAAGCCCATGCTTAAGACAGAGTCTAATAGTGCACTGCTGTCATTCATGCAAGTGAAAGTTAAATTTAACTATGCTAATGTAATTATTAACTAGAGGGATCATTACCTGAACAACAGTGCTATTTCTTGGAGGGAACTTAAAGAGTTTTGCCTGAAACAGCAACAGGAGGTTTTTCTTTCAAAAAGTAAAGCCCAGTAAAGAATGCTGGAAGACAGAGCTTTTACTAGGATTTGGTTGCAGGTGAAAAATGAAATATAGCTATTGTATTTTACAAAGAATCAGCTCCTCCTCTATCCCATTGACTTGCAGGTTTAACAGCAGAGGACAATTCACAGCAAAAAGGCATTAACTTCATTTGCATTGTGAGTTAATAACAGATGAAGTTCTTGCCAGCCAGCTCCTTGCAATGCACTGAATGAAGCATAGAATTGATTTAGTACACACAGTAAAATTAAGTGGACATTTTGCAATGCCTGAATTAATTGCAGGATGTATTTTTGTTTATTACTTCCGAGGGAAACTTCAGTGGTTCTCATTAAATGCATGGATGGATGGATGGGTGGGTGAATGATTGATGATACAGGATCAAATATAGCCAATTATTTTTCCATTTCTTCTAGGCATATTGCTCTATTAAGAACCAGAATACAGCAATAACAATCAAACTTACCAGAGCCATCCTTATTTGCTCTTTAAGGCTGAAATTCAGCCCTGTGAATATACACAGCAAACACCCTTCTGCACTTCTCCTTCCTCCCCACAAACACTTGTATTCATTAACAAGACGCTGACATTTACAATCAGGACAGATTTTCAAAAGTGTTTACTTTTAGAACTGCAAAATATGTGTCATGGTTAGACACTGGACACCATGCCAGTGCCCCATGAAAATATATTTTTTACTAATAATGGTTGTGAGATGTGATCAGGAACAGAGCAGAGCAGGCTCAGACTTAGGAATAGGGAAAAAAAAACTTTAATAAACTACATTAAAGGAAAGAAACACACAGGGAACATGAAAACTCTCAGAAACATTCCTCCTCCTCCCAACTTCCACCCTTCCCACAATCAGACAAAACCTTGGATTTTCTGATCGGTTACCAATACTCAAATAATCAATTCTCAGTTCATTTAAGAAGAGAGGAGTCTCTCTTGCAAACCATAGTGTCCTTCCATGTCTGGTGCTCTCACCACCATCCATGGATTGAGACTGCCCTCAGGATTCAATGACGCTTTACCAAGTACCAGAAGCTCCTTTTTGGGACAAAACAGTCCCCCCCATTTTATAACCCCTGGGGCCGAGGGTTTCTTCTGCTGTGAAGAGAGGGGGCACAACCACACCCTCTTCCTGGTCTTCTGCTCCGAAGACAGAGGGAACCACCACACCCTCTTCCTGGTCTTCTTCGCTGAAGACAGAGAGCATCACCCCACCCTCTTCATCCTCTCTCCTTCTTCATCCACTTGGCATCAGCATCACTGCAGCAGGTCGCCTTATCTGGCATCCAGCCACTGCATCCACCTAACTGCAGTCTCACGTATTAAAGACAGATTGTTCAGTCTATGGCTATACAAGATAAGTCCAGCCAAAGCCACTCCATCATCTCCTCCCACCAAATTCTTCCCATCAATTTCTTTAACGTCACAGAATTCCAGGCTGTCTCTCTCCTCACTCCAAAACACTGCACAGGAGGATTCATGTTTCATAAAGCTTTCTTTTCCCCAAGGAAGAGAAGGGTTAAAAAGTCTCTGCTGCTACTGCCGTGCAGTCAGCTCCAGGACTCCCAAGGCCGGGAAACCTCCCCCGCTCCGTTCGGCTGGCACAGATGCAGTCTCTCTCTCTGGGAGGGGGGGGGGAAAGGGGGGGTAGAGAACCATCTCTTCGTCTCTCCACCCTTCCATCCTGCAAAAAGCTGGCTTAGTCCATTCCCTTCCATCTCCTTCCCTCTCTCTCCGAGCTCCGGACTACCTCTCATCCTCAGGCCGAGTGACTTCGAGCCGCATGGCTGCCCCTCCCCCACCCAGGCCCAGGCCCAGGCCCAGGCCCAGGCCCCAGGCTGGGCGGGGGAGATCTGCTCCTTTCACTGACCGGAACACAAAAGGAAGTGCCTCCGTGAATCTCTCCTTTATCTCCCCATGTTCTCAGAGGTGACACATCTCCTTAGTGGCCACACCAGATGTCAATATTCACTTCTAATCCATGATTGGTTTGACTACACCTTCCTTAAAAAACACCCTTCCTGTCAAACCAGGACAAAGTCACATCTTCCCAAGAGCTTGCTCATGTTGGTCATTCACAGCCAACGCCTCCCTCCTCTGACGAACACAGCCCAGCTCCCACTCAGGCCTAAGAGGAGCTCCCTGGAATCAACAATAGGAGGAAGTAGAGGAATAATTTCATTACCCTGTTTCAAACCCTTCCTTAAAATCTGTGATGTGAAAAGGAGTAGATAAAAGTAGTGGATAAATATATCTGTCCAATAACCAGGGAGGGGCTCAGTCTGTGTTTTTTTTGTCCCAGTGGGGTTCAGCAGCGACAAGGGGATGCAGTTCACACAGTGCATTCCAGCACTGAGTCAGGGCTATGCCCTTGTGTTCACCACTGGGCACAGCGCTGTTTGGAAAGTTGTTTTACCATCTAAACAAACAGAAGAATACTTCAAAATGGAGGAAATTGCTGTCTTGGGCGTGCACCCTCATTGTGGTTAACATCTGTGGCCTCACAGCCTCTCCTTTCCCACTCTGTCTGTCTATAGCCAACCTTTACTGAAGACCTAAAATGTTATTTTCAAACACCAAAGCCCATTTTTGGCCCTGTATTTCTATTATGGTGGACTCATGATCTATTAATTAATTCTCTCCAGCCCAGTTAACAGCACCCAGAAATGTGTGACTGATCACACTTTGCTTTCTGGATCTTCATTCACCCAGACTAGAATTCAGTTCAAAATTTGGTAACTTGCAACTGCTGCAGCTGTCATGTGAAACTTCAGCCTGCTTTTGTGTGGATTTTTTTTTCAATTTAACCTTACACCTATTTCTAGTTTCTAAAGTTTGCTTTAGCTTTGTGTTCACCTCCTCAGCAAAGGTAAGCCTCCCTCCGAGTTCAGACATTCTTCTCTTGAACAAAACTTTCCTTCCTCGCAGCGGGTTCCCTCTTCCACCTCATAATCACATACTCTCATGCCTCTCCAAGGATGTAACAGTGTATACATTCCCAGAAAGTGTCTTCATTCTGCCTGAATTTCTCACATTTATGAACTTAAAAAAACCCCACCAGATATTCTATATTTCTGTCTCAGAGCTGATAATCTTGTTTTACATAATTTTAACTTTTTAATTTTTTTTTTTATATTCACCATGTCAGATCCAACTAGTCATGTGATTTGCCTACATTCACCTTCAATAAAGGTATGTGAGATCTTCTAAATATGGTTGATTCGACCCCACCACCCCTAAATTATCTATAGGCTGCTTTGACCACATTTTAAATAGAGATGTCCAGGGCATAGCACACGTGTGCAGCATCAGCTCCAGGCACAGTCTTGTTTTAGTACCCCATTGTAAATAAGAAATAAATCTGCTTCATCATACCAGGGTAAAAATGAAGTAACAGAAGGTTTAGTAACATGAGAAACATCTTATTTTCTCAGAAGTTAGACCTAGTAAGCTGCAACCTCTACACACTGAGCTGTTTAATCAATTCTGCATTGACTTCAGTAGTCAAAACATTTATTTTGAATGTCATTTATGTTTAAATTGATTCATTTTATTTGATCCCTTTCTGAACTGATCCTGAGTCTTTAAAGATATGGGTTGTTTATAAATATTTATTTAATAACTGGGGTGATTGACTTGTACAGTTTTTCATCTGTTGCATTAAGAGGTTTTATATGTTTTCTTTTGCTGTTCATTGATGACTTCCAAGTCTATTGTCACTGATTTTTGCTGTCCAACAGCGAATGGAAATATTTTGGTTGGGAGTCTAGACATGCCCATGGAAATCCTTTTGAAGAACAATGATCTTGAAGAAATATCTAATCAAATGGAGCTTTTGCTGAAAAATCTGTGAAACGTTCAGGAGGGTTGAAATCAACTCCTGGCTTTCTGAGGAGATCAGTGATCACCACGCCCAGACCAATTACCATGAAACCATCCCAGCATCAGATCTGTACCCATTGCCAAGCAATGTGTGTTTCCCAGTTCAAATATCAGTGTTTGGACAAAAACATGGTGACAATAATGCACTGCAGCTCCTTCCCTGCCACAGAGCAGGTGAGGAGGAGGAGCACAGCCCTGTGATCCCATCTGCTAAATCCATCACTGCTGGTACTGAGAGATGACAAAAGCCAAGTTTTAACTGCATCTGCCTGGGACAGCTGAGTTTGGGGTCTGGTGCCAGGAATTATTTGGAACCAAACCAGATGATCATCCAGCTTGTGTCTTGATCTAAGTATAGCCACACAAAATTGTAGTTGTGTTCAAGCTGCTCCCACGTGCAACGTGAGGAGGTGATGAGGCTGAAATCTGTCAGCACAAAACTAGAATGTGTTTGACACATGGTGGTGGTAGTTTGGCCATAACAGAAGTGTTTTAAGCTGTCATGCTTTTTTGTATTATTATGTATCCAGGTAAAATACACCTAATTTCCTCTTCAAATATAACTAAAGCCTTATTTTAATTGAACCGTGATAAAGTTTCTTTTAGATTAAAAGACAGCCAGTCTTCTGAGAAATATGAAAACTGCGAGGGGAAAAATTGTAGCCCATACGTGAGTTGCAGTTGTGATGTTGAGGTTAGAGGGAAATCAGCTTTAAAATAAGATTCTTGAGACTCACCCACATCCTCCGTCTCAGGCACTGTGTTTAGAACTAAGTCTGCTCTATGGAATTTCCAGCCTCGATGTCACAATTCTGTGAGTCCCAGATGAGGGCTTCAGCTTCCAGTCAACAGATCCTTTCTTGACAGCAGATCTGATCTTTACTTTAGAGCTGCCAATCTTTACAACTGAGAGACCTCTTGCTCCACCGAGGAGCTGCAGAACTCCTGCTCTTTGTGCTGTCAGTGAAGGCAGGTAGTTGTAAAGAATCTGATGTGGGCTGAGCCATACTCTAGTTCTGCCTGGATTTCTCTGTTGTCCACATGGTGGGCCTAAAGCAGACAGTTTAGGTATGTGGCTCTCCAAAATTAGGTAAATGGGAGAAATTTAAGGATTTTTCCAGAAGTGAACAAACTAGAACAACCATGGCAACGTCCCTCAAAATTTCTGCACTTGTTTTGTAAAGACAGAAAAAAACCACACCCAACAACATTTCTTTATAACCAGATAGAAAGAAGACTCTTTTCAACTCTAACTGACAAAAACAACATCAGTGTGTGAAAAGGTTGAAGTAGATATTGACTTGATCTGCTAAGGTTTGTTTGCAAAAAACCTCCTCCAGCAATCAATGTCTGTGCTCTCTGGAAGTGCAGTGTCAATTCTGACCTTCAATCATGGATCAAACCATCTTGATTTTTTTATCAGGAAATAAAGAAACAGATGGATTCCTTATTTATCTGGTAGAAATTTTCTCTTTGACATGAGAATATACTAGGTTAACACTGGATTTGGTAGCTGCAGCACTTCATCATTTTTTATTTGGGAAATAACAGACGAAGAGAAGGTAAAGCTGCATTATTACATTGCAGTAATTATTACATGGCTGTCATTTAGATGTGACAGGCTTCAGCCTGTGCCAGCTTTTCTTCCTTTCTCAAGCCAGATTTTGCTAGTGTCTGCAGCCTATTTAATGTATTAGTGACGAAGCAAATATTTCTGCTGAGGCAACCACCCAACCAGAAGAGCATCTGCATGAAAAATTCATGTGCCTACACAAGTGCATGACAACCTCTAATAGGAATCCATATCCCACAACGCTCGAATTAGGTGCATTTCTAACAAGCTGCAGGTGGAGACATGAAGAAATTAATTGCAAGGCCCTTGATAATTGTTCAGACTTCATCTTAAATATGCTGGTGAATCTGTCATTTTTTGGTAATTTACTTTTTGTTGGATTCAGTGCTTACAATAAAGAGCCTCATCTCTTATCTCCCTCCAAGGCATGTGATGGACACAAAAGCTATCCAGGAAGAGAAGGAAAATGAAACATTAAAAAGAAAAATGCAGATTGAGGTTAGGAGATAAAAGCTGTGAGAAGAAAAAAGCAGACAAACACAGAGTTGTGATAGGGAGAGAAGAAGCAGAAATCTAATTTTGGCAGAATGGAAATCTGCCAGCAGTGATATGGTGGGACACTCGTGTCACACCAGACACGTTACCCTGTGCGAAGGCTCAGCGTCACTAAGTTTAAGAAGAGAAGTAAACAAGGATTCAAGCTCCACCACACTGCAAAGCTGAGTAGATTTTCTGGCAGCCTAAAAACAAACCCCAGCTCTGAAACTTTTTTTTTATTCTCACACGACAACAAAACATTGCTCTTTTACCTCCTGTGGGATAGATAAGAGGTGTACTGCCAGATTCAACCAGTGAAATAGCTGCAGATCTTACATATTCTCCTTCTTGGTCCCAACCTGACGGCTGTATGCTTGATTGCTTCTCCGCAGGGAAGTCTGATGATCGTGTTTCCTTGAAGAATATTAAAGCCTGGAGTGGCACAGAGCACACCTACCCTGCAGGGCACACCGCTGTGGAAAGGCACCCTGCTGGTTTAAACGAGGCGCTGTGTCTGCCTCTGCTCCGTGTTCAGCCTGGCACAGCACGGCCCGCGAGACAGCAAATCCTCCTCGGAGCTGTGTGCAAGCACAGCAATCAGGGGCAGCCTCTCCCGAAATGCCCTCTCACCTCCAGCTGATTGTACCCTGTGTGCCCCCTCTCCTGAGGCATCCCAGAGCCTCCACCGCTGTGCTCAGGTGCATCTGCTTCGGGGTCCAGCTGCTGGGAAAGCACAAGTTCCCTGCACATGCCACAGTCTCAGGGATGCTCTTCTCTCCATTTGCGTGGGATTAGCCAGGTCTTGTCTCCTCCCAGAAGTGAGGTTCATCTCAGCAAATTTGTGTGCCTAGCATCTCATTTTGCTTCTTGCCTGGGTTCCCTCTGCATTTAACAGAGAGCTATTCAGGACACGATTCATCTCACCTATCTTGGACATTATTTTGGGGATGTGATTGACCAATCTCCGCTGGTGTTTGTCTCAGTTAACGAGTGCTTGATGACTGGCATAGTCTAAACACTCAGCCAGTAGACAGCAAAATTAAAGCGGGGCATTTCAGGAATATGTGACAAAATATTCCTCTTGTTCAGCTCCAGGAAACCAGGCTCAAGTCAATGAAGCTTAAAATTCAAACAAGAACAGCAGCTCCTGTTTTTTTTCGAGCTATCACTCTGCTGAGGGGTTCCTCTCTTGTCACCTTCTCCTACCAACAAGTTTTGACTGTATTACACACTTTAAAAAAAAAAACCAACCAAACAAAAACCCTTGAACACAATTTAACTGGAAAAAGGCAGACAGATGAAACCCTAAGTATAATCAGCTCTCTGCCCTGTTTGATATGAAGAAAGAGGGAGTCCACTTGTCCAGTCCAAATGATGTTTGCAAATCGCTGCATTGAACTAATTCATGACACAATTTCCTTGTTGTCTGATGAACCTTCATATCCCTCATTTTTCTGTGAACTGTCCTCAAGTGTAGTCTCTCGGTACAAAGGCCTGAGGGGATGCAGAGCTGCTGAGCTGCAGCCCCTTGCACCAGCCAGCAGCTTCACCTGGGAAGTTTTTCTCTTCCTGGAAATGCCCATGAGAATCTTCCTAAATGCTACTTTCTACAACTACCTTGAAAGTTTTTGTTTATTTGAGTAACAGAAAACAGATTTAACATCCAGTGTCTGATTTTGTTTGGGTTTTGGTGTTTTGTGGGTTTTTTTCATGGTCATTTCTATTGTTTGTAGGACAAATAAAAATGTATTTCACCTCAAAAGGTGTGACTGCAAAAACTGTTGCAGGTTCCTCCGAGTCAATATTCCACAAAGCTCTTTGTAAGATGGATGATGAATACTGGCAGAGAAGAAAGTGGGCAACTGCTTTCTTTACTATTTATATATTAAATTTTACTATCTGATGACCATGTGAAATCTCAGGGGATTATTACAATAAAACACTTCTATTGCCCCATATATATTTTGCTACGGTTAGTATTGGATTCAGTTTATGAACTGATGTTACCTGCTTAAGATACCATTTTCAGAGAATGCATACAGAGCAAAAACATACTTTTGCAAGGAAGATATTAGATAAATGTTGTATCTTTGTCTTTGTAGTCTGGTTTCCGTAGCAACTTGAAGTTGCACTATCATTTGATCAGCTCTTGACTGGAAAGCAAAACATTATTTTGGTCCAGAAAATAAAATAAAAAAAGAGTTATTATCACCTTCAGTAAAACATATCATGGTATCCTTGGTAACACCACCATCAAAACCAGAGAGCATGCACTTATGTTGAAAAATCAGCTATGTATCCTGAAGTTTTGAAACATGTAAAAGGGGAGAGAAGGTGGGGGAAGGCTAGGAAAAATTTCCTTTATAAAAAATTAATGGTGGATTGAGGTGCCAGGGCCAGCTGGCAGAGGGACAGTGGCATCTGTGCTCTAAGGAGCTCTAAGAGATACCATGAGATGAGACTGGGCAGGATGGTACAGAAGATCAGATGTGCCCTGTACAAGGGACAGCTTCCATTTCTAGTTTTCAGCTGGAATAATTGTTCCTTTTATGAACTGAAAGCTTTTGGGTCAGGTTTATTGAAAATGAAGCTGCATATTATTTACGTCTCAGTTTCCTATATACTGAGGGAAGGGAGTTCTTTCATATGTAAATCTGATTTCAAGAAAAATGCTAAACCCAATGAATATAGAGTTAAAATACATTGGAAAGTACTCCCTTCTCCACTTAGTGCTTATCCAGTTTTGATCAAGTCTTCAGAGTCAGATTAATTTGATACAAAGGATTGTGCCAGAAAAGCCCTTTCTTGGGAAGCTCTCTGCTGAGAGAAGTGCCAAAATATTCCCTCAGAGTGGGACTATTTGATAATGTGGAAACTTTTGCAGTGAAAAGGACACTTTAAGTTCAGAAATCAGCTTCAGCAACTGGGTAATTGTGTAGAACATTTTGTTAGCATGTTTCTAGCTTTCCAACCTACATTACTTGAAGCACACCAGTCCCACAGCTTGTTGGAATATTTAAAATGGAACAAACTGGACAGAAAGTGCCAAATCTTGATCTTCAAAATATGCCAGGCAATGAAATTTATTTTATGGCGTCACAAATTATCACCGGACATGATCAAAACTTCATTTATACTTCACGGTCCTCTTCCAATGAAAGAAAATTCCTGGCAAATCAGTGTTGCTCTTGCTCCCTCTCTTTCTCTTTTTGTCCATTTTCTCCTAAATGCTGACAAGGCCCATTTAATGAAACAGATAATGTTGAAGCTTTGCTAAATGCATGACAGTTGTAATGGTTATTTACAACGTTTTACTTCTAAATTCAGAAGAGCAGTTCTAGAGCTAATCTCTGATATTTTGCATTCCTCATGAGCTGATGTTTCCTAGGTATTCACTTGTGACGTGATTTACATTCACACTGATTTTCTATAAATGTTGAACTTCTGTGAGTGACACTGGAATACTTTCTCTGAACCTGAAAATAGACAAGCAGTGCTTAAAACCAGTGAATGGAAATTTAAAGTCAACAGCTACCATTAAAAATTTTAATTTTCCCCATTTCCAGAGAAGAATACCTGCAAGTATATGAAATTTGGCTTGATTGTGCCATTACACAAAGCGCTAAGGAAGGGGCTCTTGTGTACTTTCAGAGCAAGTATCAGATATTCAGACCCTAACTTCCTGCCAAGGCAGGCCAGATCAGTGTCTGAATTTATTTCCTCCTTTCCCTTCCCCATCTCCTCCCCACCCTGCTATGCATTATTCACTTGACACAAGGAATTCACCCTGGACATGGGAACAAACAAGACCATGCTGTATAAAAAACCAGCCAATACCCACAGTCTTTCTTTCACAGCAATTCTTTATTTCTTTAGATGTGGCAGAAGACCTGCCCGGGTAGCCCAAACACCTTTCTTTTCTCTCCTTCTTCCCTCAGCTTCTGTCAAACAACACTGAAACTCTGCTGAATGCAGCAAAAGAAGCCCTTTGAAATATTAGCTCTTATCCTGGCCATTTCTTATCAGAGATGAAATGTTTCTTAATCAAATGGATATCAAACGGAAGGGCACGGCTTACAGTCACCATGCAGGTCTTGTAGCCAGTGTTCAAGTAATAAAGGGCACCAGCATCTCCACACAGCCAAAACTCCTCTGTGTGTGCTGAGTAAACAAAGCTGATAACGATGATTGTCTTTAGCATTCCAGGGAGATAACACATCACTCAGACTCTAATAAATGGGTAAAAGCAATACTTTTTGTCAGTTTCTAGGACCTGGAGCCATTAAGAATAAATTACTTTTTTAATTAAAGATTTTTTTATTACCTAATGAATGAATTTAAAATGTAAACTGCTGATTGAAAAAGGAAAATGGACGTCAGCCAAGACTGTGAATTCCAGTATATAAGAAAAAAATTGATGAGAGCCAGCCACACACTGCATTGACCTTCTCCAATTTGAACAGGTAGTTAACATGTTTAAAGAGAATGGTACATTAACATAATCTGAATTATCATTATTAAAATGCTGCTCCAGGTGTAATTACTATTTTATTATCATTACTGTTATGACTCAATTTCTGTCCTGGACAGATTTCATCTAGTGTTACTTCTCTCCTGTCTCCATGAACTGAGAGTTCAGTGGCAACTAACAATGAAAGTTGTCACAGTTGTCTCACAAATTAATAGATCTGTGAGTCAAATGGAGCTCTCCCAGGAATTTATTCCCCAATCCAATTTGCCCGCACTGCCCTGTGATCCTGCAGTCCTGAACAAACCCATGCTGGCTCCTTCTTTAAAGTTCCCTTTCCCCAGTGGTCACAAAAATCCCTAGGCAATCTTACTCAAGTGCTTATGCCTTTGGAAGCACAGAAAGCAGGAGGTGAAACTGCTCTGCTGGTGATCAGCCACAGGAGCCTCCACCTTCCTCCACCCCATAGTCCTCTGCAGGAAATAATATTTCCTCATATACAATAAACTAGATCTTACAGCTTGGCTTTGTTCATCATTTCATTGCCACCATGCAATTATTACACACCCCCCTCCCTGCTGATGCATTTTGTTCACACCATCTCACCCCAAGTGTTTGCCCTGGAGACTCTCAAGGTCAGAGGTTTTCACACCAAATTGTGTGAGAGGGTCATCCTCACACTCCTCGTGTGTTGTACCACTCCTAGCCAGGCGGTGTTTAATATCACGAGCTTTTATCTTTGTGTTTTGAGTGATAATTAAAACCATCACTTTCCCGGGGATTTACTCTTGGCTTTGTTTTCCTGTCAAGCCTTCACAGAGCTCTGCTTACACCCAGCAGTCTCGTCGCCGTGTCACTTGGTCACTTGGCTCAGAGCCACTGAGACAAAGGTGTGCCAGCCCTCAGGAGCCACCACTGGATACTCACCCACGGCACCACTTAACTCAACAGATCCATTTTCTAGACTTTTCTTTGTCTTGTCTAAAAAACCCAACACATCCCTTCTAAAAAATCGTCCTATTCTCACGTAAAAAATCACCATACTCAAGGCAAAGAGTTTCACTGGTGAATTATCTCCTCCATTTAACTTTTGCCCATATTTTTAATATGTACCTGTTTAGCTTTTACTTCCAGTCACTTGATGTAATGATTGGTTTATTCTGTTTTATGTGCTGGGTGTTTTTGCTAGATAAAAAAATCACTTTGCCTGATGGAGCCAGTGATAGACTGTGAATTGATCACCTCTTTATCATCTCTTATATAAATGATATTTATATTATATTTAATGAACTAGAAGGAAAACAAAGAAAATGTAAAGAGAGAGAGAGAGTGTGTGTGTGTGTGTGTGTATATATGCACACACTTTCAATTTTTGATAAATTCTCAAAATTCTGGTCTTCTTTCAATTTCCAGGTGGGGTTTTTTTTATTTTTTAAATTATTTAACTGGTAGGATTTACCAAGACTGGTATGACAAAAGCCGAATGACACTTCTTTTTGTTCCTAACATGTCTTTATTTGCTTATAATTTGCTAAGACATTTGAAGCAAGATGTTACTTGAACATCTCTTGACTCTAGAGGATGTGTTCATCCTGCTGAGGTTATAAGTTGTGATGTGCAATCATTAAGGATTCACGAAGGTTTCTAATAATAATCTTTAGGTTGGTGTCACCAGGATCTTTCTGACACTTTCACCTTTCTAAATTTTTCCAAGTTCATTCTCTGCCTCAAGTTTTTCTTCTTCAAATTTTTTAGCAAACAGAACCTTTGCTTTCTCCTTAAGCAAGAAGAAGTGAAAGAGGGAAATCTCTCCTGCTGAAAAATAAAGTACCTAGAACTTGTTTTGAAGAGCCCTGTATGCTGAACAATTGAGAATTAAAAACCAGTTTGTCAGAAAGAAAATATAAAAGCTTCCTTCTTCCCGAATGGACTGAATGATTTTTGAGGCACTAGAACTTATAAAACACCAAAGTAAAACTTTTGCATTGCCTATTCTGAGTTTCTCCCTTCTTTTGATATATTTCTGGATATGAGCACTTTAAAATCAATCTGAAATTTCTTTTTTTTTTTTTAAGTCTTAATAAATTGCATAGAGAAGCACCATACTTGAGCTGCTGACTGTTAAAAGTCAGCTGTCATGTTGAGTAGCTGACTGCTTTAAAAAGCTGGAATTTTAAAACCAGTGCTGGTGTCTCTGGTGTTGCCATGTGGTGAGACCAGATGAGAGCAACAGCATTCAGGGCACAAGGAGGCACTCAGGGACATTGCTTTATGTGGCTTTTTATCCTTTCAGCTTTTGGTGCCCACGATCTGGAAGCTCCTTCACAGGGTAATTCCTAATCCAGAGCAGCTTTGTGCTTTGCCTGGACTCTGAGCAACCTGGGATAGCGGAAGGTGTCCCTGCCCATGGCATGGGGTTGGACCTGAGTGATCTTTAAGGTGTCTTCCAACCCAAACCATGCTGTGATTCTGTGACTCCAGAGGAAACACCAGAGATGGTGCACACGAAAAACACTGGATCAGAGCAAGGTCTGCACGTCCCAAAAGCCTCTTTCCATCAGCGACCTGTGGCAAATTCCTAGAGAAAAACTAATTAGTGGGTGTGTGGCCAAGATTACTTGCTCAAACACCCTCTTATCCTCCAGCAGTCCTCTCTGTAGAGACACCTTGAGCAACTCGTGTTTTTCTTTATAATTTTTAACAAAATTAAATTTTTTATTATAAAAAAATATCCCTTAGGTATCTCCCTTCCATTAAATTGTCCAAGCATCTCTAGAATCATGGACACCGTTATTGTGCATGTCACTTTGTGACAGAGATTTCCACAGCCTAATCACAGATCATGTGAAGAAGCAGCTTCCCTACACTTCAGCTGAGTGTTGCCAACACTCCCTTTTCTCTTAACATCCATCCCAAGTTCCCAGATTCCTGCACAGGAGTTTTGAAATGGCTGCAGGAACCTGTGCTAAGAGCCCATGGCTTTCAGGCCGCAGCAGCTACAGTTTATGCCTCTCTCTGGAGAAGCCAGAGCTCAACCTTTAAAGCCAACAACCCAGCCAAACACTGATTGACAAGACCTGCACCCCTGCCAGGACCTGGAGGTGTCAGTCAGAAATCCCAAGGTGGCTTTGGACCTGTTCCCTGCCCCTGTCCCTCACTGCCACCCCTGGGTTCAGCACAAGCAGCTAAACCTTAGCCCCATCCCAGGCAAGACATTCCACAAAAGTCACACATCATTAAAATTTGCACTTTTCTCGTGACCCACTACAACCTCAATTTTGCAATAGTCAGAGAAACTTGGGGAATATCTTATATATTTCTGCATAATTGTGGGAGATAGTGAACATCCCAAGTGTATTTTATATAAACTGAGACACCGTAATCAAAGTTTTATGCAATTTTGGGTGTCTCTTTTTTTTTTTTTTTACTTTTCTGGGAGGAGCAATAACTTGTCTATTTTTATGTGACTGTATTTCTAATTTACAGCAGAACCTCCTAGAGCTTGGAAAATGTACTTTCTTATATAAGTCTTATAAATCAAAACACTAATAAATAAATATTGCATATACCAGGCAAGCAGCAAGTCTGCAAATCATTTTTTTTGTAAGTGCACAGTAAACCTTACCTTGACAAGGTTGTACAGGTGAAATGTCACAAAGATTTGTAGGAAAAAAGGAATTCTGCCTTACACAGAATTTTAGATTGAAGTTTCCACGTCACAGTGCTCTCAGCAGTCACTTTTGCAGGGTAAATAAGGCAAACTGCACCCTCATCTTCCCAAAGAGGAGTGGGGGATCAGATCAGGGATATTTTTTATCCCTATTAATGCCAGTGAGGCTGCACCTGAAATACAGATCTGGTTTTAGCTCATCAGTTCAAAAGGGATGGGGAGGGAGAGGCTTGAGCAGCTGGTGAGGGAGCTTGGGTTTGTGACCTACCTAGAGAGGTGGGCGAGCTGGGTCCTGCCCTCTGGTGAAGGGGTTACCAAGGAGGTGATCTAAAGTCAACCTGAGCTACTGCAAGGGTAGTTGCAAATTAAAAATTAACAAATTTTTTTCTGTTGCTCACACTGGCAATGGCCCCAGGCTGAATCTTAGGAGGTTCAGCCTGGACACTGAGCAATCCCTTCCTACCAAGTGGGTGTTGCAGCACAGAACAGGCTCCCCAGAGAAGCTGTCGACCTCCACTCTTGCAGATTTCTGGGCTGAGTCAGACAAAGCCAAGGCTGACCTGATCTGCTGATGGTGCTGGTCCTGCTTCAAGCAGAAGGCTGGACTGAGCGACTTCTGGAGGTCTCTTTAAGGTGTCTTCCAACCGAATCCGTGAGGATATCCATGATTTCTCAGCTGAGGCTGTTGCATGGTCATGTATCTACAGTGAATTTAGCATGAAGTTGTTACTTCTTCACAGGGCTTTTCTGTAATGCACAAAAGCAATGGGTATTGAAAGACCAGTGCGAAGGTCTTTTTGTCACACTTCTGTGGAGGTATCAGCTGTAAAAACACACCTTTCCTCGGTCTCCACATTCAGGCCATCCCCAGCTGCCACTACACAGCTTCTTTTAGTCCTTTGGAACTTGCCTCATAGGATGAAGACTCTTCAACAAGCAATTAATATCCAGTGCTCTCCCTCGGGGGACATAATGGTTATTGCTCGCATTTACCTTACAAACAGCTGAGTGAAGAGCCACATAAAATCCGGGAAATTTACAAGGCAAAACAAATAGAATTTGCAGGTGCAGTTTAATTTACTGACAGAAAACAAAGTGTCACGTTGTGTCGCGGCCACGCGCTAATCCTGGCTCTCGTCCCCGGCTAGCTCCGCGCGTGGGACGCGATAGGATAAGGGGTGCTCGAGACAAAGTTCCAGAGTAAAGAGGCGAGGGAGGGGCCAGCCAGACCAATTAGTCCAGAAAGTCCTTTATTTCCAGGGGTTTGGTCCAACTGAGCCACAAATCAAAGCTTACAGCAACTTATAAAGGGGGGTGGATACATAAGGCGGGGAAAGGGTACAACCAGTGAGGAGTAACATAAGGCGGGGTTCAGGGAGGGAACATACATACATACAACCAATGGCAATAACTGATAATAACTGACATCAGGGAGAACTAATGGCATAACAGGGAATAGAGAACTTTCTAGAGATAGGGGAAGGGTTCAAGGGAGATGGACATGGGCTACAGGAGGGGTTTGGGTGATAGGCAGGGAAGGCACTGGAACAAGGGGAGGAACCCCAGGTGATGGATAGGGAGGCAAGGGAGAGGAATAACCATAGAAGGGAAATTAGGGGAAGGGGACTCACCACCCGAGGGGGAGAGTAGGGAGGGGGGGGTTAAACCATCTTTATAAAATTAAGAAAAAACAACAAAAACCGCACCACAACAACATTGGAATAACTTGTTTTTGAGAAGGAAAAGGAAAGTTAGAAAACATGAGCCCTGGTGCCACTGCAGCTTGGGTGTTTCTCTTTTTCTCCATCACTGAGCAGAGGGGTTGTGTTTTATGTTTTAATTGATGGAAAAAGGCAACAGGAGACAAATCACAACAACCTGATCTGTTTTGATAAGACAGTGGATAACTAATGAAACTAAAGATTTGGCAAGAGCTTGCAAAAAAAAAAATTACAATATCCTCTGAAAGCTCCTAAATTTTTCCCACTTGTAGTTGCAAGTTGGTGTCACTGAGAGCCCCCCTCCTAAAACCACAAGTACAGCTCATTGAGAAGTGCCTTTAATGACTTTTCTTTAGCATTCCCCAGACGTGTCTCTCAAACCAGCACTATTTAGGAGGCCTCTGCAAGGCACAGTTTCAAAACTTAATAAATTAATCCAGGAAGAACCTCTGGGTATAGCAGCTGTATTTTTCAAGTTGGAGGACTTGTATAATCAATCCACAAACTCCTCTGGCCGAAGAAGCTGAACTGAATGGACAAATTCCAGGTGATATTGAGCTGCCAAGCTTAATACAAAGACTAACATGTCCCATTTGTATCCTAGACTTTTTACTCTTCTATGAAAAAAAATCTACCAGGACATCTGTTCATCTTTGTAACATACTCTTAGAGCTATGAAACAGAAAAATTAAATAAAGTAGAGAAGAATATTTAATTTCATTAAATAAAAATACCTATGAGACTCTTTTTCTATGTCTCTCTCTTTTTTAAAAAATTTCCTCTAGATCCATGCTGTTTGAATAATTCTAAAAGGAGTCACTGACAAATTGCTGGGATAAAAGTGCATGGATAGGTAAATTCAAGTCACTATTTGCTAAGACAGAAAACTACCAAGTTTTTATTAATTTACCTTGAACTTTAAGTTAATATCCAGCAATTCTAGCTGAATGGGAATGATCCAGACAATGTCTTCAGCAGATCTACATACCTGTACAGAGAACTATATAAAATTACAAATATTTCCAGCACTGTTGACTAATTTTTTTGAAATGCTCATTTTTTCATCTTTCTTTTAGCTGAAAGGTAAGAAGAAAATAATGGAATGACCAGCACGAACCCATATTACCCCAAAGTCTGTACTGGTAGACAGAACTAGTTCTCATGAGAGAAGCTTGCAGAGATAGAACAATAAAGGCAGGGTGGACTTCCAAGTTTGCAGTAATTAGGCCAATTCTTTAGTCACTAGACTATCAATTTATTCACAAGATGGAATGGCTTCCTGCAGACTTAGTGCAGCCTCCAGGCTGAGCTCAAATTAAGCTGCTTAGTCCAGCAAATGGATGTTGAGTCCCCTAATCCAGAGAGGCAGAGCTGGTTGATCTTAATTTATTCGAGAAGTGTGCAGATGTCTCCAGCTGACCCAGTGGGCTGCAGTCCCAAGAGGTACAACCTCAGGGTGCTGCTAAAAAGAAATGTTCCAGTCTCCTTCCTACGTGTCTCAGCTGCCCCCTTGCACTGAGCCTCGGGGTCATTCAGCCCCAGGATGGATCAAATCGGTGACCTGGGGCAATGGAAAACTAAGCCATTCCCCAAAAATAGTTTTGTCCCCTATGACATGCAGTGCAGCTGCAGTCCTGCCAGTCTGTTGTGTTCTGCAGTGATGTGACAGCTCCATTTGGTGCAGATGTGTCAAGAACCAGGTCGCATACAGAGAAAAAAAGAGACCAGGGAGCTGTGAGAAGATCCAACCACGGCTAAAAAAATACAAAGCTACTGCTTTTGTAGCAACCAGTAGCCCAAACCAACACTGCGCTAGGTGCAAGTCCACACTGTACACTTGTAGGTGCAATGAGTTTTATTCCCGGTGCCTAAACTTGGGCCAGTCCCCAGATCTGGCCAGCGATGGGCTCAGAAGAGAGGGACATGATTCCATTGGCTTTTATTTCTTCTCATGCAGATAGATACAGAGGCATTTCAGCAGCTTTTCCCACTGAAGAAACTCAGAAAAAGGAGCTGCAAAATGCTCCTGCTTCCCATAAATTATATGAAATTATGGATTACAAACATTTTTAGAGCGAAGATTTTTGTCTTTTTTCTGAACCACCTGATGCATCTCTCTGGGGCTGTGCCATAATGTAGTGAAATGAGCATCTCTGGAAAGAACCAAACCAAGCTGCTGATGATTCTCAGGAGTAATTTTACAACCCAGTTTTCACTCTTTGAGGTTCTTCGCTTCCCTGATGAAAATCAACAAAATGACCTTTTCCTACCATCAACCAATCTGAATTTCTACATTTCTTTTGCTCCAAATGTTTCTATCTCTGCATAGTGGTGACATTTTTTGTTGAGGATGAGCTAGTTCTTCCTAGAGACAAAGATGGCTTGTCTTAAAAAACTTGTGGATTATGTAGGATAAGAATTTTATCATATTGCCTACTTGCAGTGTGATAAAGACACTGAAATAAAGCATTGCTGAATGGTATAAACAATTTCAACAATTGTAATAAAACCAGCTAAATAAGTCAGTGTGCTATAAATATATACTTAGCATTTAAGTATGCAGAAGATGGCACTCAGGAACAATTATTGAATGAGGAACAGAACTGGATTTGTTTTGGACTGATAGTCTCCTTACAGCAGGTAGTGTAAAAGATTTATAGATTTTTTTCAGTTCTGTGTTTCTTACTCACAAAACAAGGAAATTCCTTCTACTGCCTTCAAAATAATCTTTTTTAGTGGAGTTGCAATTCTCCCTCAACCATCCACTAAGTTCAGCTCTCTGATTTAAATAGAGGACTTAGGTATATTAATAAACAATATAAAACTTATAAAAGCTTATTTAAAAAAAAAACCTTACAAAGCTTATAAAAACCAATACCTATCTCTCCATCACTTCCAGAGGTGATCATGACACAGTCCCTCAGAATGGATTCAGATTTGCTGTGGAACAAAACCTGTATCATCTGTTCTTGTTGCCTTTTTTTAAAGTAATTTTTCAAGATCATTTCAAACTAAATGCCTGGAAAATGATCTTCAGAAGTGTAAAATCCTCAGTGCAATTTTCAATTTCAAACCAATCCTTTTTTTATCACCTACCTTAACACCACCAAGTAGGTAAGGAGATGCTCAGCTGTAGGTTGCACCTGGAAAATTCTGGTTGCCCCAGAATAACCTCAGAGCCCAGCTACCCTACAGCAGAGTGGTGTCACTGGGACTGCAGGGAGACGTTACTGGAATTTTCCATGCCATGAAAAATACTCATGAGAGTGCCATGAATTGCAGTGATGCCGAACTTTTCCTACAAGGGGTCAGTGAGGTTTTAGAGAGGGTTGGGGTTTGGGGAAGTGTCCTCTGCTGTCACCATTTTCCAGCTCCCCAGCTGGTTTGGTCTTTCCAAGTGGACTTCACTGCCATGATAAAAGCTGTATCAGAAGGCAGCACTGAGGTTACCTTTTCCTCTCACTTTCCCCTTCAGCAACACATTTCCTGCACTGATTTAGTCTCAGGGAACACATTCTATCACCCTTGCAGCAGGATTTTTATGCCTCTGGGTGTGGCTGTGGATGATGAGCAGTGTTTCTGGCCACAGGAAAGGGGAGGGTGCATGATCCCATTCATCTGAGCTGGGGCTGAGATGCCGAGATCCCCACCTGTCCGGGACCCAAGGAGATAATAACAAAGAAGCCATGGTGAAAACCAGGGCACACTGTGTTGCAGGTGCAGTGTCAGGTATAAGTGCCCCTCTGCACCTCCTGTTTATCCCCTTGAGCTCTGGGTCCCACTGACTGCTGAGCTGTCCCAGAGCTGGCTCACAGGGGTTTGGATGACAGGCTGAGCAAGCTCTGGACAACTGTGAAAACACCAGCTTGATGTCCCCTTGCTGAAGTGTGCCTTCCCTCTGTTAGTGGGGATGTGATGGACTGCTGAGAACAGGACTATCCAAAGCAAGCCCTTCTTTTCTGGTGGGTGCCCAGTGTTATAAACATTAAAAAGGATTCAGTTCAATGCAAAGTATGTTAACTAATAAAGTGTTTGAGTATGTCTAAGCAATATACAGGTCTGGCTGCTGCCCCAGAGGAGGACTATGTATTTCATGGAGAGACGGACAAGCTGGCAGAAAGGAGACACGACATCAAGGCACAGACCCAGTAGCTGCCTTAGGAGGAAGAACTACATGTCCCACGGAGCCTTGGAAAGGATGAGCAAACAGGAAGCGGATACTTGGGACCAAGACTTTTGGGAGATTTTACTGGGATATAAAAGGGGGACCTCGTGGC
Organism: Dryoscopus gambensis; assembly: GCA_013389985.1. Classification (NCBI taxonomy): domain Eukaryota; kingdom Metazoa; phylum Chordata; class Aves; order Passeriformes; family Malaconotidae; genus Dryoscopus; species Dryoscopus gambensis. The sequence continues at coordinate 26,325 of WEIT01006168.1, read as the reverse complement.
AAGGGGGTGGGCTTTTTGGGTGGTGTGTTGGAGTGAGAGGGGTGAGCTTTGTATGGTCGAGGGCTGTTGTTGGATCATTTTTTTGTCTGTTTTGTCGAGCGGGATGGTGGACTGCCCACCATCCCCTGTTCCCAGCGGCGGATTAATAAACGCGGATTAATTTTTTGCTGATAAGCAGACTTGTTTATAACACCCAGCATGTCCCCAGATGAGTCACAGAAGTAACAGCAGTGTACAGTAATACACGGCATCCACACAGGCTCCTCTTCTTCCCTGAAGCAAATTTGGCTCTCCATGTCTGAAAATCTTGACATGACTAAGTCAAAGAAATCTTTGTAAACACTAGGGAACACTTCCAGGTTGTTCAGACACATCAAGAGTCTCATGTTTTGCTCCTCCGGAGAAGTCAGACTATTCATTTCATCAGTCACTTACATGCTACGCTGGCTTGCTCTCAACATTTTCTGTTTCAGCCATCTAAATATCCCTTTCCTACATCTCGTAATGAAAGACAGTGAAGGTTCAGTATTATCCAGTTATTCAGCAGTCTTACCACTCTTCTGGTGTCTCCCTTGCTGGAATGAAGGTAGTCCCTGCTGAAAGAGATGGGATTGTTTATTGTGGTCTGCAGTTAATTGAGCGGCTCTGCCCTCCACTCTGCCTGAACAGAACAGCACCTCACTTTCCTTTACCAGAATCCAATCACTGAGAATTTCAGGCAGGAGGGAAGTGAACAAGTAGGAAAATGTGACCCTGAACAAACAATTTCCAAGGGTAGAAATTCTTTCCTTCTGCCTCATTAAACGTTACCCATGATTTGTGTCCCTCAAACACAAGCGTACAGAAGTGCCATTTGAGGACAGAGCAATGGCCCATCCAACGCATCCTCATAATCTGGCCCACACGGAATGCTTCAAGAAGGAATGTAAAACCCCATAATACACCTAATTGGACACTAATACACCACAGGGGGAGATTTCTGACTGGCTTCAGCTGGTGATCAGGCCATTATCTGAAATATGAAAACGGACACCCCTTGTAATTTTTCATTGCAGCCACTGTGTTACTGCAGCTGCTGCTCCTCACCGTCGAAATAGCTGTGCTATTGCTTTCAATTGGAAAAAACAGGTTTCCTCTTATGCATTCATGCTTGAAAAACAGCCACCTCATGTCACATTAGGTTTCTCACTTGGTTCTTATGCTGCTTTGCTGGTGTGTTTTGTTAGCATCTGAAATTTGAGGTTAAAAATTTGTGCCAGTGATGCTCTGGGTTGTCTGTTGCCTTCTGAATTCTTACAAAAAGCAGAGAAAAACCACCCTTGAGTAAATAAAAAGGAGAGAGCAAAAGCAAAAGAAACAGATAAATGAAAACAAAAATAAAGAAATGCAGAAGTAGTCACATATACTGATAAAAGAAAAGATAAAATTAAATACTTATATAGATTATGGTCAAACATTTGCAGGCTTTTGACATGACTTAAGACCAAATTCTTGCAACTAAATTCTTCTGCAGGTATGAGATATCAGTGATGTTGCAGCAACTAATCAGAAGCATTTAAATCATGTCATATACAAATCGAGCCCTTCTGGGACATCAGCTCATCCCCACCTTGAATCCTTCAGCTCTGAAAATAAATGCCAGTTCTCATATAATGTTTTGAACTTTCAGTGGTTTCCCTCACAGACAGTGTTCAAACCTTCCAGTGCTGTAAAAATCTGTGGAGAAGGAAAACAATGCAAACAGCTAAAGCAGGTCTGCATGGGGTTAAACCGATTGCACAGATGCACAAAATCACACAATAAAGGACTGTGGCTGCAGCACAGGGACCCTGATTTCTCTTGCCCTTCATATGCTAAAGATCTGCCAACCTGTCACTTACCTGAAATCAGAACTTCAGTAGCTTGGCAATATCTGCGTCTACATCTTCAACTGTATTTGTATGCACAGGCAGGGAGAGAGCCTGCAATATCAGTTCTGTGAAAACATCTAGGGTCTAAATGAAATTCCATCAGTTGAAACATTAGTATTATTTTAAATTCTTTTTTTTTTCATGACCCAGACCAGAAAAAGACCAAAAGGCAAGCTAAGTCTAAAACTTAAAAATTCTTTAAAAGACTTTACTAGCGTTCCTAGATATCAGGCATCACCATTTTAGGATTAATTCCAAAAATCCAATATTTAAACACCAAAATAAGCCAGAATTTTTGGGCAATTGTATTCAGGAAAAGCATGAAGTCTTGCATTTATGTCTAGCAGTTTCTCCTTTATCATCCTCTTTGCAGTCTGGGGTTCAAGAATGAAAACTCTTTCTAAAATGTGTCTGCTTAAAGGTCATATCCTGGGTTTGAGGCTGCATTAAATGCCATCATGTTTTGGGAGTCTCCAAAATCAATTTTGGCCCTTGAGGAAATATTTTTTTTAACTACTTTTAACCCCTTTACTGTTTTATTGGCAACTATTTACAGCGCAATCTTTTGCCTTGCCTTAGTGTACAAAATTATAGGGAATCTACATGCAAATACAATTTGAGATGACCTGCAAGATCCTTTCTCCTTGTTGTCTTTTCTTCATGAAACTTCACACATTTTTTCAGCTCTAAATTAGTCCAGATGGAGACTTGTCCCTTTGCAACACCCTCTGGCAGCTCGACCTGGCTGGAGCAGAGAGTGCTCCCATCCAGCTCTCTGCTGAGTGCCTGGGCATGGTCCAGATGGCACACGGGAGAGAGTTGCCAGCTCACACACCCCACAGAATGAGACTTTCCCCAGTTCCAAGAGACAAAACACGGTGTCAATAGCACCAGGACACCTGGCAGCCCCAGTGTTTCCTGCAGTGCTGGTGAGCTCAGTCCAGTTCACTGCAGGATGTGCCAGCAGGGAGCTCCTGCAGAGCAGAGGTCAATCAGCCCAGGAAACCTGTGCTCTGACAAGCACACACTGCATTTCTACTCACTGCTGGGAAGCTGCTGCTGCTCGGCCTCCAAACTGACCTAGGCCGTGGGGACAAGTGGCATTGCTGCAGTGGCATTCAAGTACCTAGCCAGATTTTGCCCAGTCCAGGCTATTGGAAACTGCCTAAATTGTTTTTACCTCCAATATAGGCAAGAGTTTAGCTATTTTGGGGCTAGAATAATCTTGACCTCTTGTGTTTATAAGTGTACCTTAAAATCATGTATTCAAATCAATTCACGAGGATTAAAATATAATCGAACCTCAGTATTTATGATTTCTTCTACACCCCATCAACTATCCGTCAACACTTAGGATCCAAGCCAAATTTTGCCATCTTTTCCCTGCCCTAGAAGCTGTATCAGGATGAAAATGGCACAAAGAAAGTCATGGTGGGATGCAGTTACCTTCTATCAACACCAAACCCTCAGGAACGGGCATCACTTACACTCTTACTCTCTGCAAGCTTCTCTGCTTATGCAACTGCTCAGCCGGAGCTGCATCAGTAACTTGATGCCCCCAGTGAGCACCAGAAAAAACCAGGGCACATGTCTCAGCGTCTGGTCAGGCAAGTGTGTCATTTCCGAGGTGTGAGAGCTGGAAGGGACAACAGCAATAATCCGCTCTGACATCCTTTATTACAGAAAAAGATCGGGCAGACATCGCCCTTTACTCAGACATTGTTGCCCCGAGCAACTTCCGCTTGAGCTAGAACAGACTGCCAGAAATTGCTTCTGTTTAAAGGCACGGTCAAAGCCTTTGAAACACAGTGGGAGTCTATTGGTGGCAATTGGAGTTTGTTTAGTGGTCGCTGAGATTAACTAGAAGCATGTTAAAGTTTGCATTTACATATGTGAGCATGCATTTGTGTATTTTTCTCCCAAATACTGATCTTTCTTAAGGGGGATAGGGAATAATCCATGCAGATCTCCATTCCCTCACTGAAGTTCACAGAGGCTCCCAGGGCTTGGGGAATCCAGCTGCCCACAGATTCCTTTGTTCTAAATAACTCTTAAATAAAATAGATCTTTTGGAATTGCTGATCCATTTCCCATCACAGCAGCATAGGAAAACATTTAAAAAGCTGCTGTTCCTCAGAGAGATTTCTGTTGTGCAAGGCATTATTATCTCAGTATACCTGGTCAAATAAACATATTGATTAGGCATTTATTTTGTTCTCTCAGATACCATTTAACACAATTTTCTCACTATTTTTACATATTAAAATAAATAACAACAGCAAAAATAATCACAATTTCATTTTGCAAAACTGGCTAGAGACTAATTTTGCAAATCAGCCTAACGTGATAATGGTGGGATTATATTCAATGTCACTACAAAACAGCAACAATGAACTATTTAGCTTGCATGCAGAATTTCATAGACAACAAAAGCTCCTCAAAGCTATGGAGGTGCCATATCCCTCTTGATTTCAACGAGATTTGTTGTAAAACTAACTTTTGGGCACTGAACCTGAGCAACCCAAGAGATCCCATTACTTCTAGTAGGATTTGTTCCTCTCAGTTAGGCATTTTTAAAAGCAATTCCATCTCTCATCCTCCAGAAATGGGGCACATGTGACCTGCTTCAATGCTGAGGAGGAAAGAAATGTTTCAGTTTTTGAAGTACCAGATTTGAGACACCAAACCTGCAGCAGGGCTGTGGTGTTGCCTTGTAGATAATCCAATACTCACCCTCCTGGCACTGAATTTACCTGAAAGGCCATTTCTAATTCAGTCTAATTCATTTGTCACTGGGCAGTGGAAAGACGATTTTGATCTGCAACCCCCTAATTACTTCCCGGCTGCTCTCAGTCCCACCCTCAGCTGCTTCTCATAGGAGAGGAAAATTTTGAGTCACTGTCAGACTCTACCGACTCTCCATTTTTAGTGTTTCCTTATGAACTTTAAAACATTTTTGAAAATTTTTGGAGGCCTTAAAGCAAGTTCTCGTGCACTTCCCAGCTCGCTGTTGTGCTGTATCTTGGCAAAAATGCCCCAGTTCACTGTGGCCCTCACTGATGTTTCTGTAGCTGAATTCTCTCAATTCTCTTTCAGTTGTCCTTAGGCTCCCACCTCCCCCTTAAATAGCAAAATTCCCATTTTATAGGAAAGGATCTGAGTCACAGAAAAGCGTAAGGATATTCTGAAAGTCTATGCAAGGCAGCAAATTCAGCTCCCTTCTTCTGAGATCTAAGCAACGGGGCTGAATTAATCCCAAAAGATGAGGAGCAGATCTGGGCACTGAGAGAAGCTGAGGCAGTTCTGACTGATGGGGGATATGTGAGGATTTGTCTGGCTTGGCATCAGAGACTGTCAGGAAGCCATTAATCTCCTGGAGATCCCATTAAAAGACATCCCACCCCACATTAGCAACAGCAGATGGTTTTGAAAATACATTCCTGAGCTGCAGAAAAGAAAGCAAGCAGGCAGAGGCTACTGCACCCTTAGAATCATTTTCATTGACTTCACAATGTGTGGAGCTGGATATGAGAGTGGAGAATGCTGATTTGTTTGGCTGACAAAAAGTCTGTTAATGGAGAAAAATAATAAAAACAATACAAAATATTCCTATTACCTGAAAATATCTGATCATTGTCACTTCATAGGATGAAGTCATGCTCAAATATTTAGACAATTGCACCAATCTGTATTTCTTTTATACATAAAAGGATATGACAAGGCCATACAACTCTATGTAAAAGAGACTGAGAATTGATGCTGTCACTCAAGTGTCAAGCTAACAGCTCGAATAGTTGCCCCACTGGATATCTGTTGATCAGCATTCTTTTGCAGAACGAAAATTAACCTGAAATACTGTTACTGTTATGTCTTACTGCTATTTGTATTTCAGCACAGCATAATAACTCAGTCATTGCTTGCTGGATAAAAGCAGAGATTCACTCTGGTGTTTGTGCATTCACTGCTGCCTTCCTGCTCCAGCAGCCCTGTTACAGCCATGCCTCACTTATTTCATTAGCAGTTCTTCGTGGCCCCATGGCACTGGGCATTGCAGACATGGATAGCAAACCACCCAAGAGGGCTTTCTAAAACAAAATCAATTATAAAATCCTACCCCCACTCTTCATTTCTTCCTATCTTTTTATGAAGTTTGCCTTGGATTTGACAAGAACTGCTGAATACAGATGTTTTAATGAACAATTTTTTAATGTTTCGTCTGAGATCTTCAACAAAACGTCACAAGATGCCTGGTCAGCTTTTCTTGACACAATCTGTTGGGTAGGTAACGCAGACTAAAATGCTGGTTTAATAGGAAAGTTGGATTCTTAATTTAATTTTTCTATCCTTGGATCCTAACTAAAGCCTCTGCATTTGGCTAGGTATTGTCACTTGTCTGAAATGGGCTCATCTCCACACCACAGCATCTCAGCCTAGAGAGAAATATGCAGCTCACTGGAGGCAGCATGCAATCTGCTGTCAAGAAAGATGTAAGAAATAAACACTTGGTGTTTAATAATTAAAATAGATTAATATTGTCATAGAAATACATGTAAATAACATTGATTCATAGTGGCTATTTGAGATGTATATGTCTTTTTGGAATTTTTCTCAAGGGACTAAGTTTAGCTCAACTTGGTCACATTGTGTACAGTATTTATTCTGCTGGTTGGCATAACACTGCACACAGAATTTTAAGATTTATAGTGGAGCAGGAGGAAGCAGACCCTTTAGAAGTCAGCCTGTGCTTCCATTTCCAATTTTTTTTTTAACATGTGAAAAAGACAGGGGTATCAGGTTTGCGAAGAGTAGAAGGAACAAGCACGTGGCATCTATGTGAGGGTTTTATTTACATATACCTGGATCCCTTTCATGTGAAGAGACACAAGTGACATCTGAAAGACCCATGTCCATGGGCAGACACTCGGCCACCTGTGGCAGCTGTGCTGTTGCCAGGGAGGAGAGCAGCCAGCTTTACATCAACCAAAACCTGCCTCAGTCAATGAGAGGGCAGATAATGCTGGCTGAGGAATCTGTTTCTCACGTGGGACCGGCTTGCAGGTGCTGACTTTGCCAGGTTTGCAGTTATGAGTGGCAGGTTCATGTCAGAGGGAAGGAATTTCACTGGCAGCAGCCCTGAATGGCCCTCCTGGTGTCCTTGCTGCCTTTCTCCCTGCCTCACACACCAGTTCTGCTGGTCTGAGTAGTTTTATCACAGAATCATAGAATGGTTTGGGTTAGTATTTGATAAATATCACCTAATTTTGACCCCTCTGCCATGGACATGCCACCCACTAGATCAGGGCCCCTTCCAACCTGGCCTTGGCTTGGTGCAAACACTGCCCAGCAGCAACTAAAAATCAGTGTGTTTTCAACATTATTCTCACACTGAATCCAAAACACTGGATTCAGCAACACTGTGCTCAGAAGAACAGGGAAGAAAATTAATTTTATCCCAGCCAAAAGCAGGACAGGTCGGCTCTTAAACACTTGAGGTGACAAAGGCATTTTGGAGAGGTTTGTACATATACATACATGTGTGTGTGTAAGAAATACACATATATCCCATAATTATTACTACATCAAGTCTCCAGTACTTCCTACATATATAGGACATCCAACAACATTGACCTCTTGATTACTAGTAGAAGAAATCTCTTGAATATGAAATAGTTAATAAATTCATCCTGAAAATTCCTTGTTGCAGTCAAACCTATGAACTACTTCAACAAATGCTGATAAAAAAGGAAGTGGGGATACAAAATGACTCCTTGAATGTCTGCTTATATTTAAAGACACTAATTTTAAAATACTGAAATATTTCATTGATAAAGAGAGTATTTGGACTTATTTGAACTTTAATGTCAGTTTCTATTAAGCCCTGAAAAAAACCCCAATCTTTAGCACAAAAATAATCTGTCTTAATGGAGGAATAAGATGGGCAACTCTAAAAGAGACTTCAGGACCACTTATCACAAGGGCCACAAAAGACAGGGTGAGCCCAGGAAGGGGGGAAAACTCAGTAATGCCAGGGCAAAGCACATTCCAATCTGGGAAGAAAGACCTAATTTTGAGGAAAGTGATTTTTATTTTTTCTGCCCATTCATTGGGGGACAACACACACACACACACACACAGAGAAAAAAAAAAATAAGATAAAATTTTAAAAGGTTTGTTTTATTTTGCACAGCATGGGAGTACTGATAACCAGGGAAACCTCAAACTGGGAACATATTTAGCTAAGGTAAAAATGAACCTCGCTGATCTCAAATCCACCTGAATATGCAACATTTATGTTGTTTTCTTCTTCTGAGGACAGGTCTCACATCAGCTCCTGCTCTCACAGTTGTTCACCCTCACATCTCCCAGCAAAGTTCATCCTCTTCACTCCAACAAGCAAGGGGGAGAAAGCAGAAGAGCAAAGGCCAAAAGGCAATAGCAAATAGCATTAACAAGAAATGACTCTTCAGGCCTTGTCCAGCACTCAATATGACAAGACCACTGAGACTGACTCAGTCCTGTCTCAACAGAGATGATATTACAAAGCACAGGACAAGATTAAATTATTTTAGTTTCTTCAATAGGTTTCTCAAATCCTTTTGTAGTTTGAGATTTCAACACCTTCTTCTACCAAATATGGTATTAATGAGACCAAGAATTCCTCAGGAGAATTCCAAAGTAAATGGTGAGATATGCTAGGGTTTAAATTAGATTTCTAATCCCTCCTGTTCACTGATTTGCCCGCTTCAAGACAAATCCATTCAAGTGAATGCTGCCTAGGCTTCCATAGTTCCTAGATCTCCATTACACAGCCAAGCAACAGTGCCTTATCAGGCATTTTCTCACCCTTAAGTGCAGTTCTAATGCTTATTGTAAGCTGGGTAGTTTCTCTATAGCATAAAAAATCTGGGTTTAATAAAGTGTTTGGGGTCAGCAGAGCCAGCGGTGGGGTGTCCCAGGGCAGGCTGGGGGCATTCCCTATCCCAAGAAAAAAACTTCCAGAAAGGGACAGGTTCCATCTGATTAAGTGGAACAAAAACATCTTTGCCAACAGGATAGCCAGCCTGATGAGACCTTTGGACTAGCATTGACCAAATAGGGATATGATGACCTGCAGGATTAGATATTAGGGATAAATTATTCCCCCTGCAGGTGGTCAGACCCTGACACAGGGTGCCCAGAGAAGGTGTGGTTGCCCCATCCTTGCAAGAGTCCAAGGCCAGGTTGGGCGGGGCTTGGAGCAACCTGGGATAGTGGAAGGAGTCCCTGAATGGTGCAGGGGGTTCTAACAAGATGGTCTTTAAAGTTCCTTCCAACCCAAACTGTTCCATGATTCTTTGATTTCTATGTTTGAGGAAACATGAAATGATGTCTGGTGTGCCTTTTCTGTAAAAGTGAGGCGGAACTGGAAAGCTTTGAGTACCCTGCAAAAACAGACACCCTTTTGCAGGATGCCACCGAAGGTTTTGTTGTGACCATTCTTCACAGGTTCCTACCTGAACGCTCTGGCTTGCTCTGTGAAAGGCCTAATTACAGGCAGCACACTTTTGGGTGCAGATCAAAGTCCAGCTTGAGGCAGAGTCGCAGCAGGGAGCTGCCATGGGCAGTGAGACAGCCAAGGTTCTGCAGCTCACTTTTCTTATCCCAGTGCCCTGGAGAATCTGCCTGGCAGCTGTTGTTGCTGTCCCTGAGACAGGAGTTTTAACAAGCTGGAAAGTGTTTTCCTAAGGAGAGGCTCTACTGAGAGGTCTCTGCCTTCACCCCTCTGCCTCCCTGACAGCAGCAGGAGCACAAGCCTGACTCCGTGAAGTTTTTCCCTCTTCTGCTTCACTTTTCTGCTGTTTTCTCACACTTTTCCCTTCTTGCATCAAGCCCAGACCACCAGGGAGCCTTGTCTCCTGCTGTACATCAATGCTACTCTGCCTGAAATATCCAGACACTCTCTTAAGTCCAATTCTGTTGTTTGTGTTTAAGGAAAGAAGCAATTTTTTTTTTCTTCCACCCAGGCTTTAGTTCCAGTCCTTCATAAACTTTGACTATTGGAAAAAATATTAACTTTCAGGTTCTGGAAGGAAGACTTTGAGGTTTTCCAGAAAACCTGCATGCCATTCCTTGGCATTTCCAGCAGTAATTACACTATCTATGGCACGTCTTTTCACCACGTGACTCTAACACAGTGTGAATGTGTATATTTTACATTTTAAAAGACACCCAAACCCTTTCTTTCCTGTTTCCTAGGAAACAGCCACCCAATCCCTTTCAGTTCAACAGTGAGCAGTTTAGTTTCCATTATGCTAAAATGATCACCATAATTCAGAAAACCCTCCCCGGAAGAATTACATCACTTTCAGAAAACAATGCATTGAAAAGTATAATGTATAATTACCTTTTTCAGACAGAAAATGGCTTCTTTTTTTTCTTTTCTCTTTTACAAACTCAGAAGTGGAACTTCCAGAACATTTTCAGCAAAACATGTTTTCTGTCAAAACTAACACATTTCACTGGGTTCTGTCAGCTGTGATGAAATTTTTAGGCAAAGAAAGGAGACTTCCAAAGCTTCCTGATCTTTTCATGACCACAATTATTGTGCTGGATACGAAGCCACCAGGAATGGATTTTACCCATTTTTTTCCACTGGAAGATCCAACCTTAGCCTCAAACCACAGTCTGCACTTCCAGAGACAAAAGAAGATTCAGAAGAAAAAAATCCCCAACCAAGCCCATAGGTTTCTGTCATGAAACAGATTTTCCAAAATCATTGCAGGCAGGGTGGAACTAGACCAAAATCCTTTATTCCTTGCTAAAGAAAACATTTGTATTCCAATAAGCTTTGCCCAGGAACATTGCAATGATTAGGGCAATCCATTACAGTAATTAATAGAAACTGTTTTCTGTTGGATTATCATGAAAGGCAGACAGTGCTAAATCTAACATACTCATCATTTTCCAGAAAGGAAGAGTAATAGGCACTACTGATGAAAAGAACTCACTTCTTTTTTTTTTCCCCTGAAGCTTCTCTTTGCTTAGTGATGTCTCCACGGTCTTGGAGCATCCTCTGCTGTCTCACAGCTCTCAACCCTACTCACGGCACCAAGACTGTGTCTTTCCAAGAAAAAACAGGCTTTTGTGGTGCTCCCAAAGTAGCTGCTTCCCACTCTACCTATAAAGCCACAAAGGTCATATCAGCCCAGTTTCAGAGTAGCCACAAACCAGCTCTTGTTCATGCTAGAAACAATTCCCTAATCCTCCCAAGCAGTCCAGTTTTCCATGTCTCCAATCCCACCAAGAAAAAGACTAACAGGATTTCAGGTGAGGATATTGAAAAGGGTCTTCTGCACTTATCAAAGTTAACTATTTTTTTTCTGTTTCCTCTTTTTTTTTTTTCCTTCCCTCAGATTTACCCTCCAGCTCAGCATGTTTTCTTTTGCCTCTGGCAAAAAGTGCTCCTCATTTTCCAGCATGACTTGCCAATCATAAGTACCATCAAAAAAAAGGAAGATTGGCAGCGCAAATTTCCTCACCTGATTCATGCCTGACCTCCAGATTTTTAAGTTTTCAGGTGAGCTTTAAACCTATGCCTTTCTGATGACTCATCAGCTCTTTAAAGAGGAGAGCCTAAGCCAAAATTGCCAATATTCCCAAATACAGCAGACGTAAAATTGTCAGTGCTGCATTATTACATTTAAAATGAAGGTAACACCCTGCATTTTACAGTGTCCCAGCCTCCTCCGACTCCCAGTTCAGGTTTACCAAATATTCAGGAAAAATATTCTTGGACCAAGTTAATGATAAATGATACATTTATCACGCATGCATGAGAAAAAAAAAATGTAATTAGCTTTTGATCTACTTTCCCATATCAATTCTGAAAGAACTGAAAGTTGCATATTCTTCTTCTCCATTTTTTTTACATCAGTACTGTTTTTTATTTCTGTGTTCCTGGCCCAACAAATCAGTTCATCTTGACTTTATTTACCCACATCTCACTTTTTGTCATGCTGTCTCCTACCCACAAAAAGCTACTGTGTGTATCTACTTTCTCTTCCTTTAGGATCCTTATCAAGACTGACTGTTACCACAAAAATAATTAACCTGAACATAGCTGATTCTTTCAGAAGGAAGGATGTTGTCCCACACCCTTTATTGTTGCTAATTTCATTTGCATTGTGATCAGAGAACTGCCAAGGCTGTCAGAGAACAGGTTGACATCAAAACATCCTGGCAAACAGCAGTCTGGATAAATTGCTAGTGATAATTTAGGTGTTCTGGGTGGAGTTTCTGAATGAATAAAAGACGTGTCCCCAACTGCTTCTCATGAGCTCTTCCCCTATCTCCAAATGCTTAGAAAAAATCACAAAGTGGAAAGTATGGACAAGGGCTCGCAGTGAACCACTTATCTGCTCAGACCTGATGTGGTGTGGAGGGTTAGGATTTAAGATTTTAGAAACAGAGATGTCTTAACAGTGAAAATTCTTCATAAGGGAGTAATTTCACCCACATTTGGAAATATTCAATGGCTGACTCAAGAAACCTGTTAAAACAAAAGAAAGGGAAAAGTAGCATTATGTCTTTGCCTCATCAGTGTCTCATTTATTCACTAGACCATGTCATCTTTACCATGTTAAATCATTCCCTTTTCTTTCAAAGACAATAATTCACCATTAATAATGATTAGACATCATTCTGGAAAGGCTAGAAACCAGCTTCACTGGGAATGCAAATGAAATTTCTCCTAGAAAATGACACTTACTCCATTGGAATATCATCAAATTCACCCAAGGACAAGGGGGATTCAGAGCCCACTAGACTAAAATAGCAATTATGGAAGCAAAGACTCTATGAAGCCAAACAAGTGGTTGGTGGTTGCTTTGACTGTGCAGAAATGAAGGAGCATTTTCAGAGGATTCTGGNGGAGAGGAGAGGAGAGGAGACTGGAAATTCCGAGATTTTTTATTTATATTGAGTGAAATTACTGATGTGAGCACAGTTTCTTTTGTTCCAGCTGAGAGTGGGAACCTCTCTAGTGCAAAGGAGCTAAGTCCATCCTGAGGCTTCATGCATGGATCGAACCACCATGGGATGATGAATCATATTTCATTGCAAGAACCAAGAAGAAGAATTGATAGGAAAAAAAATCATAATTTTCCAGCCAACTATTTACTAATTCTCTCATTGTGCAGGGGCCAGGGGCCTCTCAGAACACAGTCCCCAAACAACAAAGGTGAGAAATGATCTACAGGCTGAGTNATGTGGTGTGGAGGGTTAGGATTTAAGATTTTAGAAACAGAGATGTCTTAACAGTGAAAATTCTTTTTAAGGGAGTAATTTCACCCACATTTGGAAATATTCAATGGCTGACTCAAGAAACCTGTTAAAACAAAAGAAAGGGAAAAGTAGCATTATGTCTTTGCCTCATCAGTGTCTCATTTATTCACTAGACCATGTCATCTTTACCATGTTAAATCATTCCCTTTTCTTTCAAAGACAATAATTCACCATTAATAATGATTAGACATCATTCTGGAAAGGCTAGAAACCAGCTTCACTGGGAATGCAAATGAAATTTCTCCTAGAAAATGACACTTACTCCATTGGAATATCATCAAATTCACCCAAGGACAAGGGGGATTCAGAGCCCACTAGACTAAAATAGCAATTATGGAAGCAAAGACTCTATGAAGCCAAACAAGTGGTTGGTGGTTGTTTTAGCTGTGCAGAAATGAAGGAGCATTTTCAGAGGACTCTGGTTTAGTAAACTGTGTGTCCATCAGCCTACTGAGGAAAATTGGTACTGTACCAGCAAAAGACAAGAGTACAAGTGTTTGAATGGAGAAATGAGAGGAGAGGAGAGGAGAGGAGAGGAGAGGAGACTGGAAATTCCGA
>WEIT01006168.1:0-12247 GCA_013389985.1 Dryoscopus gambensis | reverse complement strand
CTACAGGCTGAGTGGTCTTTGAGCTGGCCAAAACTGACAGTGTTCTGACTGTGTCTGCCAGCAATGCTTTTAGGAACAGTTTTAAAAATCATCAGGAAAAGAAGTGACTTTCTCACTGATTTTCTTTCTCATGCATATAAATCACCATAACTGCAGAATTTAGAACTGTCAAGCCAAACTGATTCCTTGCTCAACAGAGCCACAGGAATCAATAGGAGCCCTCACAAAGTAGAGATGCCACCATTTGGTGGGAGGAAATTAAAGAGTGGTTTATCTGAAAGTAATTTATCCTGGAAACCAGCCATGTGAAATGTGGCTGATACAAAAGGGTGTTTTAGGCTCTGACCCACTTTTCAAGGCCCTCAGGGGTTGCTTGGAAGACATCTTTTAGGACACTGAGCCATTTTGCTGGTATCACAGGTGACTGTTCTATCACCATTTTCTCAAATTCTGTCTCCTCCTTAGGATTAGTTTTTGGAGACCATTATTCCCAATTGCAGTTTTTGTAATATTCTCATTTCATCTGACATTTGTAAACTTTCTTCTATTTACCAGCTCAAAGCTATTCCTTGGTGAGCTTGTACCCATCTTGTAAAATTTCAGTGTAATCCATTAATTTAAATAAGCTGTACTTTGCTTTTCTTTAAGACCTGATGTTTATTCACATCAAATGAAAAAATTATCTGATCCTCTTGGCTGCTGTTGTGCTTACATCTCTCTCTGGCCAAAATTCAGGATAGTAAAGATAAGGAGATACCAAAAGCTAACTTGATGTTTATATGCTTTCAAAAATAAAGACCTTTTTAATAGGTCTTTACATTTTTAATAATTTAAATGAAAAACTCACCAGAATCACTTCTGACTTCTGTGTCTACCACGTTATCTTGGATTAAGGTCAGTTCTGTGTTTATTTCAGTGGCACAAGGGAAATGGCTCTGTAAGCAATCTGGTCCTCACAAAAACAAACAAAACCATCCCATACCAATTAAAATAAATGTCATGAGTTTCCTGCTGCAATTATTTCAGGTGCTTTGTTTCCATATGTGAACTCAACTACTAATCAGCTACTCATTAATCTTAACTATCTTTGTATGTCATCTCCATGCATCTTAAACAGACGAATAAACAAGCCAAATTTAAATGTAATGGGTTTAGGTTATCTACTTCTTGGAAAAATTAAATTTAGTGCGCCAGTTTGCACATGTGGATATAAATGAGTGTAGAGGGCAAGAAGTTCAAATGAAACTATTGCAGCTAAACCCACTCAATATCAGTCCAAATTTACAAATATGATTTTTTTTAGCCAGCTCCAATAACTCTATACTTGTTGGTGTAGCCATGAAAGATGAAATCTTCCTCTGAGCAGAAGAATATGAATGTATGAGGATTTCCAACATCTCCTGCAGCTCAACAACTGCTGCTCTGTTTATTTCTTGACTTCTGCATCAGCCAAGTCCATCCATAGAAGTGACTTTGCTCCCTGAGCTCTCTTTTTTAAGTCCCGAGGTCTGACCTGCAGAGGAAGGGAAAATCACAAAGAAAAGTGGAAAACTGTCCCTGTCTCTCCCTCTTGTGGTATCAGCTTTTCAGTTCATAAGGAAAACAAAAAAACAAAAAAACAAAAAAACAAAACAAAAAAAAAAACCAAAATAACAACAAAAAAAAAACAACAAAACAAAGTACAACAGAGGAGCTGCAGCAGCAATTTAAGGGTTCCTTTATCTGAAAGGCCGTGATGTGCATTTCCCTGATCCTTTGCCTCTCTGATGTCTTAGAGTGGAACTGATGGGTGTTTTTTCTTCTCTATTTTCCTTTCTATTCACTTTCATGTGCCACAGGGTTAAAACCTATTCAGCTCTGTTTTTTGTGAAATTAGCTGTGAGTCATGGGGGCATGGCAGCCTTGGCAATCGAAGAGTGCACTCAGGACAAGAAGAAAATACAGCTGTAAAGAACAGCCAGTGGGAGAAAATCAAGAAGGAGAAATTACATTGGTTTAAAATGAGGAAAAATTAAGTGCATTTAAAATTAGGAATGTGAATTAGAAAATCCATCTGGACTTAAATATCTGCAAGTTCAAGCACAGGTGTTCCTTTTTACAGCAAAACTTCACAAAACTGTTGCACAGTCTCCACTAAGACTGCACCGATGGAGGGCTTGTCTCTCCTCACTTGTGACGTGGGACCCCAGCCTGTCATCCATAGAATCACAGAATCATTAAGGGTGGAAAAGCCCTCTAAGATCATCGAGTCCAACCACTAACCCAGCACTGCCAGGCCCAGCACTAAAATGTGTCCCTTTGTGCCACCTCTCCATGTTTTTTGACCACTTCCAGTCATGGTGATTCCACCGTTTCCTTGGGCAGTATATTCTACTCTTGAGGTGGAGATTTTTTTCCTAACATCCAAATTAAACATCTCCTGGCACAACTTGAGGCTGTATGTGTAAGTACAGAGGAAAAGTTTCCCCTCTGCCACTGCCAGCCTCTGTCTTTACACATTCCCTCTTCATGTGCACTGCAGGACAAACTGGCTCTATACTTTATCCAGATTAAATCAGCAAAGCGACACTGGTGCCAGCTGGGGATCCAGAGGAACCAGCCTATCCATTCACAAAGCCATCAGGGGTTGAAATGATCCTCTCATCCAGCCTCCTAATTGTCGATCTTCCATGTGCCACACATTACCAACAAACCACCTGTAAACTCCCTTGGAAAGCAAACCCAGACATGGAAATTCAGCTGCAATCTGCTTGAGTGAGGATATCAAAAGGATTTAGACTATATCCAGTGTAGACTGTAACTTTTGATACAGTGTCTTTGGGAAATATATGTAAAGCTGTTAATATTTTAAAAGTTAAATAAGGTACATTGTATTGTTTGAAAGTATTAAAAAAAACCCCAGCTGAACTCAAACTGCCTGTGGCTACAGTCTGTATGTTTTATCAGTTACTTATTCCTTCCACAACGTGCAAAAGGACTGTTGAAAGCAGCTGACATCGCCGACCTCGTGCTAATTAAAAGAGCTTTTAGAAATGGAATTGTAGGATTGGTGAGTAAATTGGTTCACAGTTAAAAAAAAAAATGCAAAAAACTCCAGAAGAACTGAGTAAAACAAGGGAAAAGTGTTTATCTTCCTAGAAGATAGGAAGAGAAAAATTCACCATTACTAATCTGATTAGCTCGACCAGTTGGGCATGGGCTGCTCTGACCTGTCCTCTGCAGAAGTGCTGTATCACTGGGGTGAGTGAGATTAAGGCAGCGGTTTGGTGATTGAATTAAAGAAAATTGCATCACTATCATAGTGGCAAACCACTTAAGGCAAATGATTTTACAGTTTCCTAATGCATTTTATTTTCTCTGACAGGCAGGATCAGATTGCTTTTTCCATGATATATGGCACATGAAAATGTTTTTAGCTACAGTATTCACACATTTTGGGCAGTTTTTCTCCCTGTCGTTTGAGCAGAAGTGTTGTCACAGGCTCTGATTATCCCTGAAGGTATTCTGAAGGAAATGGTCTACAGGAGAGAAAGTGTTTGAAATGCTTTAGTCCATAAATCCAGGGCAGGAAACTTGGACTCTTGGATGTCAACGGGAAGATTTTCTAGTGAAGTCCTTTAATTTTTAGAGCCTCAGATTAATGCTGCTGTCCTGGAGCCAGCAAGACTCCCACTGTTCTCTTCAATGAGAGCCAACAGCAGCTTTGGAAAGGACTAAAGTTTCTGTTCACCCCAGATTATGCTGGATGAGCAGCAAATCTGCTGAGTGCCAAATTCACAGGCACAGGAAGCTGAACTGTGGATACGTCCCGATGCTCAGTCCCCTGTGCACAGAGATAGGGCACAACACTGGGCACAGCCAGCCCACACGTGGCAGTTTGGTTTCCAAGCTGTCCTCGGAGGCCTGATGGGGCAGAGTGGCAAGAAAATTGTCGTGCACACCCAGGGCACGTCCCCAAGACTGTTAATGTCGTTTTAATGAGCTAAAAATGAACCCCAACAAACATCATATGAATCCATGTCTTGATTAGCAGGTTGCTCCTCATCCATGAATAGAGTGGGGTTTGCCTGGCAATTCCTTCTTCTGAAAAGGTCCTTATATGTTCACTTTTTGCCACTGGGAAAAGTGATTGATTTATGGATATTTTTTAATATATTAAATTTGTCCTGAGAAAAAACCCCAAACATTTCCCCTTTTTATTCCCTTCCCCTTTCGTCCTTTGTGTTCTATAAATACTGGCAAAACCCCTAAACTGTTCAAACAAATACATTGTCATTTGAGGAAAAAAGATTTATCATTCTCATAATATATTATTTATATTATAATATATTTCTAATGATTGTGTATTATTGTAGTAACGAGAATAATAATACCAGGAGACTTTCAGCCAAACTTAAAACACCCTTGACTACTCAAGTTTAACACTTGCACTTCAACATTTCTGAGTTTATATGTTTAATATGATTCTATGTCCTTTCTTTTCAGCTGAAGGAGGAGATTCTCAGTGATTATACTGTGATTGTTGGTGCACGGAGAAAAAATTAACAAAAAAACCAAAGCGAGAGTTGGCAGCCAAAGTGTTGAACGAGCTGAATTCCCAACGACGTTTTTGGGTTTTTTAAGTGAAGAAATATTAAGGACATGGGCATCATAATGGCCATTTGGATTTGAGCTTCCAAGTTTTGCTGTGCTCAATTCCGCAGATCCAGTACATGCGCAGCATCCGAGCCTTCATCTCTAACGTGGTAGGTGTGGTCAGGATAAGGAGGAAAAGAGGTAGCAGCCATCAAGATGAAATATGAGGAAATAAAGACATGAAAAGGCAGTGCAACCTTACCTACATAACAAGAGAATTTAATAGAGAAGCATTTATAATACTTTCCACATGATTTTACACTATTTCCATGTCCAGAAACCTCTTTAAAACTATTTAGGAATCCCAGAACAATTTGTTCTCCACATCAAAGTCCATGGGAATTAAAGAGGACAATTCAGGGTCAATCCCAAACCAAGTCAGAGCCACTTGCTAAATTAGATGGAAATGACATTAAAAAAAGACAAGGGTTACAGTAAGAGTAAAAAAAAAAAAGGAAGTTGTACAAATTGTCTCCAGACCAATTTAAAAGGAGTCCAGCCTCATGCCTCCCTAAATACCTGGAGAATAATGTCCAGTTTCACACTGAATTGGAGATGTTACTGCGAGTGCAAATCACAAGCTGGAAGCAAAGTTTTCCGCGGAGTCTTATGTTAACTTGAATAATATTAAAGAAAAAAAGTAGACTGAACTGAAGGAAATTCTCAGGAATTGTCATAGCCTTCACCCCAGGTAAAGGATAAGTACAAATTCTCCTCCGTGGCACTTGGTAAGTAATTAGAGACATTCTGGAGGTACTCAAGCAGTGACATTTGCACAGACCACTGGGATCATGCACCCTTTCTGTTCAGCACTAGGAAATTTTATCTTTAAAGCTCAGAGCACTCAGAACTATAGGGCACGACTTAATAGATAACAGATTTCTTACCTGGCATGCACTCTGCAAACCATAGTCTCAAAATCTATGTCACTATTTGGTCTAGAAGTAAATACAGGGAATGCAAGTAGAAAAGCTGCTGAAAACAACCAAAGGAACTGCGCTATAGATTAGTTTTTACTTTATTTCTGGAGGAAAAAATACTTCTGAAGAACATTGGAAAAGTCTTGAAAACTCCTTAGGGTTTGCAGAATTATAATTGACTTTTAAAGCTGTGTTCTTAGCTATAGAAATGGCTTTGTGGGGGGGTTATCTACATTAACATCAAAATAAAACTGTGCAATTAGATAATTCTAAAATAAAGTAGGGAAAAAAATTCTTGAAAAAAATCACTAATGAAAAGTGTGAAAGCAAAAATTTAAATAATTCAAGCTCTTTTTCTTTTCCTGTGGATGATTTTAAAGTGAGTTAAATATGTCTCTGGGTTTCCTCTAGTCATGAGATTGTAGAGATAACAGAAGGGAAATCTGTGGCGTGTGGTTCTCCTCTGGTACCTCTGCTCTTACCAGCAATTTTTATTTACTCACCACAGTTAACTTTACACTGACTCAGGAAAAAATACTCATGACTGAAATTACAGTTATTTTCAATGCTGAAAAGGATGCAGACATTTACAAGGACATTTAACCAAGTTGTTTTAATGGTGACAAATGTAAATTTCCACAAGCTTGTCTGGCAAACATTATCGAGCCATCTTTTCAGGAAGAATGATTGATCTGCTTTTCGTGCAAATTCGTGGCATCACTTCACCTTTGCATTCAGATCAGATTTTCTGAACCATGATCCCCTCACCCATCATTTTTCCTTCTATTTGTTTTTGAGCATGTTTTTCTAACCGTGCCCAGAATATTTGGTCACCACCAGTTACTCTCACACAGCCTCAGAATTTTCTTTTATTAAAATTCTATTTACATCACCATTTTCTATCAGTAACAGTTCTAGGCAAAGTTTCAAAATGCAGGTTTTTTCAATAGAAAAAAATTATATTTATTTTTAAAGGTGGGTTTTTTTGTTAAAAAAATATGGAAACTAGGAGAAATAATGGTGTTTTGTAACCTAGAGAATCATTATATTTTGTTATGTGGTTCTGCTTTAAGCCTGCTCACTGGACAGAATTAATAGTTCTTGACTGTTAGTCTGTTTCAAGTGAATAAGAATACCTTTTGTTCAAACAATCCCAAACAGTTCCCTGCTGATAGCATCGTTCCATGTCTTCTGTTCAATCCAGGGCTATTTGCCTGAAATTCAAAGTCCTCCTAATATTTAATTACATTTTAACAAACTCCAGCCTTTTTTATTCTAATATTCTGAAAATTTACTTTTAGAAACACAATTATTAATAATTATTAATAGATTTATTCTCTATCCTGTAGAACGTGAAATTATTAGGCTAATGATAAGAACTATCACATTTCTCTAACAGTTTATTTTTGAGAGTTAATTTTTCATATATCATTTCCCCCCTTCATGTTGGAATTTCTTTGGTGTTTTTTGAGTGGCTTTCTCTGACATACAAGAAACAATGTGTTGCAAAAAATGTAAGAAAACCGTATTGTTGCTCCCCTAAATAACAACAACCGATAATTTCATCCCTAATTTTGATCTTATGAGCTGCCTGTATTTTTAATTACTGCTATTTAACAATTTCACTGACTTCCCCCACATTTTCAGTCTTGGAAAGCTTCATGAAAGAGATCTTTCACTGGAAAACGTAAATTTGAAGATGAAACTTTATAGACTCCTTTTCAGGCCTCTGTCACCAAATCCTGAATAGAAGACAGTCCCTGCTCCCAGTCCCTGATAGCCCTTGCAAAGGCTGGAGGATTCATTTCCTGGCAAAGGGGGTGATATCGACCTGCTGTTATTAAATCCTATTTGATGGGATGCTTCAGAGTGTCGCTTCATGAAAGGGCAGAGCTCGTCTGTCCATCGGCTCCTTTTTTGCCTGTTTGCTCTGTTGTGCACAGCAGCAGAGACCTTCCAGGGGTGTCAGAAATGCTCCTGGTGTCACTGCCAGCTGTCTGGCGGCAGGATAACAGCAGCCCATGGAGTGGGGCAAGGCTCAGAGCCCAGCAACCCCTTTAGTGTAGGCAGTGGTAAAAAGCAGTAAGCCGAGAGGGAATGGGGCATTCCCAGGGGCAACCCCCCCCCAAAACAAACAAACAAGCAAGCAAACAAAAGTAAAACCATCAAAACCAGTAACAACAATCAAACAAACACCCCCAAAAAAACAAAAACAGAAAACCAAACAAAAATACCCCTTGAAAGGTATTTCTTTCCAGATCTTGGAGTTTAAAGCTCAGGAGTTAACAGCTTTGAGGAAAAAATTTCAGCAGGTCAAAATATGCAGAGCATCGCTGGAAGAATCTGAGTTAGAACAAGGGTTCAACCTTGTTTGCCTTCTCCTAAAGCAAAGCTACCTTCTCCTACAGAGAATGGTATCACTGAAACCAAAAGAAGCTCAATTAAAACTTTTCAGGCTTATTTTTTAAATTATCCAATTCCTTCCTGTCTCATTCTCCCACCAAAAGCCTTTTCTCAAATTCTTTGCAGAGGTGATGCCCCTTAAAGAACCTCCTTTTCCTCTGGATGTACCTGGCCAGGTGAAGACTCATTTATTCAGTAATAAGTTCCATCCCAAGTGGTGTCTGTGGGCAAACTGCTGTGTTACTTTGTGCCCCAGGCAGATAATTTTGTTCCTGTCTGGATCACACAGGGGAATGTTGTACAAATTCTGCAGACTGGCCCTCGATGCAGGTTTTGCTGCAGTTTTCCGCTAGCACAGAGGTGCATAACTAAAGCCCTGTGAGCACAGTAACCCACAGCCCCAGCTATCACCAGAGCCCCATTTATCACCACTGCTGTTGCTTTCAGGCTTCTTTTTAAATACCAGAAGTTGAAGGTTTCTATATTTCTGAAACACAATTAAAACGGAGAATAAATTCACCTGAAAGAAGAGAAGGAAAAAAAAGCATGGTGTTAAAGGAAAATAAAAGAAGGCAGCAAATCTGACAAAGCTGTAGAGTGTGCAATGGTAATTATCCAGCCTTAATATTAGCCTCAAGTCTATAATTCCCTGGAAAGAGCCTTAGAAATCCATACGAAATAGGACTTTACCAGTTCATAGGTTAAAGAACACTGTGATTAGAAATGCAAATGCAGTTTGGATGGATGTCACCATCTCACCTTGTCTGATACTTTCAGTTCTTTCCAAGGGTTCCAGAGACCTGTGGAAAGAAGATTTAGTCAAGGAGCTACTCAGCTGGAAACAAGAATGGTTCCTTAACACTTCCCTACTCATTACTGCCTGCTGGGATGTTGGTACTGAAGGAGGCCAGGATCAGCTGAAGTGCCCTTAGTCTTTGGATATTAGCAGTTTCCTGAATTGTTTCTAGCATCTGCTAGAATTTAAAGTATTCCCAAACCCACCCTTTATTGCCCTGGTGCTCTGGCTACCTAGAAACCAAAAGAGCAGCTATTGTGTGTTAAACAAGTAGCAGTCATCTTTGATCCTGAGCATTTCCGAAGTATCATGGGTGCAAAACAGCTGTTTCCCCAGTATTTGCCTTTCTAAAAAAAAAATGGCAGCAATAATGTATCCCTTTCAAAAATAATTAGCCATTTGGGGAATTGATGGTTTCTATATTTAAGTTTTTGAATCAAATCCATTGTGATTTGCAGAGAGCAGATCATTACACGTTCTGGTAGCTGGATAATAGGATCTGTACGCTGGGGACTTTTCTGCCTGTCCCCACGCACAGATGTGCTTGTGGCAGGAACAACAGGGGGGATAAAAATCTTCTGTTTCACAGGAGCACCAAGAAATTAATGGCCACAAAGACCTCAAAAACAATGCTCCTAGCTCAAGATAATGACCCATAGACAGAGCCACATTTTGGGAGAAAAAAGTGATAACTTGTAATATTTCTGTCCAGGGATTAGAATGTTCTTGGTTCTGTTCCCAGGGCTGACAGTGGCCTTCTGAACGACTGTCAGTCACTTTGCAGCTATATGTCCCAGTTCCTAGTTTAACAAATTATTCTAGTTCTTTGTAACACACTCGTTGAGATCTGCTGATAAAGCCCTTTTATTCTTGGTAATAATTGCAGAGCTCACATTATCATCTTGTGCATGCATGAATTTGCACACACCTCACTGAATGACAAGTTTTTATCCAGCACTGAGTGTAGTGGCTTCCCCTGAATGTATTGCCATGTCTTCCTGCTGATCTGCCTCTGTTATTGTCTCACTGTTTAATTCATGCGGACCTGGTTACGAAAACTGTTGTTTCAGTTTGTAAGAAAAAGTGTTGCTATTTTGGATAATGGACATCCTAAATTTTGGCTTTACTTTTAATTTCAGTATTGGGGATTGGAGCATCTGTCATTGGGGACAGGCTGAGAGAGCTAGAACTGCTTGACCTGGAGGAATTAAGGCTTAAAAGTGTCTTTTCAATGCGTGTAATTAGCAGTGGTGCTGAGTGATGGGGTGAGAGGCACTGGTCATGCTGGTCACTGTGGGGAAACTGCTCTAGAAATAGTGGCAGCAAGAAATGTGAGGGGAAGGGTGAGATCTTGTGAAATGCAGCCCCTGACACGAGCATAATAACACAAGTTCTGACTGCCTGGCTCCCACTGAAGTTTATTAGGTGGCTGAAAAGCAATAAATTGCTTTAGAGATGTACAGAGTGGATCAGCATGGATCCAGCCCTTTTCATTACACACAAAGTAATTACAAAATCCCACATCTCCCGTTTTCCTAAATCCAGTGCCAGTTTTGGTGTGTATTTGTGTGAAGTTGTGTTGAATCAATATGTGCACTGAGAGTACAAGTCATTGCACCTCATGGAGTCGAGAACTGAGAAATTTCAAGACTGTTGGTGTGTGCTTCCACTATAAACATTTAGGGGTTTCATAAGTATAATGATGTAATTTTTATCTTCCACACTCTCAACTTAAAAGAAGTAGTTGAAGCAATATAAATCTTCTGGCCTTTTTTTTCTTTCCCCGATTCTCTTTTAAATGAATGTAATTTTTTGACAGAAAATGAGCTGCATGTACAGAAAGTTAAGCTAAATGTTTGCTGTATATAATGTGAAAAGGGAAACACAATTCTACTTTTTTATATAAAGTCACCTTAAATGGGGAAAAAAGCCTCTGGTTTCTGTAGCAATCTTCAACAACAGACTAAACCAGTCAGTACCCTGTAGATCTGTCCTCAAAGACAGATTTTCTCTCCTGTAATCTCCCTGTTTAATGCATTATAGTCAGAAATATGGTAAGGACAATTTAAGAGATCTGAACATCCACAGCACCCATACGCAAACCTTCCAAAAATGTTTTTCCTTTCTCTTGTTTTCCCAAGCCTTTCCTGCCTCACTGCAGGGCTGAATTTTTCAGCCTATCCTGTCAGGAATAATTGCACAGCTTTAAAGGATTTGCAGAACACTTGCTCAAGATTTGACACCACTATATTAGATCTGATGATAAACATCACACCCAGATCTTACTTCCATATAGCCAAATAAACAAGATTATAAAGACCATTTGCATTCTTCCCACCTGGCTCACTTCCCCGTGTTTGAATTATTGCTGTGCTCTGTGTTTGCTTTAGTTTAGGCAGTCAGGCAAGGATTATATGCCTCAGTGCAAGACATTTGAATTTCTCTATGTTTCCCTAGGGTGGGCGTCAATACCACAAAGAGTTGCTCTATCTGGAGAAAACTGACCCCAGCTCCTGATGGTGGAAGGCAAAGCCTGTGCAGGGCTGACTATCAGTGCATCTTCGGATGCTTGTTCTCCCCTCTCTACTGGACAGTTTTCACATAGGTTATACAGTTAAAGGAACTTTTTCCTTTCTAAGAAGGGGATTAATTTATTCACCTTGGAAGACAAGTTTTCCAGCTTTTGTCCGTAGCTGGTGGATACACGGGAACAGCAAGAGAGACTGTGACAGTCTGAATCGTCAGACTTGTTTTTAATGTCTTGGATTAATACATGAGTGTGTCCCAATTTGAGATGAGGGAACTTAGGGAGGGTGTAAGGGCCATGTCTAGCTTTTTGATTGCCCAAGACAGCACATTTAAGTTGATCCTCTGTCCTTTTCTGTCTGAGTTGCGGAAAGGCTCATTAGTCAGAGCTGTAGCTGGAGGCAATGAGCATGGAATTCAGGAGGATAACCCCAATCAGCCAGGCAGGATTTGTAAGGAAAGGCAATAAACATCTCTTCTATAAACGCTCACGTCTGGGCAAAACAGGTGAAGCAAACAAGGCAAACCCCCCTGGGGCTATGTGTGGGGAAGTTGGGTTTCTTTTGCAGGTGTATCAATGCCTCTAATTCATGACTGTGTTACAGCCTGTAAATCCACTTTAATTTACACCTTAGACCATCAGACTACAAAACATCTCTATTACTGAAAAGTTGGTATCATTTTCAGCTGAGGTGCTCTGTCAGATAAGATCTGATAAGATCTCCTGGCCTTGTGGAGATGGAGTGCAGGGGAAAGTAATTAAACAAGTATTCAGTGAAGGACTGTGACCAAGTCTGTAGTTTAAATCATGGCATAACTTGATTTCTGTGTTTGTCTTTGTAGCCTCATGCCACTGTGTTCCTACTGAATCTTTAAATAAAAAAAGCTTAACAGTTAAGAGGGAAAGCCTCTTACAAGTGCTATTCTTCAAAAAATGTCTTACAAGGGGAAGAGCCTTACGTATCTG
>WEIT01006163.1:0-35289 GCA_013389985.1 Dryoscopus gambensis | reverse complement strand
ATGGCCCAGGATTATCTTTACACATGTAGTTCCCTGCAGCTCATATAAAATGATCATATGTGTCCCCTAAACAGAAAGATGGGCCTCTCTTGGTTTTTCTCATTACAGTTTTGATTGGTTTGTCTCAGGCTGCAGCTGTAAAGACAGAGTAAAATTTATGCTCCCTATTTAAGCCTTCCTGGTTTAAATAATACTGAAAGAAGCTGACCCATAAGTTATAATCTGTTCTTAAGAAACATACCTAATCAAAAGTTTATTAAAATAACACCCATTATTAGTATATCATAGATGACATATGTTGAATATCGTGCTGTTGTGGAGGCCTGCTTTGAGTTCAATTTATCCTTTATATTTTTATACGTTAAAACATATACTTTACTAAACATGCTGAGTTTGTTCAGGGTTACATAGCTGACCTAGTTTTCCTCTTTTGACCTTAACTTGTCCAGGAGATCATGGTGCCTCTGGTTAATCATTAAAGATTAGGAAATACAACTTTGTTTTTTTCATAGTTGAAATTGTTCTTCAGATGCCTGTTAGCTTGTACTTTAAATTTCTCTCTGTTCTTTTTACTTATTAATGAAGTCAAAGGTCCATACAGAAAAGGCAGCATTTCATAAGTGAGGCCTTGATATTAGTAGGGTTACTCTAGTAGATCCTGTAATGTAGCTAATAATTTATATTTGTAATCCTANATTTGTAATCCTAATTTCTTCTTTGTGCCATTCATCTAGCACTTGGAATAAACAGAGCAAGTACCTATTTTGTTTACACTTAGGAAACTCTTACTTTAATTTTCAGTACTTTTTTCAATGGCAAATGATTCAGCATTTCTGATAGGAACTCAAAAAACATTTTTCTGCTCTTTCAGTACTTCTTGGTAATTAGTCATACACTCACTTTGTTTTCTGAAGATGAGCTTTTGCAAATTCTTGTCAGAAAAGCAATATCAAAACCCAGTGATTTTAAAGTAGTAGAAAGCTATTCATCCACCTGATTTCAAAAGGATGTGATCTCATTTCTGGCAGTAGGAAAGTAAATGCATAATGAAGAACTCATTGGTCAGTAATAGCATAAACCTGGATTAATCTGTATAGCGTTAAAATTTCTGTTATTTTAATATCCCATTGTATGGTAAAATACATGCCCAAATTCCATAAGCTCCAAAACTACAAAATATTAGAAAGTTTCTTCTTTTGCCTGAAAAATAACTGTTGATGGACAGTACAAGTATTTGGTTTTGGTTTCTGTTTGTTTGTTTTTAAAGGATTCTCATCGCTTTGGAGAGAACATCCAGAAAGCAATGGTTGACATCATGGGTTTATTTAACCCTAGTAAAAACTGTACAAAGTGATCTGCTTTCTTGGTGCCAAGCAGTCTCCTGTGGGTGGGATGAAAACTTTTCTGCACAGTGAACAAGAGCAAGGTTTGTCAAAGAGTAGCTGGAGAAGAAACTGAGTCAGCACCTTCTTGATCACCTATTAAAACCTTAGCAGTATATTAAATGTGTCTTTTTTGTTGTGGTTTGTTGTTTTGGGGGTTTTTTTGTCAGTAGTATGGAAGAGCTTATTTCCACAAAGGATGACTTTTAAAATCTTCTATTTCTAGAGATGAAGCATGAAGTTGTGTATATTCTAACTTCTGCAGTTTTCTCTTAATTTGTATGCACTTCCTCTTTTTTTTTACTTTAAATTAGTTTACTTGTTTCCAAAATCAAAGGGATAAAGCACACCGACTTAAATGCTAGGAAAAGTTAGATTTGCTATGTATTACTAGCAGAATGTTCTTCAATGTATCTGCTGCTTTACGTAAATGAGTGACAAAACTTGTGGCCGTTTGCCTTGTTTGGTTTCCTTTTAGAGGTAAATTCTGTAAAACATACCAAAAAATCCCTGCTGTAACCCACCTTAACACACTAAGTTGTAGAAATATTATGGTTTTTAAAAAGAAAAAAAAAAAAAAGAAACCCAACCATTGGATAGTAAAACGTGTCTCCACATTAGCAGATACCGCATTTTTCTTACTGCGTACAAGCATGTTTGTGGCATTGATTTTATTTCTGTAGAAAGAAATGGACCTGTGTGCTTGTTCATGCAAGTGCCTTAGAAAAATAGATCCTTACCCCAGGAAAAAGACATGTGCTGGGAGTTGTTTCAGTGGTGAAGGAAGTGAAGTTGTAGTAATGCAGATCTGGCTTTCAAATTACAAATTAGAATGAAGTGGCATGAACAGACGTGAATATGTTGCCAAATGGTGCAGTCAGGTTTAAAGCTCTAATGAAATGCTCCTGTCTTAAACAGCAAAGGTCAGTCCTTAGGAAGTGCAGGACTAACTTTGTTTTGGAATAACAGATATTCATGTGTTTGCTTTGGTGAAGGGAATTGGTGGTCACTCGAGTTTCTGGGTCCTGGGAAATGTTAATTGGGTTGAATGCAACGTGTTGGAAAATCTACAAAGCAAGGCTGCCTGTGTAGGCTGATCGATTGCAGTTTGCCTGCTTTCAGCCTGGAAGGACCACAGTTGCATTGCCAACCATCTGCACGAGAAGGGCAAACTGCTAAAGCCATGGGAAATAGCTCTAGAGTGGGAAAATCATGGCCTTCTCAACCCCCTCCTGGGAGGTGCTCGTGGTCAAGCAGTTTGTAAAGGATACCAGGAGGGAGGGGAAAGCTGCTTCACTCGGAAAGGAGCACGATGTTTCCAAGTGCAGAAATAAAATGGCTGCTACCAAATGGAGTAACTTTTGCATGATGCTTCTCTTCCCCAGGCTTTGTAGGTGTGGTAACTTTTTTTTTATGTCCTGCAGTGCAGTAAAGTGTACTTGTTAGAGCAACCATTTTTTATTTCTTACTATTTTGTATAAGGTACATGATGGTTACTAATACAGTGAGTGATGCTCCTGAGCTGTGCTGAGTTTAAAAGACCCTGGGGGTGGATATAAAACTTCTCATTAGACTTTGAATGTTTTCTGGCCAGTATTTCTAACTTTCTATTCCTCTATATGTTTATTTTTACTCTCATCTAGCTATTAGAATGCCTGGGTATGTATACTTGAGGTGGGAACCCTCTAAAATCCAAGATGCATACTTAAGTGACTGCATGCTTAAATAGATGTAGGAGTCCTCACGGGAATTGGTCAAAGACACTCATCATTTGATTAGGGTACAGTATGTGGGAAAGGACACTTTGAAATAAGCCTTACTGCAGCTGGCAGGCCTGGCACTTACCAAGCTACTGCAACATCTAAGTGATCTATTTTTGGAGCTGCAGAAATAATGCACTGGGGTTTTTGGGGGGTTGTCTTTGGTATTGGTTTTTTTTTTTAATTGACCACTGACCAGTCTGTGTTTAAATTAACATAAGGGCATATTAGCCTGTGGGGTTTTCTTAAAAAAAAAAAAAAAAAAAAAAAGGTTTAGATTTGACTCTCAGGTCTTAAGTGTTTCTAGTCTAATTGTAGTTAGTGCAGTTATCAATGCAATTTTACATTCTTGGAGAGTAAGTTAAATTGGCACAGAAAGCTGGTTTTTATTGTAAATGTTTAAAATGTTTTGTGGTGTTACATGTATCTTTTTAAATTTTGGAATAGATGTAATTCCTAAACAGATAGTATTTTATTTCTTTTTCTTTAAAATGTCAGCAGCATGTAAATAAAGTATGCTTTTTGGATGTAAATCTTAGAAATCCACAATGAATGTAGGTTATTAATAAATAATTTAAATCTTGATGTTCAATATTGTGTACATACAGTAAAACTGCTTAGGGTTTTTTTTGCTCAAAGCCATAGGAATGTAACTGAAATTACCTAGATTTGAATGAACCTTCTAGTACAGTGTATTTTATTGTAAAGTAAAATGTTCATATTCCAGTAAAACTACTAATTTGATACTAAAACCTTGAATCATTAATTCTCATATGGTGATTTAGGAAATCAAACCTAGGGTTGAGGAGGTGGTTAAAAGCCAGGTTGGATGATAATACATTTTTCTGTTTCTTAAATAGCACTGTGGAATTGGTGGAATATACCTGGAATGAGCATTTTTCGAATTCATTATTTCAGCTATTTTGTGGCAAAAGTTAGGAAAGCATTAAGTCCATTTACAGGGTACCATTGTTCAGGATCAATACCGTTCCCAGCTGAATATTCTTTTAAGTCTTGAGTTTTTTGAGGAATTAGGGGAGTGTGTGCCTGACCTTGAAAATCATGGTTCTAATTCAGCCTTTGTACCAATTGTTTTCTCATGTAAAATATATTAATTTAAGCTAGCAGAATTTTTTTTATCTTGTTTAGTTACTTGACATCTACTGTTGGTTATTTACATCCAACACCTTGTCTCTATTTTCTACTTTCTTCTGTGACTTCAAAAAAAGAAATAAAATTTCACAATTACCACTACTTAGTACAATGTTTAATATCTTTTGTATCTTCTTCCCAGCTCCCTGTAGTTTCTTGAAATTCAGGACTTGTGAAATCATTGCTGTTAAATCCAGTTAGGTACAGTAGCAGTGAACTATTCTGTTTGTTTTAGCAGTGATTTAAACATGCCTTCTAGTTAATAGGGTATGTGTTAATGAACAATTAGAACTAAAGGAATTAAATCTCCCAAAAGAAGCTGAACATATGGATTCACTCTTGTCTGCCATCAAATTATGTCCACTTTCTTTTTTCTGTAGTGATGCCACATAAAAACTTCAGTGTTCCGACTTCAAGCATTTTCTCTCCAGAAGGAACAGTCATACAGATAATAAAGACGTGACCAGGTGGAACAGTTGCTTTCTTCAAAGTTGAAGATAATGATAGTTTGTTAATGTCTGTACCAGGAGCTAAAAATTAGATTTAGAAAAATCTTTCTGACCAGCTCGCTTCCTCATATCCTTACAGTTTATGACACTAAATATGAATGTTTTCTTCATTTGCCCTTATTCTTGAAGGTATTAGAATGAAATTCTGATCAGGTTAAAAATACTTTTATTGAAATAAAACTGATTGCTTGTTTCTGTGTTGTTTGCTTACATTCCTAAATTGCTGTCTATATAAAGAGGAAGCACAGCACACACAGGTGGAAAGCAAATTATCAAGTTCAAACAGTTTACATTCTGATTTGAAACTAGAAAACCAAGCTGTAGTTGGTTTCTGTCTTTGTTCCATTTTCTGGTCGGTTGGTTTATATTTGAAAACACAAATACAAGTTTAAGTGTGATGCTATTATAGTTGTAAATATATCTGAACCAGAATTGTACACTGAACAGAAAAAAACAGAAATAATATTCCAAGTATGTAACAGTAACTGGTAATGCTAAGTGGGCCACAGCATTTATTTGCCTTATGTCATGAAAATGTATATAGCTTCCCATTTTCAAGGTCACTAAGTCGTATTTTTTGTTTAGTCATTTGGCTTTTTGAAAATTAATCATTTAATGTATAAAATAGTTATAAGTAAAAATTGCTTTTCTTTAGGTGCTCATATAATTTCTATCTCCAGCTGCAGGTAAGAATAAATGTTTTTGTTTTGAAGACATCAAAACACCCAAACTGGAATCTGTTTTTCCCAGCAAGTCTGTTACAAAATAATATTTCTTTCACAAGAATGTAATGCTGTAGTGACATCAAAATCTTTTATTGATGCTGCAAGGGAATTCTTGGTTAAAACACTGATTTTTTTGTAAACAAGACATGCTTTATTTTAAGTACTAGAATCTTTTCAGTGATATCTGTGGTCTACCTCAGACTAGTGCTTCTGTGTATGATTAAATAGTAAGTATGCAGGTTAAGTTTTATGATAATTGGAAGAATCTGTCCAACCACTGAATGTCTAAAATGGGCTTTATTTTAAGTGCCAGAGGGTAAAAGGTGCTTTCTAACACTGTCCTATCTGATCTGATCACAAAAGAGAGGCAAAGAAAAATGTTGCTCCATAGATTTCCTACATTGTGGAGCAAGGCAAAATAGCATCTGGAATTTTTGCCTGTTTCTGGTCCTCAAGGCTCAAGTCTGGTTGACTCCTGTCTTTCTTCTGCATATTCTGATTCCAGTTCAGGACAGTTAGGAATGGGTCTTCTCCTAAGGCCACTTGAACCCAAACTGCCAAGTGGGACTGTACCAAATAACCCTGGGCAGCTGATTAATTAGTGTTTGAGCCTTTTCCCCATCTGCAGTGTACATAAAGGAACAGGGCTGAGGATTCAGATCTGCCTCTAACATCAGCATTCCATACCTGTGCAGAGATGTTCTTTACAACTTAATTATTCTCCTAATCTTGAGTTTTTCAAATACTAATTCCTTAGGTATGTGCAAGATGAGATATAGAAATTCAGGTTTTTCATGAAAGACCTTTTCTGAAGGGTACTGGAATTCTGTAAACAGGATTTTTAAGGTTATCTGTTCAGTAGTCAAAGTGTGTACTGAGAGCAGCAAGGCTTAGTCTGGAAACGTGACTTGGGAAGATGACACTGAAATCATAGAATCACAGAACATGCAGAGCTGGAAGGAATCCATCAGGATCATCAAGTCAACTCCTGGCCCTGCACAGGACAGCCCAAGAGTCACACCGTGTGCCTGAGAGCATTGTCCAAACGCTTCTGTAACTCTGTCAGGCTTGGTGCTGTGATCACTTCCCTGGGGAGCTGTTCCAGAGCCCAGCCACCTCTGGGGAAAGAGTTTTTTCCTGGTATCCAACCTAAACCTCCCCAGCAGAGTTTCATGATGTTCCCTCAGATTCTATCACTGGTCACCAGAGAGAAGAGATCAGTGTCTGTCCCTCCTCTTCCCTCACGAGGAAGTTGTAACTGCAATGAGGTCTCCCCTCAGTCTCCTCCAGGCTGAACAGACCAAGTGACCTCAGCCACTCCTCATGCGGCTTCCCCTCAAGGCTCTTCACCATCCTCATGGCCCTCCTTTGGCGACTCTCTAAGAGCTTTATGTCCCTTTTATATTGTGGCACCCAAAACTGCCCCCAGCCCTCGCGGTGAGGCCGCCCCAGTGCAGAGCAGAGCGGGACAATCCCCTCCCTTGCCCGGCTGGCGATGCTGTGCCTGATGCCCCCCAGGACAGGGTTGGCCCGCCTGGCTGCCAGGGCCCTGCTGACTCAGATTTAATTTCCATTAATGAGTTGATGGATTGGCAAGGTAGGTGAAAGATTAGTTTTCAGTAATTGCAAGTGGCACCATGTCTACAATGGAATGCCACAGCACAACACAGTTGTTCATTTTGGAACCATCTGATTTATGGTACAGCTGAATTTGCAGTCCAGTTTCAGATGACTACTTCTTACTTAGACTAAATTATCCTCAGTCAATTTATATAATTCAAGATTAAGTCTTTTTTTACATACTTTGTGACTATTGCCCGATTTCTTCAGGGCCATGTAGCAATGAGAGGGTGCCTCCTGGTGTTGAAAACACTGAATGCCATTGTTACTGTGAAGTATATTTATTGTTATTCTTTAGGAATATTTTCACTTGAGACACAAGCAAAAATCATTCTGCCATTGACAGTTAAATTAACTTTGCAGTGTTACATTTGAATGCAATCCTTGCTTTAAAAAGCATGATTTTTGCAGAAAAATTATAAAATTTATTGTGTTTGTTTGGGATTTAAAGTAGATTTTTAAGCACTCCTGTTAAGATTTAAAACTTTCTACCCAGGCTGAGGTAAGAGAGGCAATTAGTATTGTTATTGAGAATCACCAAGGCACAGCAATTCTTCAGAGTACAAATGTTTATGAGTCTGACTGCAAGTTATTTGCATTGCACAGTGTAGCAGAGGCATCCAGATGTTCACACAGAAATCATTCCGACTCTGTGGTAATTACATGCTTTAACTGATACTAAAATTATATGCTAGAGAAAATGAACTAATTTGTACCACGCTAGCATGGAAAGTCACACTCAGTGAGTGTCATATCAAGAATAATAAGGTAGTTCCTTGAACTCACAATCTAAATTTTATCTAGCTGTACTGCTACATGTGTGTGTATATATATATATAGAGAGAGAGTGAGTGTACTATTTTAAATACATAAAACATGTTACTTTCTATTTAACAGCTGGAAACCACAACAACAACAACAACAAAAAATCCTATGTGGAGATTGCTTTATCCAAAGGAAAACTCTTGATTTATCAATCACAACTAAATAAATGAAGTGAAACATGAGCAGTTACAATAGCATGTTAAGGAGCTACGGTTTTAGATCTCAATAGGTGCTTCCAAAAATTAAGGGTGAAAAAGCAAACACCTTAATGCACAATGATCCATTTGTTTGAGAGATTCCAGTCTGTGATTATGAAGCTTTATAGGATAGGTGGTACTCTTATGAAAATCTTAATATGCTTGGAATTACAGTTTATTAGATTAAAACTAATCATTAGTTATTCATTCCAGGTTATCTGCCAGCTGGAAGTAGGTACTCAAATACTGTGTATTAACAGTTGTGGCACACAGAACCTAAAATTAATTCATCTAATTCCTGAGTACTGCGACCAAAATAATTGTCTTCAATCAGGTACAAGAAAAACGAAAATTGTCTCTAGATAATTTGAAATTATATAGATACAGATTTATATATATTTGTCTAGGTAACATACTGTCAGATATCATATCATAGATTGTTAATTTGCTACTGCATGTGTTTGTGTTCTTAAGCAACAACGGGGCAGATGAGCCAAAGGTAATGGAGACACCACCACTTATTATTTTAATTTATTTTTTAACTGAAAAACTTCTAGGCACTCCAGGGACATAAGAGTGATGGATATGTTAAAATAATTGCAATTTTTAATATGGATTTCTTTCCATTTAAAGCACATGTAGCACGAGCCACTGAATACTTTTGCATTTACCCTCGTTTGCCACCAAGGGACACTGTTTCCCTATAAATGAAGAGCAGCCTTGCGGACTATGGGACTTTCTTTAGCGTCGGGATTCGGAATGTCTCGGTAATATTTAGATAATTATGTGAACTTAAAATGCCATCAAGTTGTTTAAAAAAACCTTGGGTTTTGAGGGCCTAAAGTTAGTGCTGTTTGGATGGGGTAGCATGTTTCCATTTAAGTGGCAACAAAATGCTTGAGTTTTAGTTTTAATGTACATAAGTGTTTCTTTACCTAAATATAGCTTCCTCAAAATATTTTTACGTGCTTTATTTCATTATTTATTATTATAATTTTATATTATCTTTCGTTTTGATGGAAGTTGAAACACAAACCCTTTTCATATTAAGCACCATACAGGCACAGATATTGTTCTCAACAGCAACAGGTGCTGAGTGTGGACATCTCTCAGCCAGTGTTCCACGTGTGGAGCCTGTTTGCTTTGATTTGTCAGAAGCCATCAGAAGGATCAAACAGATACATTCAACTTAAAGGTCATGTTCCTCCTTAAAATTCAAGTTGTCATTTATTTGCTGTAATGGTAGGGAAGAAAAATCTGAGGAGGAGCCCGCTGAAATATGTTCTTTAGTTTTTGTTTGCTTGAGCTTTTTTCTGTTGTACTCATCTTCACAACAAGCACAAGAAGTAAGACAAGAAATTAAAAGTTTCTAGGCACTATTCTCTTCAGGTTTTGAGTTGTCCTTTGGTTTCCTTTTTTTCTACAAGTTCAAGATTCATCTTGTAATCTTACAATGTTAAGTACAACATACCTTCCTTTTCCTCTTTTTAAAATGGGTTGTCAAGGCTGTGTTACTGGAAGGTAACAATTGTATGTATTTTCTAAGTAGTTTAGCTAGCACTCAGTATACTTCCTGCATATAAAGGTTTCTGGTTTCACATTTTCTAGAAGTAACACCAGGATTAAAAATACAGTTTTCCATAAGAAAAATACATTTATTTCACTTGCGAACCTTTAAATTTGGTATTATATAGATTATGCTATTTCTGAGAACCCTTTTAAGACTTTTGTGGTGAAGAAAAACACATTGACTTTTACTAAAAAAAAGGGGAATATTTTCTTCCATTAGGATTTTTTACACATTTTTCTTTTAATTCAGGTTTCTCAGTATCAGTGCAGTTGTGCAGTTCATTTGCCTCAAAAACATTTTATTATCTTACTTAATTTATGTGTTTCTAAATCTAATTAACATGTGCTTAGCCTGTATTTTTAACACTAATTATTTCCTTTAATAATATTTAATTGCAGATCATTTTTAAGTAAGAGGCAGACTTGTTAGGTAGCAGCAATTTAAAAGAAAGATAAAACTGGTATTTATTGTTTCAAATAGAATAGAATAATTTCTTTGTATTTTTAAATGTTTTTTCTCCTTTTTTTTTTTTTTAACCTGCGTAGCTTACTTTTTGTTTTAGAGGCAACAAATTCCAAGAAATCACGTAAATGGACAAAATCTCAGTGCCTTAAATCATAAGTAAGAATTTATCAGCCTTTAGTGGATACTAATAGCAGTGTGTAGATGAAAGGACAAAGGTACAGGACATGTGCTATAAGAAAAATGTCATGTTCGTGTTAAAAATTATTCATCTGATATTGAGTTAGAAAGACCCACAGTTGGTGTAGATCTGTGTCACACAAGCTCAGAATTGCGTGCAGGCGTGTAGAGGACTGCATATAATGCATAGCATGAAAAATAAGAAGTGAGTCTGGAAGCATATCTGCAAGATCCTACGTAGAGTGCAAATGCTGTATACTAAAATAAAATTTCACTGTCTTGCTGCTGCTTTCGTACATGAATAATACACACAGAGATGTATACACAATAATTAAATTTGATTCTTTAATGGACTAGGTATGTTTTACAAAATGTAAAATTCATAGAGAGAAGCTCTGTGTCTAGACTTGGATGGATTAAATTACGCAGTAATGAACTTTTTTCTTTCGTAGAAACTGAGCATTCTGCCTAAAAGTAGAACTTAAATTTCAAAACTTACACTTAAACCAGTTAAAATTTTTTTATGTTATTTTACATGGTTAATCATATATATTGTGATTGCTTTCCCAATGGTGATTTTTGCGACAACTACAACTGCAGTAATTATTACAGCAACTGAGTTAATGACATTTAGTGATTAAAAGCCAATAAGGTAAAAAAAGAAAAATTTACAGTATGCACTGGTAGCAGCTTCATGTATAAAAATACAGTATTTTTTTCCCATTAGTTACAGTTTTTGAAATATGTTATTTTTAGCCTAAACAAAGCTGAGTGTTGCTTCTGTATTATTCTTACATAAAAAAATTTAAGGATTTCATTCATTCCCTTTATAGAACTTTGGATTAAAACTAGTGGCATGTTAACTGAAGGATAATTTTTATTCTTTGAAGGAAGGATTCTACCCCAAATTTAATTTCAGAAAGTTTTTTACTTGAATGAAAAGATACAATATCCCAAAGTCAGACAACAATTAAAGGATTTGAGGCAGGATCTGACTGTTGCATGCAGATAGAGTAAGAGTCTTGTTGTTTAACCTTTCCCTGTCTGCACACATTGAGCAGAATTGATATAGTTTAATTATGTAGTGAGAACCCAGTCTTCCATGTGATAAATTAGGGAAAACTCAGAAGCAATCTGTTAGAAGCAGAAGCTACTCAGTGTAGAACAGAAATCCACTCCCTAAAATTCCCAGTGTGAGTGAGTTTCAGTAGGATTATTACCAGTAAACAAGAAATTAGGGTCAGGACTAGGGATGTAAGTATGGATTAAATGTAGACATTAGGAATATAAATTAAAAATAAAATTTAAAATTACTGGGAGGAGTAGAAAAACATAAATACATTGTAAGAGGAATTTAGAATTCTTGAAAAACTGAATTTCACTTAATACACTCTCATCATCAGATGCATCTTTATTTGAGAGCACACAGCAGGGGAAAATGCCATAATATAAAGTGTCAAGTTATTAAGTTCAAAAGAGATATAAGCTCAAATGATGATGGGAAAAAAATTAGGAATTTTGACTAGTCAAGTGGTAGGAAAATAATAAATAGGAAATAATAAATAATAAAGAGGAAAAAATTAGTAAAGAGGAAAAAATTAGTAAAGAGGAAAATTATAATAAAGAGAAAAAAAATCACAGGGAAAATCTAAAAGAAATAATACGGAGAATTAAAGCACATCCACTCCATGAGGTATTTACACAAAAATTGAAAGCTGCTATTAGCTGGCCTCCCTATTAGGTAGGTTTGAAGTTAACCCCTGCTTGGTTAGACCAGGTGTCATCAGATTTAGTCAGCTATGCTTGAGGTTCTTAGGGATTAAATATTTCCCTCTCAATGTAGAGATTGTAAAAAATTGTAACACATTCTGACAGGAAACCCCTTCTCTTTTTACTCTACGTGGTCCATTTGAAAAGCTGACATAGATGGACAGAAAAAGAAAAGGGCAAATGTCAAAAGAGCCCAAGTTTTAATAAAAAGCAGAGTGCAGAGGGACATGAAAGGAAATGGAAATATGAGAGACATGCCTCAGGAAAAGTGTCAGCTGGAATAGAGTAGCAAGATGTAAGAAATAGCTTCTAATTCTGTCTTAGTTTTGCACTGGTTTGAGGCAAGGGGAGGCAAAAAGAAAGATGTGAATTAAATTGTGAATCAAAAGGTCACCATGAGCTACCACTATTTGTTTATATCATACAGCTATGAAAAAGATTTATACTATTATAGGGAACATTAGAAAGTATATTTTTAGTAGAGAAAGGAAGATGTTTGTAGTATTTTATAAAATGCCGGTAAATCTCCATTTGTACAGTGTATAGTTCTGGTCACCCATGCTTGCGAAAAAGAAACTTGATTTGGAACAGATGCAGTCCTCAAAGTCTCCTGGGACAAATGAGAGAATGGAATATATGCTTTAATGGAGAGAACAGAGGAGTTTGATTTAGTCTAGGCAAATTAAGTCTGAGAAGATATATGCTTCCTCTTCATAACTAAATTCAGGAGATCGATATTGAAGAGGACTAGAAGCCGTTAAAAGGTTACATATCACTGAAATTTAGAATGGAAAGTGAGTTTTCCTAACTGTTCAAAGAGTAAGGTTCTGAAATGTTCTTCCAGAGAGGGAAGTGTGAGCCAGGAACCTAAACTATTTAATAATGGAATTTCGAAAATGGTGTAATTAAAACAGATTTCCCAGAGACAATAAATCTCTGGTACAAAGTTTGAGTGTCTATACATACTGGCATATTCAGGGGATTCTGAAAGCAAAGACAATACATTATGCCATTTTTCCTTGCATGAATCCCATACTTTAGGACTTTTACTAGTCAGTCATCCAAAAAAATACTTCTCCTCATTGATATGTCATTCTTAGAACAACCAAGTACTGAACACCAACAGATGCTGAGGCAAAATGCAAGCAGTGTGTGTTCACCTTCCTGGAGATATTGAATAGTCCTGTTTAAATGCTGAAGCTTAAATTGGTCAAACACACTTTTGTATCATGAAAGAATTTTCAACTACAAAATAGGGGTGGGGGTTTTGTTTGGTTGGTTGGTTTTGTTTTGTTTTGTTTGATGATTCTCTCTGAGGATCATTTATTTTTTAATGTTCTGCAAATTTAAAGTCTTATTCGATGCTGATGCTCTCACTTTCTGATTCTTTCTGTGGCATGGTACTGGTTTTAATCTCTTGATACATGTGTGAAATAGACAAAAACGTGCTGGCAAGTGTTTGGGGAGTGTGAAGCCAGTGTTCTGTGGTTTGTTTCAAACTGGACGCAGATGTTGCTTATGGTCAATAAGGGACTGAGTTTGAAGATGCAGCCCTGTGTGCCTGAATTCCACACTGGTGAACTGCAGGGTACCTGAGCAAGCACAGCAGAAGAGCGCTGGTTATTGTAATGAGATCAATCTACACTCTGCTTGTCGCCAGATGAGTCCATAGCAATGATGGAAATCTAATGCCAAAGCAGGAATTCCAGCCAGCGAACGAGGATCAGCAGGGGATGTAACCAGGCACAGATCTATCTGTGAAGCAGCTTGGGATGGAGCAAGGTCTGAGCTTAATGCAGCTCTGGAGTGAAGGGAGGAGGCCACCAACAAGGCTTCCTCAGGCTCTTTCTCACACAAGTCTGGCCCAAGGCTGCAGGGATGCCTTGTCAGAGTGGGCTTCTCGTACAGGCAGCCAGGCCCCAGGGGGAGGGAAGGAGGTTTCAGGGTCTGTTGGTGCCTTGGAGTCCTGAAAGTATGGTCAGAACCACAGGTTTGTTGTGCTGCTCCAGCTTCTGCTGATGAGGCAAAAACACATAAAGCAGTTGCACTTTTTTCTCCCTCTCTAACAAACAGCTCATCCCTATTTTATGCTTCTAACACTCCCACTTTTATTAGGCTTTGTATTTAGTTTGGGGTTTGTTTTCTTTATCGTTGTTGTTTGAAGGGTTGCGGGACAGGGGGCTGCATCCTGGCTTGGTAGTTTAAGCCTTTTGTCAGTGACCCCAGTAAATCTTTTCATTCTTCACTCAAAGGAAGTTCAGGATACTCCATTTCAGTATTTTTAATCTAGACATTTTCTCCTCTTACTGTTGTTTTAATATAGCCCCACACTGGCCAGCTTCTGTTACCTGCAGTATCCGATTCTTTCTCACAACCTGTTGTGTTAACCCGGGCCAGGTCTGGCCTTCTGTATACATACCTTTGTTATTAATATTGCTGGAAGCGATGAATTTTGTACTGATATAAAATTATTATATTCATCTCATTCTATTATACTGCACTGTTGGGGGAGCAGTCATGTCTTATTGGATGACAAAACTCAACTCTCATTTAATCCCCATGTTTAGGTGATTTTGCTTTATGTTTTTCAGTTGCAGGAATAACCAAAAAAAAAAAAAGAAGGAAAAAAAAAAGGATTACCATACCTGTTGTAGTGACAGTTCTAAGTATGTTTGGTACTCTGGGTGTGTCTGTGTTCCCATTTCTGCAGTAGAGCTGTGGTAAGTCAGGTCATTCGACAGAGCTCCTTGTGATCAACTGATCTTTACCCAAATGCTCTTCATTCCATCTGTTGCAGTGTGGCAGCCTGCCGTGGCATGTTTATGCTGTTTATTCATTATGGTGCTTTTTTACAATCATAGTCAATAACTAATTAAGCTAAGTCAGGCCTTTTGAGAGGTGCTAACAAGTTAAAAAATTTCCTAGTTATTTGCACACCACAGACAGAAATTATGTGGTTTGTGGCTAAGGAGCTAAAGAGGGACTTAAAAGAACTGAGTTCATTTTTGCACTGTGTCACACACTTCTGGGCTGGTCTTGAGATACTCACTGAATTTCCATGGCTTTGACTCGGGAAAATATTTGAGTGAATGCTGAATAATAAAGTCAGTCATGTTGTCAAGAGCCTTCTTGAGTTAGGACTCTTGGAAGTGGGAAAGCAGGCCCCTATCTCCACCTTGTTTTCCACGTATGACTCCATAATTCACCCAAAGTCTCTCCATTTACTTCAGCAAGCTCTGAGTCAGGCTTTTAAAAGAGTAAGGAATACCAGGTCCTGACCAGGTACCTCGCAGAAAGGCACTCTGAGCCCAGCTGGGGTCTCAACTAAAATA
This sequence comes from Dryoscopus gambensis, assembly GCA_013389985.1. NCBI lineage: Eukaryota > Metazoa > Chordata > Aves > Passeriformes > Malaconotidae > Dryoscopus > Dryoscopus gambensis. The sequence goes on along the minus strand of WEIT01006163.1, from coordinate 19,805 downwards.
TAAATTATATGTTTGCAAAAAGGTATATAGTTAATTTGCAAAACCCAGTAGCTATCCTGTAACTACATGCCAAAATAATGCTTTCATAAATCTTCATTACAGAGTGGATATTTGCCATTCAGTATTACCCACTTCAGAGACCAAATGTGACTCATTATTAAATTACTTCAATCTGTGCTGATGTAGAAGCACCCCTGACACATCTCTTTGTGAGCCATTTCTTCAGAGTAATTGCATTAGTAATAGCCGATTACACAGCAATCTTATGTTCCTACGAAATTAAGGTAATTACTGTAGCTAAAAACACATCCCTCTGTATTCTGTCCTAGCAAGGAAGCTGGTAAAAGGCAGTGTAATGCTTCAATTCTTTGTAACAAGAGAAACGTTAAGGTATAATTACATTATTGATGCAGCATAGGAGAAGTTTTCATGTTTGAAAGGAGCATGGAAACAAAATAAGAGTTTGAAGCTATAAAATCTTAGTCTATAAAGGGGAAAAGAAAAAGATCTTTTGCATTGAGATGCCCTAAGTATGGAGGAAATGTATTTGAAATACATGAGTGAGTTTGTGTTCTGTACTTTGAAAGTATTACATGTTTGTCTTTGAAGTAGAATGCAAAAGTGCATTTTTCTTTGAACCAGATTCCAGAGAAACTGATACAGTTATATTTTTATACTAAGTAAATAGGTATCAATTTTTTAATTTAATAGCAAACCTCTTGAATTCTGGGGTCAGATTCTAATTAGACTATGTGCTATAGAATTTGATTTGTTATTTTAATTTTCACCTTTCTTTATGTCTTTGAGGGAAACTTGACATTTCACGTTTTCTTTAATACGGTATTAGGAGTTTAATGTAACAGCTGAGTGAGAACAGCCAGGCCGTTCCCCATAAATGCAGCTAAGTAATTAAAGCTTAAAATTCTAAAAGGTATATTGAAAAATTAATCTCTTCAGAGACATTATGCAGTGTCAAAATTCATAGACAGAGGGTACCACTAGGTCACGAGAGTGGCAGTTTGTGTTTGGGTGGGGGCTGATGAGAGCCTGTTGCATGATATGAGTGCTCCTTGCAGATTTTGCTTTCTGTTGGATCCAGTGCCATGGTTGAATTGCTGATGGCCCTCGAGTAGAGAAGAAATGTTCCATTCTTGCAGTGTATGATATGCAAAACTCATAAGATTAACATGGTGCTCAAAATTGTTTTGATTACAAAGATAAATCCTAGCAACTAAATATGGATTGTTCGACTGACACAGCAGAATAAGAGAATGTGTCAGGTTAAGCTAAATTCCTTTTATGTAAGTATCTTAGCAACTCTTGTATATATTTTACGTTTATTAGGAATATTCGTGGTGAATGAAGGGGCTCTTTTAAAATGTTTACAAATTAGAAGTCTTATGGGATCAGAGTAACAACTTCAAAAACAGTTTCTGCAGGAAGAGAAATTGTGGAAGATAACACATACCAGCAGCGCCGGGGACAATGGACAGCATGTACAGCAGGAAGCTATCCAAAGTTACACTTTTAAACATAATGTGGTAACTCGCACAGGCTGTGTTGAAACAGATATTTGTCATCTGCTGTGTTGTGGGATACGATGTTTACATGGAGACGCCTCACTCACTTCAGCAGCCAAGCATGTGAGAGCGATAGGCCCAGGAACAGAGAGAAGCTGAATATAATCGTGGTGTTGAATGAGAATTGTTGCATCATATGACAGGTTTTGGAAGGAGGGTCTCTGAGGACAGCAAAGACATGTTTATCTGATATTTTGAATACTGGTGCTTCCCACAGACAATTTTGGAATTGATAAGGGGAACTGTAAGCTTTTCATTTACTTGCACTGTCTCATGCATAATGTAAGGAGAAGAAAAGATTAGTAAGCCTTTAGCTTTCATAACTCTCAGATGTAACTGTGATGAGATAAAATGAAGTTTCATCCTGGAACAAATTGATTTAACAGTGTCTGGTCTTTAAAGAAACTTACACTGTGATTTCACAGTAGTTACATTCAGTTGACTTATTTAACTATTAATTTTCAGCATTAGGAGAGGTTTGCAGCAAACAGCAGGAAAGCTTTGTTTTATTAAAAGCAGCTTATGTAGGTATATTTTACTGTAAATCTTTTGATGTTCAGAATGTTCATTGGTGTTGAACTCAGGTTTTTTTAGTCTAAAGCCCAAATCAGAAAAAAACCAAAAATGCATGTATTTCCTGGGCATTCTGCAGAGAGCAATGCTTGGTATCCATGATTAATTTTCCTAACCTATTATAGCTGCACTGAGAACAAGAACTTTCCTCTGACAGAAGCAGGTGTTGGGTTTGGGTCCTACATCTGTACAGCAGCTGCTGCAGATGTGCAGCTGTTTATCTTCCAAGCTTGGAGTACCACTCTTGCTAAGCCTTGAAAGCATCTACCTATCTAGTCCCATAGCAGGAGATGAAACGCAAAACATTCTATGATTCTATGATACACTACTTCCCAGCATCCTTATCTTGTCAGGGCTGTTTCTGTTCTCTGCTGTCATCCTGTTGCAGTTCTTTTGGATGTGGGAAATGCATTAAACTGTCATCAGCCTTTTCTCTGCTTCAGACACACAGAAAAATCACAAAACTTCTAACTTGGTGGGATTTTTTCCAACAAATAGTTGAATTCTTAGAATACCACTGGTTTTGGTGAGAGAGCAGCACAGTCTGCTTAGTGAACTGTGCTCTTAGAGAATTCAGATTGGCACTGGCAGCAGAGACAGAGTAATTCTGAGCACTTTGAAAAATCCTGACCTCCCTCTGTTATCCTGTAGATTTAAGTCAGCATACCAAACCAAGGAATGGATTCTCTTTGGTGTGAATAATCCCATGTAGTTAGAACTACTTACACCATCAGAAAAGTATTTTACTTTTAATGTGATAAAAAGCAATGGATCTGTAGATAGTATACTGGTGAATTATGTATAGTTCTTCTTTTAGAATTGCTTTTGAAAAGCAAAAGTCTTCCAGAATAAGCTTATAACATTGTCCGTCCTTATCAGAGGCATATCTTCTGCCCTCTAGTATAATGAGAGCAAGAAACAAACAATTCAGGAAAACTATTCCATCTACGCAGCACCCAGTTCAAGGCGACAGGTATTAGAATACCTGCTGTTGGCCTGCACTAGTTTTCTGCCAGCACAGATGATTCAGAAGTGTGGAGAAGATATAACTTGCTGCAATTCCAGAAAGTTTTTCTGACATCTGGTGGACAACTGTGGAAGAATCATTTACTCCTTATCCTGACATTCACTGTTCCAGTGAGAAAGAAGCAGCTGGAATATGGAATTATTTACATCTCAATTCTAGCCAAAGATTATCCTACTTTGATGAACTGGTTAAATTCACCTCAGGATTAATGTATATCCATCTTCAAAGTATTTTGATTTCAGGTTGAACTGCTCAAAGATCATTGTAGTGATGTCTCAATCTAGAATAAAACTTCTTGGGCAAGACTGACTTTTGAAAAACCAGAGGATATCTAGTATTACAGGGATGACTTCTGGATCAACACTCATTCCTTTAAATTGTTCCTGAGATATTGTACTTGAATCTTAAAAGTCAACAGTAGGTCAGATATAATCCACCGTCTCTAGAGCAAATGTCACCTGAATAATATCTGAAGTAGGTGTAGCATTCCCTGTTCTTTACGTGACTTATTAATTCAAATGTCTTGGTTTCAAAGATATTTGTGGAGGGGCTGCCTACTCAGTGACATTCTGTTGTCAAGCAGCAGCAAATTTCACATTCGACTCAGTCATTACTCACAAGCACTTGCCTTTTTTCAGTTATTATAATAACTTAAGAATCTTCTTAATATAAGAAGATTGCATACCATGTAGATTCCTCTAAGTATCAGTAAAAAATAAACTACCTATTTGCTAAGTGGCCTTAAAAATCCTCAGACCTGGTGTTTAAAATCCTGCAATAAGGTGCGTAGTTCTGTTTCCTGGTAAAAGAACAGGTAATTATGTTTGTCTGTTTTTGAAAGCGTGACTACAAGCAGAAACATAAGATAAAAGGAAGGGTGTAGCTGTGTGCTAATGGTAATCTTACCATTCTATCACATCTGCTGTCACTCCCTCCTGTCATTCAAATACTGCCCAAGTATTTAACCTGTAAAATACCTGAAGATCATAAAATATATAAATCTCATTTCAGTTGGTCATGGTCCTTTCCAGCCCTCTGTCTCACAGTGTTTGTGTGCAGATTAGTTTGTGAAAATGAGGTATAAAATACTAACCTACTTTTGTGATTAAAGATAGAAAATTATGTTCCAGGCTCCCTTATATCAGGGTAATCCATGATAGTTGACCCCAGGAGATCTGGACATAATCTGTACCTGATAGAATAAAAATCACAACACAGAAGTTGACTAAATGTCAAACATCCTCAGAAGGTGGTGCAAACATGATCTTCTTCTCGCGCCTTTCTTCTACTACAGCAAAGAATGGGCTATAGGAAGGGTTTTTTTGAAAAAGGTCTCCTTTCTTAACTGACTCCATTTACTATCTGTGCAGTTGTCTGTCACATTATTATTTTCAGTTTTTATAAGTTAAAGTTGTTTCTACATTCATTGCAGCCGTAATTTATGATTATATTGTTCCCTAGCTTGTTATATAAAAATACATTCTCCTACTTTTTAAATTTATATTCCTGTTTTGGGACTTTGGTAATCTGATTGCAAAAGCAAAGCCTCTATGCATTCCAGTAACTACTAGAATGGTAGAATTCATTTGGGAAGTAGCTTGTTCCTGCTGAAAGTCACCCCATTGTTCACATAGGACCAATAAAGGTAATTGTACTGTTATTATTATGACTTCTAGATTTAATAATGATGAGATAAAAAAACCCAGAAGTTATTTAGCATATTACTCTTACATAACTCTTAAAAATTAAAGTATGTTTCAGCCACAAAAGAATAATTGCTCTTTGTATAACTATATATGCAAATGAAGCCAAGAGTTATATCAAAATATTTTTTGTTCAGTGTTTCCCAGGGGATCTCATCCACTAATTCTTTAAACACTCAGAAGTTCACTTTTAAGTTCAGGATCCTGACTTTACTGTTTGCCAGGCCCATGTTCCTCAAGATCACAACCAGAGCCTGCTCACTACAGCCCAAGCTGCCTCCAGTGAGCTCATCTGCATTTGTGAGCACCAGGTCCACTTCTCTGGTTGGTTTGTGCAGTACCTGGAGCAGGAAATTTTCCTTAACACGCTCCAGGAGTCTGCTGGATTGCTTACGGGCAGCTGTGCAGCAAAAAGGCATCAGTTAAATTGGCGATGAACAGGTATTGCACAACTTCTCCTTTGTTGCAGATTGTAGAAAAGCCTGCAAACCCTCCAAAAAGGTGTGTGGACCATCACCTGGCATTCCTTCCTGCCCAGAATGGGATTAAACTTAGCAGATGGATCTCACCTCTCTGTGCTTACTGGGACCTGCATTCTGTTCAAGAACCTAAACTCTGGTTGAGGTAGAACACATTTACTCTTTGCACAACTTTGTTGTTTACTTGAGGATCAGGTCATGTACATTATGTTTAAGATTTTGATGAAATGTTTATGTTTTGTTTGAGGGGATAAGTTAAAAGTTCTGGTTTAGGACATAGCTGAGATAACTCTGCAACAGAGGGGTACCCCAGGTAAGCACAGACTACTAAATATTGCACTTGTTATGGAGATTAGACGGATAGTTTCCCTAAACCCTGTTCTTCCACCCAGCGTTCAAGAAACCACTCCACACCTGGAGTCGAAGTGTGTGTGATTTATTTACAGCTCTGCACAGAAAGGGGAGTTAGGGGGCAAATCCACAAAGCTACACACGAGGCACGCAGAAGCAGGCACTCTTACGGGTTACAATGTTTTAAGGTACGAGCATATCTCACTTTAGTCACTGTCTGGCTATGTTCCCATTGGCTCATCCTTTCCCTACTTCAGTTTCAAGGCATCAAATCCCAAGAAGTCATGGTATATGTTCAGTCAGTAGTGGTCTTTTGGTGGTCCGGGGATGCCTGAGCAAGGAGGGTGGTTTTTACTATTATAATCAGCAAAAGTTCATTGCTAGGGCAAGTTCTCACCACAGAACCAGTCAAAACTGGGGAGCTGTAACTCCTCATTAAGCATCCTGGATAAGAAGGGTATTACATATTTTTGGTTTCCCCCTTCAAGGATCTAGGCCATCAAATTTGTCTTATTGCTGTGGTTTTTGCTTCCATAATTTAATCACTTTGTTCTTTATCTTGTTTTTGGAACTTTGCTCCTATTATTCACCAGTACCCCTCCCTAAAGTGGTTAGTTTAAGGTACCCCTTTGCTTTATTTACAGAAATCTGTGCTGCACCAATGTGAATCACATTGACAGTGCAGGGGAATTACCTATTTTCCCATATGTTTCAAGGATGATGCGTGCTTGTTACATTTCCCTGGGGAATGGTATAATCCTCCCGAGAGACCCCCACAAGCTGTAACTATGTTAGCCCGATCCTTCCTTCCTTTCTGTATCCCATTGGCCCGGGGCCAAGAACCCACACCTACCGGACCCCAGACAAAACCCGGCTCCGCCATTGTTCTTCCTCTTTTTCCTCCTCCATCCCTGAGAATAAACATAAGGAAACTGAGCCTCTGCGAATCTCTCGCCTGGTTGCTGAAATATCTCCCCTCTGCAGCCCCCCAAGACTGGGCTGGCCTGACGAGTTGGGGGCGCCCAGGGGGGAGAGAGTTTCACGTGCTGATGTACAAAGTGACATTCTGTGCAGTGACAGAATATTTGTAAATTGTGAAAACTGGATCACTTTCTATGTCTTAACTGCAGCAAGTGAAATTCAGCACAGGTTACATTTTTGTTTCTCTGTTAGCAGGCCTGGCAACAGAGAAAATACCAAAGATAAGATGTGGGAAATACAGACATATCTTCCCTCCAAATATTCCACAAAAGTGTTGCCTAGTTGCAGTTCTGAAAATTAAGGAAAGAACTTTTTTTTCTTTCCTGTCTTTTCTAAACTGTAGTGATCTGTAGTGATCTGTAACAACTGGTCCAAACAAGCTCCCATAGGTCATTTCAGTCACAGCTTTGATAATTTATTAAAAATTTAATCTCATTTAAATCCATCCCACACACTAATGATAACCTAATTATGACATGGAATTGGCAGGACTTTCCTCAGTACCCACTCATAAATTCTTCTTTAGGTTAGTCCTTTTCTGATACTCTTAATGCTGGATTGAAAGGGGGTTGATTATGTTACTGTGATGAATAGAGAGGGAACATGAGATGAGTTATGACAAAGGAAGACACAACTTTTTTAATTGGTTTCTGTGAAGTAGCTATTTCACAGCATCTCTATTGGGCTGAGCATTTCAGGACAATAAGAACTCTAATAACATAATGTAGCACAATACCAGTGTATTCACTGCACAGAAGAAAGATGTGGCATTTACCTACACAGAATATGCTTTTATAAGGGAAGAGCCGAGGGCATCCACATCCCCTTTAATCTCTGTCAGAAATGTTGCATCTTGAATGAACTCCACAGAGCTGTTGTTTGATTCAACCTTTTCCAGGTAGTCTAATTTGAGTATGTATAGACACAGTGAGGAATAACATTTATGTTAAAGGAGAGGCCGCTACCTGAGCAGCTGCACACAGACCACCACAGACTTCCCCTGCTGTGACCTGGGTCCCTTTGCAGTGCAGACCTCCATGGGGGTCCCTTTGCACTCCTTGCTCACACACACATTCACTCTCACGTGCGCTCCCTCCTTCTACAGACTTGACCCTGGGTCTCCAGTAGCAGAATCTCAGGCGCTGGATTTATAAAACTAAATAATTTAATAGCATGGTACAGCAGCAGGCCAGCTCCAGTTGGTGCCTCTGTAGAGGGGCCCAGAACAAAGAAGTTATTAAGGCAATTATATCCTTATAACTCCTGTTATACCCTTATAACTCATGTACTCACCTCTCATCTGCTCTTCAAGCACTTTGCATGTATATTTTGGTTGAATGCTAATTTTTGGTCTGGGGTCTTTTAAAACCTTATTGGATTTTTTTTTTCTTTCATTCATGCAGGCAGGTCATACCCTGCTCTTGTCTTGTGAAGTTGCAGCTTCTGCTGATGGTTATAGCCTGCTTATCTTCTTGTTTGTGCTTCTGGTGCACCTACTTGCTGGTAGAGCATGGGAAACTAAAAAAGCCCTGGACTTAAGATAAACATTACTTAGCAATAACCAAAACTTTAGTGTATTGCCGATTTCCTTCTCATTCTAAAGACAAAACACAGCACTGTACCAGGCAGTGGGAAAATTAATAAGAAAATCAACTCTATTCCAGCTGAAAACATATCTAGGTATGAGCTCACAGTTTGCAGCCTAAGGTTTCAGCAAATCCAGCTACTCCTGGTGAGCGAGTAAAGTTAAGCAAAGAACATACTAAAATCACACAGTACTATAAATCTGTGTAACTCATTCTACTTAAAACTTACTTATGCTAAACATATTTTTATTTCTCAACATGTGGGCAGCTCTGTCTTATTAACAAGTAAAGAGATCACATAGGCTCACTGCTAATAATAGCAAAGGACTGAACTTGGTGGGGCTACAAAGTTTTTGTTTTGCACCATCCCTGAAAGTAAATCTGTGCTGTGCAATTCTGCACAATGCCCAGTATTTATGTCCAACTCTGCCCTGGCCTATCTAAAAGTTGTTTATTCTTACTGCAGCTGGCACTCCCGAGGACTAGAGGTCCTTGTTCTGAGAACCAGTCACAGAGTTCAAATTCAAGTGCTGGGCTACAAGTAATCTAGTTTTCCCCTGTTTACAGGCGTGAAGGCCACTGCACTGTTACCTCTTTTACAGGAAGAGGTATTGTAAACCTTAGAGTGCTTAAAGCCAAGATCTTTAAATGGGTCAACGAAGTCACGAGAGAAAAAAAAGTTACAAAATTATAATTAAAACTTTAAAAAACTATAGGATTGAAGAGAAACAGCATGTGTGAGATATTTTTAAGGAGATGAGGAGAAAAAAGAAAGCCTTGTGACAAAGTAGACTAAATGCTGTCCTGTTATATGCTTAAGTGAGAATCTCTTTGTACCAAGACAAAAGAAAATTGCTGTGGGTCAAGGTGGTGTGATTTACTTTTTTTTCCACTGACTTGCTGCCTTCTGCAGAGATGACAAGCATAAAAGTCACATCATTACAAAGTCAGTTTCTTCAGACTAAATGAACTCCCTCACGAATGGGCAGCGATTTATGAGTTGAGTCCTTTTGGTGAAGGGTGCGTGAAGAGCATTCACTAACCATGGATTAGACAGCCAGAAGATGAGTGAACTATTACTCACGTGATTCAGTGATCTAAATATCACAGGCAATTGATGTAATCAATCTTCTTTATTTGGTCAAGGATAAAAGACCTGATTCTAATACTTTTAGCAGAGGCAATATCTAGTTGAGGAAATAGTGCCTTGACTTTACATGGGATGATTTAAAAGTCTGGACTCAGAAGTGATGGTAAAATTTAAATTAATAATTTTGCTTTTGTCCCACACAGAACAGCCTGTATAGAACCCTGTGCTGTAAAGTCTGCCATGGCTAGCAGGGTTTAAGTGGAACACAAGAAGAATTACGGATCCATTGTGAAAAATGTGAAATAAATTTTAAATTACAGTGCAATAATGCTCTTCAAGTATCATCTTAGAGTAAATAAAACCTTATAATGAAATTGCTTGCCCACGTAATAATTGCTGTACTGTATGATTAGAAATTGAAGAGCCACTTTGCATATGCCATAGCCTGTATTCTGCATGAATGTAGCACACATTCATCATCTGGATTTTTTTTTTCATGCAACTTTAACACCAGTGTGTTCCTTGGAGTCCACAGTTTTGGTTTGGTGTCTTGGTTTGAAAGCACACAGACATATGCTGTGTTTTATTACAGTGTTCTAAATCAGCAGTGTTTCTGCTGATTTAGGTGAATGATCAGTCAATTGATTTATGCCAGGACTGATACACTCAAGCCCAAGTATCCAAATATATTACTCTCTGAATCAGTAGATTTGCCTTACATAAAATAAATATATATAAATAAATACATATTATATATATATATACAGGACTTTTTCTTATGCTTTTAAGCTCTGAAATGTGTGAGCCCTGCTCAGCAATAACAAAAACAGCTCTACATTATCAACCCTGTGTTCAGCAGAAATCTAAAACACAGCCTCATATTAGCCACTGGGAAGAAAACTAACTCAGTTCAAATCAGAACAGCTATAATCTTACCTATTTCTAATGCAAAAACTTATAAGTGGTTTTTCCCCATTATTTCTCACTAAAACCTTGGCAATTTACCCAGACAGCCACTGCACGACTCTTTTGGATTTTATTACCTGACTGTACTCCAATGATGTTCTCAATGTTTGTCATGCTACTACAGGAACATTTTTTAAATCACAATTTACTGTCAGTGTGTTATCATTGAGCTAGGGCATTTCTCTCTTAGCCAGCACTCGGTGTTCTGCTAGAAGTTTTCACTTCCTCATTTCCAAAGGCACTACTGGTCTTTGTAATTATCATTCTCAGCAAATCAGACATCTCTATAGAGTTAAACCTGCCCTGCTAAACACGCCTGAGCTTTTCCACGAAGAGCACTATTACCACCTTGTGGCTATTTAGGCCATCTATTACACTCAGAAGAATAGTGCTTCAGTTTATATTGCAGCCCTCTAAATTGTCAGCCTTCTCTTCTTTATCTTTGCTTTCACCTGCATACACAAAAGCTAGAGAACTGAGGCATTAAGAACAAACAGCCCTAACATGTTCTACATCATATTTTAAAATCAAAGGAAATTTAAAAAAAAAAAAAAAAAGAAAGCTGTAAACCTTGATCCTCCAAATACCTGAAACTTTTCTTCTGGAAACCATTACCATGTTTTCTCCAAAGTTTAGCAAGTTGTGGTTGTTTACCTTTAGGAAAAAACGTCCAAAAGGGTTGTGAGACGGGGCATAGTAACTCTCCTGAAACATACGGGTTTAGTAACAACAAAGGGAAAAATTATTCCCATGTTCATGGTCAATGAAATTAGTGCTTGGTAGAAAAGGTACAACTGAACAGAAAATGAGCCCAGGAATGTAGTGTACCTGACCCCTCTGGTTGTGATTTTGCTGGGAAATGGCACCAGGGAGCTCAGAAGGGAAGCGCCGTAATACCAGGTAATGAAGAAAGATTGTGGGTAGAGGGCTTCCTGGCTCTGGTCAGAACATACGTGTATATTCAGTGTTCATCTTTTTATTCATACTTTTCTTCTTCGAAAGGAGGGTCCTTCCTGCTGCAAGCCATAATTTCAGCTTTTTATGTGATTTTAGGATTATTAATCCTAAAACAAATTGGCAGTTGTGCAAAAATTTTTCCCAGGGTGGATAGCATAAAGGTAAGGTTTTCAGAAGGTGGTGCAAGTCCCCAGCACGATTTTCTAGCAAAATTTTAAGCATTATGATGATGCCAAGGTCTTATAATAATTCAGAGGAAAGTGAGGTGAAGCCTGCCTCATCCAGGCTTCTGTCGGGTGTGGAGGCCCCAGGCACGGCCACCGCACATCCACCCCTGCATGGCTGTACCGGCCTGCTGTGTTGTACGGCCAGAACCTGCAGTTACGCTGCTATGGACTTGCCTTGACACTCTCGTGGCACAGTCTTGGCCTTGAGATGTGGGTGGGTTCATCCTATTTGCTGGATAACATCACATTTCTGCTGAGAAATAGGTAAACCAGTAGGAACAAAGACAAAACTTTGGTAGCACAAGTTAATAGTGTTCTCTGTGCTTCCACCTATAGAGAGAATTTATTTTGGCATCCTAAGACTGAGATTTGTATAAAGTTGTATTTATAAGAGCACGTATGTTCTTGCTTTAAGAATGGTTCACATTGCGTATAAACAATTAACATTTCAAATCTTGTTGGTAATTCAATACTTGACTTCCTTGCATAGTCCTGTAAATCCAATCCAGTGTGTTTCTGCTTCTCAAAGCAGCTTAACACCTCCAAAAAAAAAATAAAATCCTCAAACGACTCTTGAAAATAAAAGATTAAAATCCCTTATTGCTTTAATTCTTCTGAGGAATATATCTCAAGTCTGTCAACAGATGTGATTCCACTATGAATTCACAAAAGGTAGTGTGGTAAAAAATACTAGGATTTTTTTCCCCACAAAGGAAAGCATCCTTTCTTGTCTGGCTGAGGTGAAGAATAATGCTTATGCTTAGTTATTACTACAGGTGATAGAAGGAAAAAACTAGTTACATCTTCTTCCCTTTATCCAGTCAACAATATCTGGCTTATCAACACTGTCACATATATTAATTATTGGTAATTACTATGTTTTATGCTAATACATAGCTAGAATGGGAAGAAGAATATCTAAATAATGATTAACATTACAAAATTATGTCTAATGAAGCAGATGTTTGAGGGCTCTGGTGAACAATAAAATACCATCTATAATTTACACTGCAAAAGGAATTCAAACAAAAATGGACTAGAAGGCAAAGAAAAATGTAAATATTTTGGGGGGGGAAGTGTTACATAGTTTGAACTATATACAATTAATTAAAATTTCACAGATGTGGGAATCCTGCTAAATAATACACAGACAGAGTATAATTTCTTTAATGGCCAGAATCAGTAGATGGTTCTGATGGCACAAAGTGACAGAAGGAATTAATGAACAATGTGCTTTGCAGCAGGTGGGAAGGAGGACTATTGTTGGTGGAATAAGGGTGACTATAGTTTGATTTCTGAAATTATTTTCTACATAACATCTGAGATTTACTAAAATTAATTTCTTTTAATAAAGTTGTTCCACTGTATAAAGCTGAACCTTAGCTGATATAAATAAATGTATTTTCAAGGTCAACAATACCACTGCACTTAGTTTCATAGGTCAGGATTCAGCCCTTATATGTGGTATTTGATGAGCTGTATTTTTAAACAGTGGCTAAGTGGGTAATCAGCAGGAAAACTAAGCAGGGACAATTTGCAAAACACTGTTTTGCAAAGTGGTACAAAAATGTCACATTTAGCTGTAAAAGCACCGTTGTTTTTCCTGTCTGCTTCTACTGGTTCTCTAAGCCCTGGGGCCTGGGTTCTTTCTGCTTAATTTGAAGGAGGAAATCCAAATGCCTAATTTAAAAGGTCCCTCTGGATCCAGAGCCAGCACCCACGCTCTGCTAGCAGGCAGCAGATTCAAATCCTCACTTTGCAGATCTGCCCTCCTCAGTTCCAGTGCCCAGAGTGCCCCTTCAGAGCCCTAGAAGCAGTTACTCAGTGTAAGAGTCCTCAAACACTGATTGGCAGAAAATAAGCATGAAATTCTCACAGAAATCTTTGGAGAATACTTTTATAGGTTTTTAATTGCTGAAGAGAACAGTTGATATGAACACCATCAGAAGCTAATAATTCCTAAATCTACTATCTTTTAGATCAGAAGTTGAAGAAGAATCAGATAACCTTATCAAACTGCAGGAAGATCCTAGGGAAGCAGAGTGTCATTCTACTACACTGTTATCTGAATAAATAGTGAGCAAAAAATACACCTTCTAAAGATATGACGTAGGAACTTACAGTGATGTAAATAATTGAAGCATCAGTTTTAAATTTTGTCAAGATATGCTACCTTAAATATTGATACATGTGAATTATAGCCATAACGTTCATAAATCTAATCAATTATTTTCCAATGGAATGATTTTTAATGGAATAGAATAATTTCAAGGAAATGCATTATCTCATGAACACTTTAAAGGGAAATTAAAGAAGCATTACGTTCTGAATTAATTATATATATGTTGGTAAGTGATGAATAATCAACATTTATTTTAGAAACTAAAAAAAAATCCAACCTGAATGGTAACAGGTATTTTAGAATTTCTCCTCAGGCAGGCATTCTGTATGAGACTCACATCTGCCAACATGCAGAAAGGCTGTATGATTTATATATACCTAATCAGTGGAAAACCTGTGGAGATCAGTTAAATTAGAAATGCGTAAGTAGAATCTCAAGGGAATTTGATAAAGTTTTTGGGAATAAGTTGTTTGATAAAGTTTTTGCTACTTTACAAGCAAGGAGCTAAAATAATTCTCATCTTCAATTCAACTCTGGCATTTTACAGCTCATTCCTAGGAGGTTCTGAGTGCGGCACATGCATTGACTAATGTCCAGTGCTCTGAGGTATTAAAAATTTTAACAAATTGATATTTATATAATCAGCTGCTGAATCTGAGTAGTAAAGGGATCCATGAGGTGCTGTTTTCTATGGCTGGGTCACGCTTATTCCTCATAAAATTAAGTCTCAGAATTATTATTATTTGAATTTATTTAAAAGTAAGTGATAGAATACAGAATAGTGACAGAAGTACTGCACCATCAATGAACTCTGTGAATTGTGAAAAATTGTTCTGCTAATAACACTTGGGTCTAAACTTTCTTTTAACCTTTTAACCTTAGAAAACTCCTGAGGTAATCTTGCATTCTGAACAAACTGCAAAATACTTCTCTAACTTGCTTCCATTTTGTGTCACATATCCTGAAATATTATAAAAATACTTCTGTCACTTTTTGGGGGAGTTACTGATGTCAGCATCAAGTCCCCTCAAACATCCTCAGTACTCTGAGTCCTATCTAATTTTTCTATGCTAATGTTGCTGTCTGACCTTTACATGAGTAGACAGGTGGGAAAATGCATGTATCCTGTCGGCTCCCTAATGACTTCCTAATCTGAATAGACTCTTCTGTGCCAGCTGTGCCACCAGAAATTCCCCCTTTTATGCTGAACTGATCTGCATTTAAACAAGTTTTAATAAGACCACCTGACAGGTAGGTGAAACACTGTATAAAATTACAGGGTTTTTTTGTTATAGGTAGTGTTCAGAATTCAGTATTTCTCCAGAATTTTTAGCCAAATATTTCCAAGTTTCTTTTGGAAACTGGCATCAAATGCTATACAGCTAAAGGAGTCCTGTTTAATTAATCTCTGGATCAGGTTGTAAGGGTTGTTTTATAGCTCTGTGCTCTCATGTCCCTAATTTGATCTAAAAAAATTTAATTAAACATTTGGACCTTGAAGGACTTTTCTTCCATGAATATAACTGCTTCAGAACCTGTGGCCTCCACAAAGTCCTGTGCCACAATTTCATCATGAGATGTATGGTAAAGGCCTTCTGGTTTTTTCTAGGTGTGGAGTTTAAAAGTGTTACTCGATAATTTTATCATCATTTAGCATTTAATCATTAAATCTTGGGTGACAAGAAAAGTGAATTTGCTAAGCACTTCTAGCACAACATTTAAGATTTTCATCTCCCACCTGTTTAGTTTCTCTGTGTATGAAAATCATTGTAAAAACATTTGTCACCTTCCCCTATGGCTTTTCTGGCCCAACAGTGCTTTTTTCTTTGCAATGAACTGCCCAGAACTGCTCTTGGTACCAAAATTGGGAATGGTATCTTTTCCTTTTAATTCCTAGTATTCCCTTTGGCTTTCTATCCACTGCTGAAGCTTAAGAAAGCATTTTTATAGGACTGTGTACAATGAGTCTGAGTTATATTTCCAGACATAATTTGGAGCATCAGTATGCGTATGTAAAATTAGAGTTGTTTTCCTCTGTGTACATAATTTGCTTGCATCAGCATTTAATCTCATCTTCCATTTTATTGTCCAGTCATTCAGCATCATGCAAGCCTTCTGTTCATTGTCAGAGTTAAATTTGCATGAAGGGTAATTTTGTATCGCTGGCAAACATTACAAGAAACTTCTACTCTTTTTTTTTTTAATTTGGCTTTTGTCTGTAGTGTAAATGTAAGTTTGAGCTAATCCTACACAACAGTGGAATATAATGTGTGCAAATAAGCAATAAATGATACGATGGAAAAGGGGATTCTTTTATTGTTATTTTCTACTGAAACTCATCACATCCTTTTATTGTCCATTTGCCCTGTTGAAATTTACTGTTTTCAAACTGTGGTTTAAAGGACGTTTTTATCAGGTGTTTCTCCAAGAGGTTGATAATGGAGACGTTATTCCAAATATTTGCAGAATTATGTCTGCAATGAAGTGATTGAAGACATAGTTTAAATAAAATGAGTGTTAATAAAATAATAATGTTATTGAAAATGTGAAATTGATCCAGAAGAATGGCCCTTTACTGATCTTTTCCCCCTTCGTATTTGCAAATCTAAGAGGTGTTACAGGGTGAAGAAACAAGCTGAAAATTTTACCCATCTCTATTTTAGTATGTTACCAATATGTGTTTGAATGCAGAAATTATTAAATGAAAGTACGTGGACTGGTTTTGGTAATTAGTTTATAATATTGTGGTTTCTATAATATATACATTTTACAGTGCAGCACAGTGTAAAACTTTGTGGGCCTCCCTGCTTAGTGCTGTAAATCTTCCTGATCCTGTGAGTTTTCCATTATTTCAAATAATCTCGAATTCCAGAATTTCGAATAATGACTTCAACTCAAAGGAGCTCAGGGTATGCTAATTTGATTAAAGTAATAAATATTTTCTAATTCTATCCTATTATTTCTAATTTCTTACCCTATTTCAAAAGCAAAGGAATTCAGTGTTAAGATGAAGTTCCTTTTATTTGATTCAGATTCAGCTGCTTTGCCATAGATGGTTTGCTACTGAGTTCTTCAAATGGATCCTGGGTTTTAGCAGCCCATGAACACAGGTCCACATAAGTCAGTGAAAAGAAAACCTCTTGATTTTAATAAGTTCTACTTCACGGTTACATGAGAAGTGTGGGCATTACTAGTGGGAATGAGAGTTTGGAATTATTGAGCTATACTAATATACAGAGTTAAATTTCACTCTATTCTTTTTTCACTTTTTGGGAAGCCCATAAATTTAGCAAAAAATGTTGAATCAGCAGCATGTATATTAACAATGTATATTTCTTTATTACTCTTAAAATAAGAAATCCAGTAAAATATAGTGTGAAGGGCTTGCTCAGAAGCTTACTGGATCTGATGCAAAACATACTTTTCACACTTTGGAAAGTGAAAACACCAGACATGAGATCAGAGGCTCAGTGATTATCAGAGGAAGAGTACAGCCTGAATGACAAGGTGGGACAGCTGTGTGGGTACAAAGTAGACACTAGTGCCTTGGCTTTTAGAATCCTGCTCTGCTAAGAGTGAAAAACAGATTAGATAATAAAGGTCTGCAAAATTTCTGTCATTCTGTGCACTCCAGTGCACGTCAGCATTTTGAAAGGATGATATTTCATTGCACTGTGCAGAGGCTGAAAGTCATCTGAATAAGAAAAACCTTTCTAAGGTTCTGTATCCTCTCAAACCTTTCCTCATTCTTGATATGACATTTATTGTGTGCAGGCCTAGCATCCTGGTCCAGTACATCAAAGCTATTTTGCATGGATTAAACGTGGATCCAAGTGCTTTGCTAGACTCAGAATAAAGCATCTCACAAAGTGTATTTTTAACCTTGGAGCAGCCAGGAGCTTTTCTTCATTAAGGAGCACAGCCCCAGTGTTCTCACTGACATGGGAATCCTACAGGTATCCTACAAGATTTGTGTAAACCTGCACAGAACAGTTAAATTTGCATTGCTTCAAGGTATGCTCCAGCCAATGGGCTGGTGTGGTACAGGTGAATAATATGNTTCTGTTATCTAAAGTACCCAATACATAGTATTCATGTTTTATTTGCTCTAATATTGCAGAGTATAGATGCAGTGTAATCTTCCAGTTAACCGCGGGCTTTGTATATGAGGCATTGTGTGCTGGTATGTAGGTAATTTTAAAATGAAACAACTTAGTTGCTCTTTATTTTTATTTTATCATTTACCTACAGAAAAATTTTACCAAAGCAAAATTATACACTATAACATTGCAGAAGAAGGAGGGAAGGGGAAAAAAGAGCAAAAATAATCCAACAAACCAACCAGTGGGCATAATGCTGTTTACCATTTATCAGATAAATGCAAACAATTCTTCTTAACTTCAGGTCATTTGGGTATTTTGTTTAGAATTCAGTCTAAACCTACTCTGCCACAAAATAAAAATGCATTCTTCAAGACTGGTTCATTTCCTCTGGTGTAGGTAGCTTGTCAAGTGCTCCCACCTCTGCAAAACAGGAAAAAAAAAAGATAATTAACGCATATGTAAGTAAGCATATTTATCTTAGCAACGGAGTAATGAAATCCAGTTTCAGTAATATAAACTTTTTTAATACTTTTCTCAACTATAAGAGGCAAATCTTTGAATTTTTCGTATTTTAATTTATAAAATACTGGGGTTTTTTCTTTTGAATGTAAATAATATCTTCCTGATATAATTTCAACATTTTAGAAACAGCAGTGACACAACAACAATTAAATTATATTAATTTTATTATGTCAATTGATATTGCTGGATCCCAGCATCTCAAAAGACTTAATATTATCTAATTACTGCTGCCATCCTGCATGTTGCTCTTTATGAGAAGTACTTAAAGCTGGAGGGAATAATTTCCAAGAGAAAGAGCTGAAGGCCACTTTTAGTTATCACCAAGGTACTTTTTAGCAGTAAAAATACTGCCTTTTTCTTGCAGACTAAAGTGTATGTCTAATTTGAATAACTATCCCCTGAAACTGAACCCCATGAGTGGGATTTTTGCCCCTTCCCCCACCAAGGAACATATCTAAACCAATGTATTTCATGTAGTAAGGTTTCATTTAAGCAAAAGTGTGAAAGGATTTCTATCATGAAAAAATATGGTTTTCACCTACTAAATCTGGTGGAAATTTAGTTCTACAGTTCTGGTTTTGTGTAAGAGTTTATACTAAGCCTTTCCAATAACTACTGTTAAGAGGTAAAATGTGATAACATTCTGTGTCTGTTGCAACCTGAGAATGCAAGAACTATGTCTGTGAAAAACCAGACCTGGAGATTCATTTCTTGTTTTCCACTAGGACTTGGTAATACCACCACTTTTTCTGACTAAAACTGTGTGTCCTCACAGCCTTAAGAAGGGAGTCTTTCTTGCTCGTTTGTTCCACGGAAGAAGTAATCTGTAGTTCCGTGAGGTCCTTTTTTGTTTTCATGTCTGATTTAGCAGCTTTTAGCCTACTCAGAGAGTGTTTGCTTGATCTTAACTTGTTTCACACCCTTTTTGTTGTGTCCAAATACTGATTTTGCTTCGTAGGCTCACAGAGCAGAGTAAAGGAGTGTTTTGGGCTTTCTTCACAGTGGCACAACAAACGAACTACTACTTTGTCCAGAGTAAATACACATGCTAATAATCTACTTTAAATATATATTTGAATTATTTCAGGCCCTTAGGACTAGCTATAAAGAGGTTTTGTTTTCAAATGCAGATTCAATTCAGTAAATATTGCCTTATTTTCCTTGGGTGGATACAAATAATTCAGCAAACAATGAGTAAAAAGCATCCCAGGTATGCAGAAAATGAACAGATCTGTTGAAAGTCTCTTTTAATAATGAAACTAAAACGCAAATGAACACCCAGTTCCACAGCATGCATTTACCACAAAATTGCTTACAATTTGTTGTATACGAAGGCAAGAATATAGAAGTTACTGATTTATTGAATTGTCTACTTTCTGAGACAGGAAAATCCTCAGATGTTTGCAGTAGAATAACTTTTTCCTACCTGTTTCTTTCTTTGCAGCTGTGTATTATAGTTTTATACATTTTGTAGGCAGTTTTAGAAGAACCTAAGATGTTTTCAAAAGCTAAAAATCATGTTTGTTTGGGGTTTTTTT
>WEIT01006162.1:285362-328691 GCA_013389985.1 Dryoscopus gambensis | reverse complement strand
GAGTCATTTAAAAGGCTCAGCTGAGATGAGTAACGAGCGTCCCCCAAGGAGCGTGGGGAGTTTCCCCACTGCAGTTTCCCCAGTTGGGGACACAGCTGTGGGGTGTTGCCTGCGCCTGTGCTCGGCTGTGTCCCATCGTGTCCCGGGAATGGCAGCAGCGCTCCCTGATGTAGGAACGCTCCTTGGAGAAGCGCTGGAGGTAGCGTTGGGTTAACGGGCAAGGTACGTGCTCTCCAATTAATTCCTGGTTTTTTAAATGGTTTTTTTTTTCTGGTAAGGCAACTAGAGGTATTGTTCATGTATTTAGCTTTATGCTTCTTTGTTAGTCTGTGTAGTGTTGGTGATTTAATTAAAACCATTCCTTTTCAGCTGTTCCTTGTATCAGTTTCAAGGTTAAGGTTATAGTTGGCCTTAAACTCCAGCCTGTCTTCTCCACAACACAGCCCCTCTGTTCTCCTAGGAAATGCATCAATCTCTAAGCTGGGAAAAAAAGCATTTAGCAAATGATGACTATCTGACATAATGTCTTTGGGTGATGTTAAATATTCCAATTTTTATTTGTTTTATCAGCAAAATTCAAAAACCTCTGCTTTTTTTAGTTTGAACGAACCTGGGTTCACTTTTCATCTGTTAACTTCAATGAGACAGCTTTGTGTAAATTAGGCACGCAGTTTCCCAGGACCTTCTCTTTAAGCTTGCAAAATTAAAACAAGAATGGGAAACCAATTTTTCTCCTTGATTCATATTTATCACCATTGCATTGAGCTGTAGATGTACCAACAGTAAGCCGTTTTCCATATCTTCCCTCATAGTCCTTGTCCTTTCCATCTCCAGAGATATTTTTATGCCAGGTGCTGTGTTTACCTCTGCAGGTGGCCTGCTCCAAAGCTTTGTGTGTAAATAAACGATTCCCTGCCATTTGTACCCTCGGCACCCCTCGGCACAGCCTCGTGTCGCTCTGCTCTGTGCGCTGCCTCCCCTTCTGTGCTGGGGCTCTGCTTTGCCATAATCTCTAAACAGATTGCGAGCTGCAGTTGCTGTTTTCCGCGGAGCAGACGTTGTGTACATGTTTATAACTCACCCAGTCATTCATTTTTTCCCAGTTCTCACTTTTTACTTGCCACGTTATGTTTTAAAGTGCTGTTCCCATTCTGCTCAGTTCAAAGCTTTATCTCAGGCCTTACTTCTGCATTTAGCATAAATAAATTTATTTCAAGCTGTTGTGCTTATGGATATGTCAGGGTTTCTTTTGGGACCTTTTGTTCATTTTTTCATTCCGTTTCCCATAAGGGATTGGTTTCTTACAGAGCAAATACGAGGAAACGTGAAGCTGTAGTGCCAAACATTCACCTTTTGTTTCACAACTCTGCCAGGAGTTGTTCTCATTGCTGACAGTCATTTTCCAGTGCAGACAGGGAAAAAGTCCTTAAGCATGTTGATGTGACATAGCTTTATTTCTAAATATAGACTGCACCAGTGCAGATGTTGCAGCAGTTGCATGGTACCTGTATGTAACTCTCTACTAAGAACCCTTTGATAACAAACTTTGATATCAAATGAGAGAGAGGCTGCTTTACTTCTGCTGGTTGTCTTTTCATGGCAAGCCTCAAGTTATTATCAAGGAATTAGTTAGATATTCTTCTGTGTGGAAGGTTCTGCTTTCATCATGATAAAAAATGAGGGCTGGACTGAGTCAGTCTGTGTGTGTGTGTGGAAAGAAGGTGGCTGGAGGGTCTGTGTAAGCTCTCAGGGAACGAGCAGCTCCACAGCGTTCTCTGGCCCAGGAAATTCTCCTTCCCAGCTGTGCAAGCTAATCCCCACCCAGGGCCATCCTTTCACACTTTGGATGGGGAAGCACCACATGACCTCGCTGGAGAGTCAGAGCAGAAATCCCTGCAATGGAGAACTTGAGGCTGCCTTGTGCCAAGGGTATCCCTAGCAAATAATTTTAGGCCGGCACGTGCTAATGGCCTACAGTGACCATCTTTAAATCAAACAAAAGAAGCATTGTCGAGATAAAATCTGGTGACTGAAACTGAATTTACTGATCAACAAGCTCGGAAGTTCTGGGACTAGTTTGAAGCGATTGTTCTATTTCACATGTATTCATCTGTGAGAGAGACAAGAGGTGGGAGGTGCTTTTGTCTTTTGTGGCAAATGCTTTACTTAGAAAACAAAGTTCTGAGAATCTCTTAAGTAGTCAGAAGCTGCCCTTAGTAACAAAATAGTGAAAATTGTCATATTTTATCCAAAAGGAAGGGGAAAAATAATTTTCTAAAGCAATAGCTTGTAATTTGACAGCGTGAGTCACTTGTGTTATTATGAGTGAGTCATAAATAGAAGAGGCACCAAAAGAGTTATTTTTCAAAATGTATTAAGATAACAAAGAAACTACGTCTCCCAAAATGTTGTTAATAAGACACCAGGCCATCAAACGGGCTAAGCTTATTTGAAATACTAACTCACTAAAAGTGCTTTTTTATTGTCTTTGTTTTTTTGGTATATAAATATAGGAAAAGGCTGTTTTCAATTATCTTTTTCTATAAAAGCCAATCAGCCTGTCTTTAGTGGAAGCTGGGTCAAACCTCTCATTAGGAGAATACTAAGCAGCCTGGAGTTTCAGTGTTATGATCCAGCCTTTACCAGCTCCTGAACCCTCCCGCCACACACAGTTTGGTCACGTCACCAAACACAGCCAGGAAAGCTGATTTGGCCTCAGCATTTTGTCATTGTTCCTATGCATGTTTCTCTTTTCAAACTTTCTTCCCTCATGCCTCACTAGTCCTCTTTGGATCTGAAGCTGTGGTCATGTCCTGGTGGCTATCTGGGGGTTTGTTCATTTGCTAGATTAATATTTCATTTCATGCTGGGTTAAGACTGGCCAATAGAAATAAATAGCCTTTGATTCTAGCACAATTAAGTATCTCTTGTGAAGAAAAAAGAACTCTCTTGTCGTGAGCATCTGACCCCAACTGGTGCATTCTCTCTGCCAGCTGGTTCTTGCATGGGAGAAAAATTAATAAAATTGCCAAACAAAGAAGTATTTTCAGCAAGTACCCAAACACTGAAGGCTAAACATCCTCCTTGGAATGCCAGGAGTGGATTCCAAATAAGCAGCTGAACTGAAGGATTATTTTGATAGTGTTGTAGAAATATTGGTCTACTGGAGATGTTTAAAGGTCGGCTGGAGTGTTTTGTGGGAGTTTTGTTGGTGTTACTGGGTTCTTTTGGTGCCTGACTACTTATTTCTGGGCATGCTGCTTTCATAGAGCATCACTGAGACGCTGGGGCTGTAAGAATCTGTGTTACATAGGTTATCATCACCATTGCTGTAGTTTCCATATTCCTCCCCTACTGCAAAAAACGTGACTTTTGTGTGATTTTTTTTGCATCTCTGGTATGAGATTCCACCGCCTTCAGCAGGAAGAGATCGATGAATTGAGATAATTGAAGAAGTAGATAGTAGTTGCTACCACTCTCAGATTATTTCATTAACTTATTAACAATTTGCCCAGAGCTGCCTTGGAGGTGCTGGGAGAGCAGAATGTAGTTTAGGCGTAAAACATGGTACAGCAATTTAATTTGAGTTCCAGCCTTACTGAATGTGCTTCTAAAAGCAGACAGGTTCGGATCACACTTCTGTCTGATTTTGAGATTTAGGGTTACAGTGACAGTGCAAAAGGCCAGAGTTATGAGCAAGTTAAAAAGCAGTGCTGAGTTGTAAGGTCACAGAACCCTGATAGTGCTCACTCCATGATCTGACTTAGCAAATCACAGCTTCATATTCTCAGCAGTGATGGCACAAATCACTCCCTCTGCTTCCTAAGATTCTCCCCTTTTATCCTGACCCTTCAGCTGCTGTTTAGGAAAGGTCTGAAGTGATTTGTGTCCTTGACCCAGGTGACTTACCCAGCCTGCAGGGTTGGGAGAGCTGGGTACAAGTGTAAATATATCTTCAATGCAGTGATTTATCAAGTAGTAGGATTGACATAGGAGAAACTATTGTTCCATGAAACACAGTAAAAAGTAGGGTGGAAATACATCAGGTGTTTTCAAAGTAGTATTTCCCAAGGGAATCCTGTTCCAGAAGTGAATCACAGATGTAGGTGCTGTAGAAAGAACTGGACAGTGAATTTTCCCTCCTAAATGGAGGGCAGGGAAAGGCAGTGTGTTTGTGCATTTGGAAATTACACTAGGCCACAGTTTTGAGTTTAACTGTGGAATGTTTGATATTGGTGAACTTTAGACACATGACTTACATAAAAATTATATTCACAGAATCCCAGAATATCCTGAGTAGGAAGGGACCCACAAGGATCACCCAGCCCAGCCCCTGTCCCTGCACAGACACCCCAACAGCCCCACCCTGGGCACCCCTGGCAGCGCTGCCCAAACGCCCCTGGAGCTGTGGCAGCCTCGGGGCCGTGCCCATTCCCTGGGGAGCCTGGGCAGTGCCAGCACCCTCTGGGGGAAGAGCCTTTCCCTGAGCTCCAGCCTGAGCCTCTCCTGGCACAGCTCCAGTCCTTCCCTGTGTGCTGTCCCTGGTCAGAGAGCAGAGATCAGTGCCTGCCCCAATCTGTTATTTCAGGGTGAAATAGAGTGAGCTATTCTCCTTCCAAACCATGCAGGATTTTTGTATCTGTTATAGCTGTGTCTGGCCTCCTGCCTGAACTCAGCATCGTTGTGTACACATATACACATCCCCTGGGCACTGCTCCTAATGCACCTGCCAGCAGCACTCTTCCCCCTGCCTCAGCAGGTGAGCTGATCTAATGATATGGGAGCACCTGGTTCCCAGCCCTGTAAATTCAGGGCTTTCTGGCAAATAGCCCTTAATTTGGGTAGTAACGCTCTTACGGCCCAACAATGATGGCTTCATGTCCTTCAGATTTATTCAAATATCTCTGCAACCTTATTCAACAGCTACACCTTGTCCCAATAAAGGAGTTGAACATTTTGCCAAAGGCAGCTTTCCCTGTGCTTTGGTTGATTTGCCCAGGAGGTCTAAGTGCACCTATTTTGATAGAGCTGGACTGTGTAGAAGGATGAACACATATTTTCATGAGATCTGTCAAATGTCATTTTAAAAGTCATTGAATGTACTCTACAACAAAGCAGGCAGAATTACAGAGCAGAATGCCTTTTGTGAATGCTATTGTAAATGTGTCACAGCTCATTCTGGCTTTTGCATGTGGGCTTATCTTCAAATAGCATCCTGCTGTTATGATTAGTGATTGCTATCATGAATAAAATCTCTTTGGTTTCAGCAACAAAATAAACCACTTTATATATAGAACCCACTGTTGAATAGGACCTTAAATATTTATTTTCCCATTCTTCTTGCCAAATAATCTTCAAGGTGAAGCCTTTCTTCTAATGAAACAATGTCAGCAGTAAAACCAGGTCTTGAGGCAGTCATGGTTTTAGAATGGGGAGTCAGCAGCAGAGAGCAAGCCATTAATGTTACTTGTCTAAATGAAGCATCCTTGGACTCCTGTGAGCTTGGAATTAGGCAATTGTGTCCTACTGTGAGGAGCTTTGTGGTGATCCCAGTGTCCACCAGCACCACCCCTTGTTCCAGGCAATTGGTAACCCCATAGGAAGTACCTTGACTCCGTGTGTCACACCTGCTGTGTTTCCACAGAACTTTCAGTCTTGCCACTTTTAAAATTAGTAGTGTCAACTTCGAGATTTTTGAACTGGTAGAGCACTCACAAAAGTGTTTCTTCATGTGATTTGGCAAGCCATTACATGATACGAGCCATTATATTGTATTATATTGTATGCTATATGGCAGGGATTTGGATTAGATGACCTTTAAAGGTTCTTTCCAACCCAAACTCTTTGCTGGTTCTATGATTCTATAAAACATTAATATCTAGTTGTACAGTTCACATTTTTCCAAATGAAATTCTGCAAAGCTTTTTTGCCTCTTAGGCTCACTATATGAAGACTTTCAGGCTTGTGGAGGATTGGAATGGTTCCAGTTAAGATTAACAAGCCAAAATTTAGAAATAGTTGGAACTAACCTTTGATGAGAGAGGGAAGAAAGAGTCTCCTAAAGCGAGTTCCTGAAGAACTCTCATTTAGGTAAAAGTTCATAAGAAGGCAAAAATCTCTGAAAGTAAAATAAATTCATGGCTCTGAGAAGAAGCCCCGGAAGCACAGCACTGAAGGCGTTGGGAATGCATGAAAATGAGATACAGAGAAGTAGAAACAACTTTCACTACATCAGTAGGTTTGCATAGCACAGTGAGACTGGCAAAGGAAATAATGTCTTCATTTCCCAGTTTTACGAGAGCCTGGATGTGTGGAATAAAGCTCTGGGAGAAGACAGCAAGGAGGGAGAGGAAGATTTCCTGCGAGTAATCTAACTTAAAAATTGGAAGTTGTCTTAAATTGTGTATCACCTTTCTTTCAGATTAAATGGTGAATCTCCATGGGAGCCAGTTTGTTTTGCTGCTGGAATCTGACCATAAAGTTCTTAGACACCAAGTCTCAAGTACTGCATGTTCAGCTGTGCTTCAGGGGTTCTCTTATCATTATAAATGTCTCTCATTCCATCTGCGTGAGCAGATAGGGCTGTGCTAAGTCTGCTATTAATTTTTTAGGTTGTTTCATCTCAGATAAATAAAATATTTAAAGTGAATATTTTTCCCAGCACCTGCAGCTGCTCAAAACCACAGCACATTATGCAGCTGAATTCAAGCAATAAAGACTACTAACTTAAAAGATTTTCAGTGCCAGTGAGCTTTAGGAATGTTGTCCCCAAGAACAGGTAATTGCTATGTCACTGTTCTTTAAATACTTCAGAGATATTGGTGTACTTGTACCTCTCGTGAGTGACTAAATGATCTATTTATATGAATTTGTTTATCGTCTTGATTAGCCTGTTGTTCAGGCTTCTAACTGAGCAGAGTTTCCATTGGTTTAATGTCTGCACTCTCAGATAAGCTCTTTTTGGCTCAGTCACTACTGCTGTCCTCAGCCAGGCTGGACAGGGCTTGGAGCAACCTGGTCTGGGGGAAGGAGTCCCTGCCCAGGGAACGGGATGAACTTGGAGGTCTCTTCCAACTCAAACCATTCTGGGATTCCAGGATTCCGTAATTCCACTTGCTAATTGAAAACTTTAGCAGCAGGAATTCAAGTGTTGCACTCCCAAGCTAACAAAGCCCGTGTAGAAACCTGTACTTGCTTTCCCGTGATGGATTTATGGGAAGCTCCATCTCTAGAGCAGCTGCTGGACTTGTGGCTCCAAGAGGAGAGTGCTCTCCCTCAGAGCCTACACCCTGGAGTTTGCAACTCTGCAGCTGCTCACATCCAAATTCTCCCGAACAAAGGTTTGGGAGAATTTTTATTTTTTTTTATTTTTTAATCAGCATGTCTTCATTAGTGTGACTGTGCAAATCTGTGGGTACATTTGGTGACTGAGTGTCGTTATATGGATTTACACGTGCAAGAAGACAAGTTTGCTGCTGGCATCGTGGTGCCTTGATTGCCTGCAGCTGTGGAATTTGCATGTGCCTTGGATCCTGGTCACTGGTAAAAATGCAGAAGCATTTATTCAAAGTTCATAAATAGCTTCTAATTTTTAATTTAATGGAAATTTAAACATGAATCCATGAGAATTCATTTCACAATGTCCAAAGAGAGCTAACAGCCTTGTCTTAGGCATTAAAGCAGTTTTGTTTGCTCCTGATATCCTTTCACTTGGCTTACCAAGCTTGTAACACAGTTTATCTTGCAGTTCCTCATTTGATTAGGTTTGCAGAAATGTATCCTCAAGAACAATTAGATTTAACTCATGATCCCTCCTGGAACTGGCTCTTTCTCGCTCCTTTTTCACTATATTTTACTTTACAGACCATCATCTCCCAGCTGTTTTATACTATTATTTGCCCTCCCCATAAAGTAAACATTAACATTTTCATATTCTCTAAGTTACATTTTATGAAATATTAAAACCTATAAAACTTATCAGCTGAGGACTTACTTGTTTGGATTTTTGTGTGGAGCAGAAAGTAGAAGAAAGGAGGGAAGGAGAGGTTGCTTTGGAGCCCACAGCACTATTTCAGTGCTCAATATGGAACAGTAAAGTATTTTGAACTCTATTGTTGAGAATCCACATGTGATATAAATCAGAATTATTATCCTTATCTCATCTTTGGGAAGGTTGCAGCACACAGAGAGATGATTTGTCCAAGGCCCCTGTCAGAGCAGTGGCAGAGCTGAAAATAGAGCCTGTGTTTGAGCAGGGTTCAGTGCCGGGTCTGTGACACGGTCGCACTGTGGAGAAGGAGTGCAAATGGAAAATGCTGATGGAGGTGGGAGTCACGCAGGGACACAGCTGGGATGCAGCTCTTGTCAGCTCCCTGAGGTACACTGCTAGCTTGCCATTGAAAATAATTCACCTGCAGTGTTGAAAGGCTAAAGCCACTGAGGAAACTTGTTGCCAGTCAATGGTCAATAAACCACTTTTAAACTTTAATGTAATAACAATACTGCTACTTCTGCTTTCTAGCCCATCTGCACACTTGAGTACACTACCAGGCGTCAGGCAAAATTCCCCTTTCCTAATGATGAGTTGTGCAGGAGAAGAGCAGTGCAGGGCTCAGGAAGAGGAGAAGCCTGCCGGGTTCTGACAGCGTGCCCTGCCCCGCGTCAGCGCAGCCCTGCTGAGGGCCTGGCACATCCAGGGGTGTTTTATTCTGCAGCTCAGCCAGGCCCGCCGAGCAGGGCAGTGCCTGAGCTCCACTGCTGCTCCTCCCGAGGCTGAACTTCTGCACTTCCGTGTGGAAGTTGGGGTTTTATCTGTTCTTATTTGTATTACATTTACAAGTGTTTTACTGTTAATGCAGTATAGTCCATTACCCATGGAAGTGGGAATCTGATTCCACTGGGTACACTGCAGCAGCAGCATTATGTATTTCAAGTGAAAATATTTCCTGAATCTGATGTTTGACAGCCTTTCACAATGATATTTAAGTACTGAGCCATTTAAGCATCACAACTTGTTGTCTGGGATAAACTGGTATATGTGTTTACCTTCTGCTGGCTTCTTCCCCATTTATTTAGATTTAGAAACCAAAAATGTTGTGCCTGATTCATCCAAGAACTTAAATATGTATCTAAAATTATGCCTAGTTAATTAGTTCCATTTAAAGTTTTTCTGCTCAAATGCATAAACTTTTCAGCATACTGCTGTTATATACTAGATCAGGGCTTTGGAAAGAGAAGGAGATCCATAAAAAATTATTTAATTGCCTAAAATTTTAGTCTGTAATTCAAAAGCCTCCTGCTATGTTTAAAGCCCAAACAACAAATCTTTTTTTCTAATAATTAGTTGATGTGTACATATTCCTGAAGGATATTGAGATGTTTAATCCGGCAGAAAATTGCTATCTGGTGGACTAGAGGGGAAAAGGCAGGACAACATTTTATTATTATTATTTTTAAAAATGTAGGCAATTATAATTAGACAAGAATAAAGCAGTATCGTTAATTAATGAGAGGAGGAGAGCTACACAAAGCGTAGTGTGTAGCTAGTACTGAAGTCATCACTGAAAACAGAGTATTTCTTTGGTTGCCAGCAAAATAATTTATTGAAATGGCAGTTTTAATGGTTTTATTCTTGCTGTAAGCAGTGAGAAGCAGCATTGCTTGGTTGTGGGGTGGTGGGCAGGTTCTTCAGGCTGGCATTGACCTGCACAGGGGCCTGCAGGAAATTCCTGGGCACTGGAGATGGGATGGAAGGAGAAGAGCTTTAAGGCCCTCCCAGCCCAAACCCGCGGGGACTGTGTGGCTCGAGCAGTGGGAAGAGCTCCCTGCCAAGGGCTGTTTCTCCAGTGCTCCTGCGGGATGGAATGCAGAAGGGGGATTGCAGTGCTGGTGCCCGGGCAGCGCGTTCCCTCCCGGGGCGCAGTTCACGCCCCCGTGCTCAGGTCTGTGCCTGTGCGCGGGGATGGGGCAGCAGGAGGTGCCTTCCAGATGGAGATCACTGCAGGCCACGGCGCGGCCCAGAAAATCACAACAAGCACCACTTACATAACAGCTCTCTGACCTAACATCGTTTCACTGCTGCAGTGAGCTGGGGAGGAGGAGGGGGTGGAGTTTGTGTTTTGTCTGTGCACTTTTTTTCCCCATTTGGATGAAAGGACAACACTAGAGCAGTAAAAAAAAACCCCATAGATAAGTCCTGGAATGGTAACAATGTCCAGATTTCAGCAGCCTTGTCTGCAGAATAAAGTGTCTGCCCAGAGGGAAGAGAAGGAATTTAAAAGGATCCCCAGTGTGTGCTGGACTAGGGTTAATGTTAGTAATAAATCTAACGATGATGTAATTGGACTGTTTTCCCCAGTTGGGTTTATTTTAAAAAGGAGATGCAGGTAAACTCTTTGCTGCTGTTTAGGATTTAGTGCCCAGGATCACTGTATGTACAGCCTGTTTCACATGCCAGGGGCACAGGCTGATGCTGGAGGTGCCCAGCTCTCCCAACAGAATGAGGGTGACAGTGGCAAGGAGGAGGAGGAGGAAGAGGAAGTTTGGCTCTGATTTTACTGCTGAGAATGACAGTGTTTCCTATCAGATAACAAACCCACATTAGCTATCCTTGGGCAAAATTCTTGTGCAGGTTAATCTGCCTGGGAATGCAGAATTCTTTTCAGAACAGGGCAAATGTGTTTGCATTATTCAGGGTTGGTTATTGATGTCCCACCTGAACTATCTGCCCAAAGGGAAGTGAGAGCTGCTGGCTTAGCTGTCCCTCTCAGAGTGAGCAGTGTCACCTGCACGTCCTGCTCTCATGGAGGTGATGCTGGGGTGATTCTGTGTTGGGCCATGTGAATTCCTCAGCTTGGATGCCAGCTGTGGTACCTGGGTGTCTGTGAGACACCTGGATCTGACCCAGTGTGGCACAAAATCACATCCTTGGAACTCCTGCAATTCTTGCTGACAAATCCACAGCAGGAGCGTGTGTGTCTGATTGTGCAGACACAGTGTGACCCAGCAGACTTCTTATCATCTCTACATATAAATCTGTGTCACACAGAGCAATCTGCAGGCAGCAGGGGACATGGTGCAAACACATGAGCAAAACTGAGCTCTAAAGCCTGACTTTGCCCTGCAGACACGGCCAGCAGTCCTAGCCTGTGTTGTTATTGTTAGGTTGTGAGTTGTTATCTCTGCTAACCTTGGAAATAATTCCAGCAGTGGGGAGAGCTGCTGAAAAGGACCCTGACAGAAAATATTTGCTTCCCACATGGATGTTGTAAATACACATGCACAGATAAAGTAAACTTAAACGAAGGGTAAAAGTCTGGCTCATTGTAAGTCAGTGATAAAACCTCCAGGTTGGAATCTCACAAAATAAGTTTTAGAGCATTGCACAGAAATGATAATGTGAAGAGAAAATAAATTTTAAAAAATCCATAAAGTTCTGGAGCAGTTGATGAAAAGTGTTGCAGACTAAATGCTATGACCTTGAGACACGAAATAGTTAAATATCCCATTTCCAGAAATTCTCTTAGAGGTCAGTCTTAGGCTGTAGGGATATAGGCCATGTTCTCTGTCCTAGAAGGCATGGCATAATTGCATATTGAATTTGGCAAACTGGGGAGGTGCGAAATGACGTCACAGCAACCAAAGAGCTGAATTCACGTGGATGTAGGAATTGCTACCCAGCCTCTGGCAGGGGTGCAGAGGAGGCTGAGGAGCCCATCCTATTCCCCCTATGGAGAGAAGGCAGCTGGGATCCCCCTTGGAAAGAGGGAAGAGCTGATGTTACCCGGCTTCATTCACAGGCAGCATCTGAATGTCTGAAGAGAACTTTTGTTCAGCAGGCAGAGCCTTGTGTGATCTGGAGGAAGATGTTTCCTTGGGGTTAGCAAGACCGGACCCAAGTGTCTGCTTTGTAAACATCACCTGCAGGGTGTTGACCTCCAGTTTAACTTTGGGGGTTTCTTTTTGCTCTGCTGGCGAATGTACAAGCCCTTGGGGAGAGCTTGCTTTAGCTTTCTGGTAGGAGATTTGCACTGAGGACATTTCCCTGTGTGCCACTCACGCCCACAGTGACAGTGCCACTGTCAGGAGTGTTCATTATTGCTGGGATGTGGCCTGTGCCACTAAAACCTGGTGCTGTGTTAATCAGCCCTGAATATTACAGGGAAAGTATCCCCTGCCTCTTCCTGATCACTGCTCAGAGCTGCTCTGTAAGCATGCAAGGAACAAATAATATTAATTACAAGGTATTTAGAAAGCTAGTAGGATGAATTGGTATTTGTTGTTCTTTGAACTTTAGAATTATTCTGCTAATAAGTGTATTGAATCTTTTTAAGGTCAGAGAAAGTTCAGACTGTGCAGATGCATCTGGAGTGCCAATACCCAGCCCACAGAGTGCCAGCACCCTCAGTGAGACTTCATGTTCTCTGCTGAATGCTTTCAGACCTGGGGAAGAGCACTGCAAAAGAGCCAGGTGGTGTTTCTTGCATGAGGGCTCTATTTATATGAAAGCTTTTCATTGCAGGGGAGGAAGGACTTGTGTCCTCTTCTGAATGTTAAAGCCAAAGGACGTGTCAGCACTCTCTGATCTCCATGGTGCTGCTACATCTTCTTTGGATGGCCTTTTCTCTACTTATTTAGGATTCATGTAATATAACCTTCATTAGTTTTCCTGTTTGATTTGCATTTATCTTCCTTTTCATCCACCATGAATTTCTGCTAGGGGTTCCAGAATCGTAATTTTGGTTAATCTAGGTTGAACTGTATCTGGAGCTGGAGTGCTGGGTTAATGGTTGGACTTGATGGTCTTAGAGAGCTCTTCCAACCTTAATGATTCTATGATTCTATAAAAATTAGGACTGTAGAGACCATGAATGATCATTTAGTTCTGCTTGCCATGCAGAGGAGGATAAGGTAGAGCGAGACTGCTCTTGACAGATGCTTTATTTAAGCTCACTCTTAACAGCTGTGGACAAGGAGTGTCTTGGGTTAGGCATTTGCTGGAGCACTCCCAGGCAGCAGCAAGGGTGATGGATGTCCCAGATCTCCTGGAACCTTGAAGTATCCGTGGCTCTGCTCATGCCATGGTTGGACAGGTGGGGAAGAGAGGTGGGTTTTCTGGCTTTGGAGGGGAAGGGGCTGACCTAGAATCCATGTTGTATTGTCTTCTACTGTTGAAACCTGTCATGCAGAACAATCAATATTATCTTTACTGCAGTGCTTGGAAAACTTGACTTGTGTGTTCTTTCCCCTTCCAGCATAACCCAAGCTCTTTCCTCTGGTTATGATTCCAAGCAGTGCATGTTGTCTGCCACAGCCAAACCCGAGATGTAGCACCCCAAGTGACGCCCTACCTCCACAAAGTAAACATGGAATAATTGCTTCCTATTTCATGTGTACAAATCTCCTCTTAACACAGTCTGCCATCAGATGCTTTACTCTGAGCTGCCAGAAACTCCAGATCTATTTTTCCCCACAGTGTTCTGTGAACACTTACTCATAATTTGGTATTTCCCATTTGCAACATTTTTTTTTTTTTTGTGGAGAGTTTTATTTTAGTAACATTAAAACATCTATAATGCATGAAGTAAAATGTAGTTTTCTCATTAGTATCTCAGTAAAAAGGGCTAGAAAGGAAAGTGATGAGGGCAGTTGACTAGAAATCAAGGTGTTTCTCAGACAGGGCGTGTTTATTTTGGGAATCAGTGAGGGAATTCCTCAACAATGTGGAACTGCCAGTCCACGAGCTTTGTTCCTCTGCTCCTGTCCTACCACTGTGCCCACACAGCCCAGGCAGAGCATGAAAAGAGCTGGATTTTGTCCAGTGGAGTACCCTCACTCACAGAGTCACAGACAGGGATGGGTCATGACACCTCCCACTGTCCCAGGGTGCCCCAAGCCCCGTCCAGCCTGGCCTGGGACAGAAAACTCGCTTCACATTTTAATTTTATTGTAGTTAACAGCACATCACTGACATTTCCATAACAGCAATGTCTGGACTTGTCACATAAAAACCCAGTGGCCATGAGAAGGTCCTGGATGCCTCCTTCCTTCAGGTACAATATGCATAAACACTGCTCATGCACTGAAGCATTTCCTATCAGTTATTAACTTTTCATGGCTCTTACCTTTCTGCTCTTAGAGCAGAGTGTTTCTGAACTTTGCAACCAAGAGCCTGGAATTTGTTTTTACAGTTGAGATTTGGAAAATGAAAGAGCCACACTCTGCTGCCCACTGTGAAGAAGTGAACAAAACAAAATAAACAGTTTTTCTGAGGTGGAAGTAGGTTTCATGTCCTGATCTGCACACTGATATTGATTATATCATTATATATAATAATCTACATTTCACATGCATATAATAATAATAATTATATATTTGTAACACATAATTCTACATGGGCAGCACACAACATCAACCTCCTGGCCTCAGTTAGCTGTAGTCCTGTCCAAAGCTGCTGGAATTCTAATTAATTTCTCACTGAAATCAATGGAAATGTTTTCATTGATTCAGATTGAACCATTTCAAATGAAAGCATCATCCTGTCCATGCTCATTTGCAGATGTTTATCCAGACATTTCCTTAACGTAGTTTTGTGGGGTCTTATATTTCCTATGTTTTGATTTTGGGTGTAAATGTTGTGTGCTTTGGTTTTGATTAATTTTTTGGTATGTGTCAGAATTGTGGAAGTTTCTTCCTAACCTCACTTTCCTAATGATAAACACTGGAAGGAGATCAAACCAGCCCTGTATCTTTAGAAATGTATGGCCTGCCTTGATAGCAGCCTATCAGAGAATGTCAAGAACATAAAAAATTACAGCTCTGCTCTCCTGCACGTCAAGCAGCTTGCTGGGAAATAAAGAGCCAAGAGGAATTTAAATACAATTCCTCACTGCAGCAGCTGAGACAGAGAGTGTTGGGAGGGAGGGGAATCCACTCTGACTGGGAGAATCCTCCTTAATGAAAATTGCTGATTCACATGCAGTGAGCAGACAGCTGCCAGGGTTTAAGGCACTAAATCTGCCCAGCTGTTAATGACTCCCCAGCTGGCACTTGCCTGTGGATTCGCTGGAGCTGACAAAATGCAGTGGATGCCTGGGCTGCAGGCACTCACTGCTGGTATTTCCCAGCACACCCACCCCTGCTGCTGCTTGGGCTGAATATTCAGCACCCACATGAGTCTGCCTTCCGCTCTGCTGGGAGAAATCAGCACCAGCCCAAGAGCAGCAAAGACCAGCAGGGCCCGGGAGCATCTGAAAGTGCTGCAGCAACACCAGTGAAAACTCATTTCTGGACTGTGGTCTTGTATTGGGTTTTTTTAGATGAATATGACTGCATCTAAACTGGGACATCAGGGGCTGCAATCCAGAGAGCAGTGGTGCTGTCCTGCCATCCCTATTTTAATGTAGCCCTACAGCATGGAATAGCAAAAGAGACACTTCCCAAAAGCACCAACAGGACCTCGAGGCAAAGGTCAGTTTTTTCAAATGATGGGCTCAGACCAAAAATATCCAATCCCAAAGGCATCAGTGAGTGCAGGGTCGTGACAGTGACATCCAGGTGACAGGCAGGATTCTTTCAAGTGAAGTAGCATAACAAAGAAAGGTGGTTCTGCCTTCAGATGGGGTTTTTGGTAGAAGTTTTAATAAGACAAGTTTACCATGGGACACTCAAGCTCTTCTTTAGGCACTGAGTCTTAAGGTGCAAATTGAAGAAAAGATTCCTGTTACAAAGGAGAATATCCAGAGGAGGCAGAATGACAGGGAAACAGGGCATACAGCCTTTCTGACCTGCTCTGCAGTCCTGCTAACATCAGAAGGGCCAGGGACACTTGGAAATGATGGTACAAGCTATAAATATTCCACCTGCTTCCCTGAGTCTTCTAAAACTGTAATTCCCATCTAGGACTGCTCATCTGCTTCAGCAAATAGGAGTCAGTAGTAAACACCAGCCACTTGCCAAAATCATCTTGACTGTGGGAGGAACAAATGAGACTTAGATTTGAGCCGCTATTGTCCCTGGGTTTCTGTGTCTGCCACTGTGACACTTGATTTGCAGTTTGGAAACTTTGCTGTGGTGACAAAAGTCTGCCTGTAACGAGGAGGAGTTGGGAGTTTTTCATCTTTTATTTTCTGCTGAGAGCTGGCAGCTGGTCATGCTGCTCCCTTGCTGTGCAGAGCCAAGGCAGAGCTGAAACGGTGCCAGTTCCTGGCTTTGTTTTGTGGTGCCTTTTTTCCCTGCAGGTACTGTGCTGAGCTCATTTAAGCTATCTTTTGTATTATATTAAGAATACACTGGAGTTGTGGAGAATCTTCCAAACGTCATCTTCTGAGTGCCAGATTTCAATATAGTTGTGTTTTATGTAGGAAAGAACCAAAGCCAACTCAGAAACAAACTGGGAAGTTGTTCCCAAATCCTCAATCCCGTGAGCACTCAATGTGGAACCTGCTGTTCTCCCTTCCCCGGGATCCTCTGTGGGGCTGAGGTTTCTGTTTGTCCTGAATGAGAACAAAAACATCTTCATGTAGGATGTGCCTGTCCCCTATGACAAAATGTATTTAAAATGTGCCACCTTTGTGCTGCTTGGCTTGCCTCAAAGGGAGGTTTTCAGCCATGGAATGAGACAGTACCTTCCAGTTATTGTGGGCCAATGAGTTTTGGAGGGTTTGCCCTTGGACTTTTATCTTTCCTCTCTGAAAATACCAGTGCTCTGCTTTCAAACAGCTGCATGGCTGAGAGGGGCCCTCAGCCCTGGGTGTCCCTGGCTGCAGGGAGGGTCAGAGCCGGGCCCGGGTGTCGCTAGTGGACACAATGAGGACACGTAAGCTCTGGTCAAGTGTCAAGGAGTAATGACCCCCTTTATTTCTCTAAAGAATACTNGGAGGAGCCCCAGCCGAGAGGGGCCCTCAGCCCTGGGTGTCCCCGTGTGCAGGGAGGGCTCCGGGCGGGGCCGGGCTCTGCTCCGGGGCCCAGCAGCGGCACCAGAGGCACGGGCAGGGGCTGAGCCCAGCAATTCCCTGCACAGGAGGCAGAACTGTGCCCTGGGCAGTGCCCAGCCCTGAACAGAGCCCAGAGAGGGGCTGGAGTCTCCTGCCTGGGGATATTGCAGAGCTGTGTGGCCCCAGCCCTGTGCCCTGGGATGGCCCTGCTGGAGCAGGGAGGTGGCACCAGATCTCCACTGTGCTCCCTTCAGCCTGACCCAGTCTGTGATTCTGTGATTTGAAGTAAATATTGACGTATTACAGAGAAAAATACACATCCTATAGATACAATATGTATTGACCCTTTGTGAAGGTTGTGACAAGGCATGCAGAGACTCAGTATTTTGAGGGTAAAACTGCAGGAATAGTTTTTCAGAGCTTTATTGATGATAGAATCACAGACTGGTTTGGGTTGGGAGGGACATTAACAACTACCTAGTTCCAATTCCCCTGCCATGGACAGGGATAATTGCTTCTCCAGCCACTGCTGCCTTGAGAATTTTTCAGAAATGTTCATACTTTAGATAGATAGAGAACACTCTATCAAGGGATTGGAGAAGTGGAAGGTACGAAACGGGGATTTCAAACAATGTCACTTTCTCTTCCCTGTCTGGTTTTTGCAGAGGTTACAATGCCTGTAACCTGTGTGCCTTGCACTGCTGTGATTGCTTGCTTTGATAGGGTGGTGTTAGCAGAGGATTGGCTTTAAAAAAAAAATACTGTGAATAACAACTGGAGCTAAAAATGGATCCAGGCACTGTGGTACCGAGTGTTGCACTGTCAGGGTCCTCTTTGGCTCCACAAACCAAAATGTTGGCAGGTCTGTTCCTGCTGCAGGGACAGCTGTGCCTCAGTCAATAGTAAAAGAAAGGCAAACAATAGGACATGGCAATGATGGCAAATCCTGCCTGTCACCAGGACTAATGTCAGAATTTTAAGTGTCCATCAGGTTTCGCAGACCTTCCCCTCAAAGAGAAGGAGGCCTGATTATAACCCCAGGGGCAGCAGACAGGCAGGGGATGGACAGAACTCCCTCAGGAGGGCCCTCAGCAGGGCGTCTTGTCTGGTGCTCCAGGAAGGTTCTGCTGTCCCTGCCTTGACAAGACACCCTGACAGGGCTGATTGAACAGCTGGTGAACACAGTGCTCAGCTTTTACAGTCAGTAGGCATTAGAGTCGTGCAGTACTGTCAAATTAGGGTATTTCTGGGGCTGAGCTGAGGCAGAATTTTGAGCAAATGTTACTGTCAAAAGTTTGGGTGAGACAAAGTCTGAGCATATATTCTTGGAATTATGCATTTAAATTAAGCCTCAATTCTCCTTTTTTTTTGGTCTAGACCAAAGGCTTTTTGGTCTAGGACCAAAGTTAATTCCCAAAGCTGTGATCCCCTTGGACTTTCCCAGGGATGGGAAAAAGAGGAACCTTAACAAGAAATTAGGGAGAGGCACCTGGATATGCAGGAGCTGTGTAATTTCAGTCAGGCATGTGGAGCCCAAGGAAGGGAAATATGTATAAAGAGAATCCAGGCAGAAACTCTGTTGTCCTTTGTTTTGACTCATTACAGGAAAAGAAAAATGGCAGGATGGAAGTGAGAGCCCACAGAAATCTTTATGTTAACGTGAGTATAGGAATCTGTGTTCAGGATGTATAAGCATAAATTCATTTAGTGCCAGTGATTATATAGGAAATGGAGGATCACTTAACTGTTTTAAAGTTCAGGATGTTGTTAAAAAGAGGAAAAGGAAAGTTCTCTCCTCTCTTTGGAGTTTTTATTTTATGAGGTGGGAGGACAACAGTGTAAATACAGATTTCACTGGAGACAGACTCTTTAGTCAGGTGCTTTATGTTAAACTGAATTGCATTTAGTAACTTCGGGTATAGAAAGGAATATAAAATTTAATGAAACATTAATATAACAGGCTTTTGCCACCAGAGGCTTTGCACCACAAAAAGGGCAAAGGTTAATGGCTGAGAAACAAAGGGCTTCACATCCTGATTAAACCAAACCCTCTCCAGTCTGTTTCCTGTTCTCGATGGGGCACCAGCACTTGAGCAGGGATCTGCCAAGGTTACAGCCTTTGTTCTTTATTACTCTTTGTGATAAAAATATCCCCCTGTTCTTGTGG
This sequence comes from Dryoscopus gambensis, assembly GCA_013389985.1. Lineage (NCBI taxonomy): Eukaryota > Metazoa > Chordata > Aves > Passeriformes > Malaconotidae > Dryoscopus > Dryoscopus gambensis. Next base: position 309,590 of record WEIT01006162.1, on the reverse strand, counting down.
ATGCCAAGCTCCTGGTGAAGGCTCTGGGGCTGTTGGGCACACAAGGAATGGAGAATTCAGGTTTTGGCCTTACTGCAGAGAGTGCCACTGGTGTTTCCAGCAGAGCAGGGGTCTGATGTGCTGCAGGAGGGGTCACAGTGCTAACGGCGTCACCCATTATCACAGGCTTGGGAAAGAGAGGTGTATTCAATCATTTCACAGCTCAAAACATGAGGCCTTGCTCTGCCCTTCCCAGTCCCAGTGTGAGTCGGAGGACTTTTTTGCTCTGATCCAGTTTGATGACAAACTGTAACCAGTGTAAAATAACAGCAGGTTCTGCGCCACACTCTCCTCAATCCATTGCTGTGCATTGACTCATCTACTTCTTCCACTGTTGCTTATTTTCAAGTCCTAATGTAGTTGTTTCCTCTATTATATTGGAATTAAAATCCAAAATATCTGAAGCAAACTATAGTGGACTCCTAACAAAATGGTCAGGAACCACAAATTAAAAAATAATACAATTGGTAACAGTAAACTGAGCACTGTGGGTGATCTGTTTTAAAAAATCAGGTTCTACTTGACAGCCAAAGCAGGAAGATTAACCTATGTGGTACAACAAGAGTTTAGTTGGCTACATGAATTTCTTTGGCATTTTTACATGAATAACATTAATCACTGGTGGTAAAAATATATTCTGAGCCAACTTCTTTTTTGTTTTCTCCTATAATTCATTAAATAATGCCATAAATCAGTGTGAAAAATCTGAAGGCATCTGATTTATGTTTAAAGAATGAAAAGTTTCCAAACTCTATTCAGAAAGTGGTGGAAACTAAGGGTACTTGTGTAAAGTAATAGTTAGCTTTTGTCAAGCACTTTCTGTCAAAAGATTTACAATTTCCCAGAAGAAATGGAGTCAGGGAAATGAAGTGTGCCAGATGTCTCAGTCATTGAGTGACAAAATCAAAGCCTCTCTTAGCATGTAATACCTGAGAGCAGGGCTGCAGATGATTATAAATATATTGATAAGTTGTCAAAATGATCTTGTAACTACTACACTTGACTATTCAAGCATATTCTATTAATTCTCTATAAACCAGCAATTAAATTGATTCTTCCTTACTACTTCTTCAAGGTATTCCAGTTCTTTAAAGCACCCTTGGCTTCCTGGCGTGCCTGTTGATAACCCTTTGATCTGCCCAGCAGAAATCTGACGCTGGTAATTGTTCATGTTCTGGGAGATCGCTCCAGGCACAGGGGTGTGGCTGTGCACCGAAAGCCTTTCCAGATGAGTTTGTGTTGCGGTGAGGAGTGAACGCATTCTCAGTGCTCCTCTGCATGAAAACAATCAGTTGTCAGTTTTTCATGATCTTTTGTGTGAAGCACATAGAGACAGGTACAAACCACAGCATTTTGAGTGCTTCCACGAGGTGACAGTGAGGGTAAGAGAAAGAGGAGTTACTGGTGCAAAGCATCCTCAGTGTCTGCAGCCGCTTGGCCCAAAAGAAAGAATTTGAGATAATTTCCTGCCCCCTTCCCCTCCGAGGTTTGCATACTCTTAAACTGTGGGGTTTTGATGCTTCAGTAATGTTCTCTGCCAGATTTCTTTCTGGAGGGCATCACTCTGTCTCTTCGGTTTTCTCTGAGCTTATTGCAGTTCTCCATGACAGAAACTCTTCCTTTTGTACTGCCTGCACACTGTGGCATCTGCTCTGCAAGGAAGATTCCCAGGCATGTGGCTCTGTGGATAGGGAAAAAAAACTGCAGCAAAGCTGTCTGGATTGAGTAAAGATCCAGTCACTGCCCCCTTGCTGGTACCTTTGCTGATATCCCGGGATGAGGGCTGTGGGCTCCTGCTCAGCACACAGGATAAGAGGCAGGAGGCACCACTCATAAAAGCTATGAAATGCTATGAAATGCTGCTCATAATTCAAACAGACCTTTAAAAGGTTCTTTCCAGGCTTCTAGAAGAGGAAGGAGATCCGCTGGGGGGGCACAGGTGGAACAGATGCTGGGTGCAGGTACAAACTGACCAGCTCCTGAAAGCTCCACCAGCACAAATGAGTTCCCAGCCGACCTCTGCACCCCTTCACCTTCTTTGCACTGCTCTGTTCCTTCACAAAAATATTATTGCATTGAAGGCAGAACAAGGCAGGGGACAGAAGTACCTTGGCTCCAGCACAGAGAAGACAGATTTGCTCTACAAGCTTTGTCACCTGGAAAAATTTGCAGTTTTCTTTGATAACAAATAACACATGGAGCAACAGGAAATCTGCCAAGCGTGGCAGAGGCTGTAAGTCACCACTAACAGGGGCACTTCATCAGTGACAAGTCATGAAGAGAAGGAAACACAACCACTGCGGCCCCACTGCCTGTGAACTCAAAGCTTCAGAGACATCTAGAACCCACACAATTCATAAAGATTGAAAGCAATGTGCTCAACCCAGCAACAACAGAAGTGATTAACTCCAGGCTTATTCTAACGCAGGGCACTGAGAGCCTGAACCAGAACAGAGCAGGTGCAAGGCACTCAGGTATTGCTGCCCTGTTTTGGAGAAATACTGCACAGTGTTCATCAATCCATCATTTTATGCCATCAGAGCTGGGCTTTCTTTGCAGAGAATGAGGGGTATTGGGCAGCAGATAAAGTGTAAGTGGGAAGGAACCCTATGAAATGGAGGAGCAAAGGCAGTCCAGCCCTGCAAACTGGGAATTTCTTGACTCTGCCTCGCAGCCAGAAGAGTTGAGTGATTACTGGGGCTTAGAGCAGCACTGATATGAGAATGGAGTTGCTGCATTAGACCCATTTAGAGAGAGTCACTAGACAGTTCTTTAAGTTGGAGAGAACTGGAAATTCATAATTACTTTGGCTTTATCCAGAAGTGTAATGTATTTAATTCTTCCCCAGTGCTGGACCAGGCGGTCAGTAATTACACTAATAGTGTTATCTCCCTTATTAAAGAATGTCTTATCTAAGTAATATTGCTAATTTATATGCATCTGGTATAATTTGAGCTTTCAGGACTTTTTATGTTCATATATAGGGTTTTGTCTTTCTTTTGATTCTTCCTGACTCTTTACACACAATGTCTTTCTTGGCTGACAAAATGCCATTTTAATCTCTAGGTTTAAACTGGGTTTTAGCAACAAGGGTAAGTTATAATTCTAAGCAAGAGTGTGAGTCTGACCCAAGAGTTCTGGCCCTCCCCTGATCTCTGCTAGCAAGGGTGAGGCTGCTCCAGTTGTGAAATATCCTCGTGCATCACGTGGTGCTCCCAGTATTCCACTTCAGGCATGTAAGCAAGGTTCTCATATAAGCTGTTCCAAGTTTGCTTGGAATCTTCCTATTTCTTAGATTATTTTTTAAATAAAGGAACTGTTGTGGCAGCTTGTACTAAACTATTTACAAAAAGCTATTTCTCTTTCACTTGAGTTTGCACTTGAATTTTCTTGTTGTGCTGATTTGTGACACGTTTGGGTTTAATGATGATACTTACTATGGACTTGTCACCTTTTATCCAAGAGTTTTTCCTTTGTAGCTATCCAAGCTTTTTGAGTGCATTTGCTGAACTGTGAGATTGAAATTTAAATTACTTCAGTGCCTTTTATAACCCTTGTAAGTATTAATTATACTTCTTAATTATCTTTTTCAGCATTTAGGCATTTCACAGATTGGGAAATAGATTTTTCAAAAAGAAAGTCTTGATTATACAATACAGCTTGTTGTTTCTTTCGCCATAGGAATTTAATTTTTATTGAAGTCATTAAAACCATTCATTTTTGATTGAAAAACTACACTTGGACCTTTCAGAGCTGCAACCCCCTGTCTCCTGGGAATTATAGATCACTCCCCTCAGTTGCCCATTTTCCCATGGGCACTGGCCACCCTAATCCCAACGCCTTTTAAGTTATTACTGTAAACAATGGTTGTATCCATTAAAAATTCCTCCTAATGTGCCTGATTCTCTACAGGAGTGAAGCTGTGCAGTCAAACTGCCATAACACATCCCCATTCCCATGGCAGCCTGCTTGCTCTGGCTTGATTATTATTTACATACAGCTTTTAGAGAAATGTGTTACTCCAGTGAGTATCTCCTGTTCTCAAGTGAGTTCTTTACTGTGAGAATCTAGATAAACATTCACTGCCTAATGAAATACCCACAATTTTCACTGGAGCTAAAGGACTACATTTAGTCATAATTATGCTGCACTTTGGCCCATGTGCAAGATCCTGATTCAGTTCAAAGTGTGAATTAAAGTGGAATATTTCTGCTTTAAAAAGAATTGACCCAAATTCCAGACCATTCCTTGGGAATGCCTCCATTCTCTCCCACCCCGTTCACCATGAAAAATATTAAAGTCAGAGCTTCATCCTGCTGAAGGGAAGAAGAAGGGAAATATTTAGGATCAGAAGAAAAGTCATGGATTTGGAGCCAGAGTAGGGGGACATTTCCCATCAGCTCAACAGAAAATTCTGATAGAAATTGCTGAAGTAAAAAATGTAAGGGACCTTTGGGGCAAGCCAAGAGCAGCAATCAGGGAAAGGGCAGCAAGTGCAGCACCGCAGATCGGAGGGGTTTCCAGAACTTCTAATCCCGTCTTTTTCCAAACAGTTTTAATGAAAAAGTTCCAAGTGGAGGCCTCAGGGCCAGCTCTCCAGGAGCCCCATCCTTGTGCAGCAGGGAGCAGGAGCCAGCCTGGCACTGCCACAGCCAGGGGGGCATCACGGAGAGCTGCCCCTGCCTGGGGATCTCTGCTTAACCCCAACTTCCACAGCTCCAGTGCCCCGCTCCAGAAGGGAAATAACATTTACTTCATTTACTCATCACTCAGGAAGCCGTGGGGACTTGACCCCAGGCACCCTGAGACTCAGAACATCCTTCCTCTGCAGATACTGTGGTTCAAACGTGGTGCCAGAGACAGGGAAGAAAGCAAAATCCCATCTTCTTCTTTAAAAAACAGGAAAAGTGGGCTGCCCTGTGCCATACCAAGTGTTTCTTGTCCTGAGGGAGGAATTAGCTTTTCTGTGTCTGTTTGACTTTGCCTCTTCATACAACTGGAAATCCTGGGAAGACTGACTTACATCTATAGAGAAAGGACTAATAAAAATGTGGGTTTACTTTTAAGAGATAGCAGTAGTTTCACTTTTCCTGGGATGCTGATAGCCTGTCAGTGGAAAATGTAGGTTTGGACAGTTTGGGTATGATTTGTCTTCCTATGAAACCTGGCATGAATTTCCCAAACACTTCTAGTTCATGATAACACATATTTTATTTCACTTCCTTCCATTGTTAGACAGAAAACATCACCTGATGAGTGGCCACAAAACACAGCATGAAAATTCTCCAACCCAACTTTTACTGTGCACAAGTGAAAACAACAAAAGTTTTATGAGTCGGCCCATGTTGGGAATATTCATTTTACATGTGTTCATCAAATAAATGGCACTGAAGCCACCAACTTCAGCCATGAAATGTACCCTTCTTAGTGCTCTTTAGGATCAGCAGTCACCAAGTGTTCTTTCAGCTCTAACAGCTAAAAAGTTTTAAATGAGAGAATAATAAACATTGAAGAATTAATTATTCTGTTTTAATTAATTGAGAACTACTGTATTTAAAAAAAAATTAAAAACATCAACAACTAAATATCTGAATTCCTAGAATTTTAATTGCCACAGAGATTATTATGATGACCCAGAAACTTTAAACTTCTGAGGTCAGAGCAGTAGGACATTCTTAAGAAGCATTTCCCATCTGCTGTCTGGTGGTAGTTGCTACAGACTGCACAAAAAGTCCTCAAGCACCAGCTAACCAACCAAAGACTATAAATGAATCTGCATAAATGTAGAAATGAAAAGAAATTCGGTGGTGCCTTATCCATCCCAAGCTCTTGGGTATAACAAAACCTTCCCCACATTCGCAGAGCTCAATCCTTTTTTTATTTATCTTACTTCCGTTCAGCCAAGCATGGAAGCTGGGATGGCACAAGAAAATACAGTGTCGAAGCAACGTGGAAGGCAGGCAGGCATTCCCTGAGCTAACAGCGTGGAGATTCTGACTGAGGTGGCCTGCAGGACCAGGGGAAGTCACTATCCTAGCAGGGGAAGTTGGTTTTGGCAGCAGCTGCTTGACTCTGAGGAGGCTGATGACGATATTCTGCTCTTGAATAGAAAAAACATACAGAACCAGCAGGTCAAATTAGCCTAAAGGAAGGTTATAGAAATATTCCTGTTACAGCATTTCCAGTGGCCGCCTCTGCAGGAAGGCAGCAAAGCTGGTTTGGAGTGCATGGGGAGAGGAGCTGAGAAACCCAGAGCAGCTCCAGTGCCTGCCTGGGAGCCACCAGCAGCAGCACCAGCCCAGCCACTGAGCCCTGTCTCAGGCAGAGCTCTCCCTGCAGCAATTCCCTGGACAATCCCACCCCTGGACACTCAATTCCCTGGACATTCAATTCCCAGGACACTCAATGCCCTGGACACTCAATGCCCTGGACAATCAATTCCCTGGACAATCAATTCCTGGACACTCAATTCCTTGGACAATCCCATTCCAGGACAATCAATTCCCTGGACATTAAATTCCCAGGACATTCCCATCCCTGCACATGGATACCCCTGGACACTCAATGCCCTGGACACTCCCATCCCTGGACAATCAATTCCCTGGACATTCAATCCCCAGGACATTCCCACCCCTGGACATGGATACCCCTGGACACTCAATGCCCTGGACAATCACACTCCTGGACAATCAATTGCCTGGACACTCAATGCCATGGACAATCAATTCCTGGACATTCACATCCCTGGACACACAAATCCCTGGACATTCAATTCCCAGGACAATCCCATCCCTGGACATGGACATCCTTGGACACTCAATGCCCTGGACACTCAATTCCCAGGACACTCAATTCCCTGGACATCCAGTTCCCAGGACATTCCCATCCCTGNGACATTCCCATCCCTGCACATGGATACCCCTGGACACTCAATGCCCTGGACACTCCCATCCCTGGACAATCAATTCCCTGGACATTCAATCCCCAGGACATTCCCACCCCTGGACATGGATACCCCTGGACACTCAATGCCCTGGACAATCACACTCCTGGACAATCAATTGCCTGGACACTCAATGCCATGGACAATCAATTCCTGGACATTCACATCCCTGGACACACAAATCCCTGGACATTCAATTCCCAGGACAATCCCATCCCTGGACATGGACATCCTTGGACACTCAATGCCCTGGACACTCAATTCCCAGGACACTCAATTCCCTGGACATCCAGTTCCCAGGACATGGACACCCCTGGACACTCAATTCTCTGGACACTCAATGCCACTGAACTTGGTAAAAATGGGTAATTGTAATGCCAGGTCTAATAGTGCTTGTTATATTATCTACTACATTAAATCCCTGGCAAATATTTAATGGGATTAAATCTGTCTTCTGCTCCAGATTTAGATAGCACTGCCAGGGCATAAACTTCATTAAAGTTCCGTGTAACAGATATTTGAATCCTAACTAGAAAGTCTCATTTTCCAACATCACATTACCTTCTCTATTTTATCCCTATTCAGCCATCACTTCCCATTAATTTATATTTTAGTTCACTTCCCTTAGCTTTAGCAACTTCTCAGGTACTTCTTTCAGCAGCTCTGTACTCAGGTTCCAGTCCCATGTTTTATGTACAGGAGTCACTCTGTGCCTAGCAAGGAGCTGTATTTCCTCAGTAACTGTTAAAATCAATGAGACTTGACAGATTCAGTGCAGGAGGGAACTGTGTTTCTCACAGGATTATATTCATGGAACACAGAACTCTGTGTATGAGTTTATGGGTAAGTGCAGACAGATTTTCCTGTAAAGATCAGAAATAAGAGGAAAACTTACCTCCACTTACTTTCTGCTTTAGTCAGCAACATCCAGCATTAATTCACGAAAAGACACAGATTTCCCTTCTCTCTGTTTTGTTCTACTGAATTAATAAATGCACCTATTATGACTCTTGCCTAACTGCAGACGGATGAGGCGCCTTCCCTCCCCTGGGCCACGCTGGAACCCAGCATCCTCTGCAGGCACCGTGTGATTGTGTGGCCTTCTGCAAACAGCTGTTCCTTTCTCTGCCTGTGCCTCGAGCCAAGAAGGAACCACCGAGCTTGTGCTCAGGAGCTGCATGCAAATATTCAACAGATGCTGCAGAGCTCCGGAGCCAAACGCGCAGTTGTGCTCTATTGGAACAAACATGCCTGGTAAAATCAATGCATAATTAATTGATCTGCTAACTCAAAACTTCAGTGCTGATTGGAACAGCCCCCAGTTATGTAGATTTTTTGCTACCAACTGTGGCTTGAATGAAATTAGTTTGGCCCATGTGAATATATCTTATTTACAGTGAGGTCAGGTGCTGTGCTGGGGATTCATCTCCTGCAAACCCCTCATTCACTACCTGTGCATTGTTTGCACTCTGAACTGAAGGACATGGTGAGTTTTTCCTTCTTACAGTAATTTTTTCTCTTTCACCCAGCCCTCTCTCAGCTCCTTTTATCTTCCAATTTCATCCATACTTTTAGATAAATTTTTGCTGTTGCTCCTTCAGCGGCTGGAACTTACCTGGAGATGTAGAAACTCAGTGATTGCCCTGAGGTATGTCCATACAGGAGCCCGCTCTGTAACCACTTTATAATCACTATAACCACATATGTCAACATATGGCAACAGAAATATGACACTGCCATCTTTTTCCATGGTTCACAGCATCTTCTTTTTTTTTTAATTTAAGTGCAGAGCATAAGCTTCAGACACACCAGGCTTCACAACATTTATACTAATGCTGCCAAGCCACCCTCTAAAATATTTTATGAACCATGAGAACATTTTAATCTGTTGGCATTTCCTTAATTAAGACAGTTTTACTGCTGCCTGAAACAGAGGTGTTACATTAGCTGAGTATCTCTGCACTGTGTAAATTATGGCATCTGTCTTCTAAATAGAAGTTTTCATTATGCATTGAAGAATGAACTGGTGTGCATTTAATTTAAATGGATGATCAGAGTTTTTTGAAAATTAATATCTACCTTTCTAGGAGATTTCCATTATGTTAAATTACGTTTTAAAAAGCACATTACATGACTAATGTTAGTGCATATCGATTCATAACATTAGCATTTCCTGCCACAATGGAGCCCTTGAAAACACTCACTGAAAAAACACGGATTGTTTAAGATTTACTGCTTTGTTGAAATTCTAAGAAATGCTGCTCAGGTGGAAATATTTTTTACCTTACTGTGTCAAACTACACAATACAGCAAATTCATTTGCTGTGATTGTATATACCAGTGGTGAGTTAGGTCAAATTATTCATACATATCATACATATAAAATTTAATGACTTTCAGGATCTTGCATTTCCCCCTAATAACACACATAAATATTACATATTCCCACCCACAGACATTTGCTGCTTACAGCAGTTAGAGGAACTATTCTGCAGAAAGCCAAGGTTTCATGCTTCTAGAAAGGTGTAAGAGCTCTTATACAGATGATTCTTAAAATAAGAATTAAGAGGTGATTTCCAATCCCTTGGAATTGCTATGGATATAGCAGTGCATCCCTACAGCAGGTAGTGGGGTGGAGGAAGGATCGGCTTTGGAACTATTTGTAGCAGAGCTGAGGTCTCTTCGCTGAAAGGCAGCTTATAAAGGCCAATAATTGATTGTTTTGGCCCTGATGGAAGCGTTTGTGAGTCCTGAAGCAGCTCCTGCATGACGGGATCAGCAGCTCGGGGGGCCCGAGGGACGCGGCCCAAACGTCGCGTTGCAAACCGGCGCGTTCGTCACAGGAAGGGTCAGCCTTGGTCTGTGAGGGCTTGGGGATTTTCTCATGCTGAGGACAGGCAGAGGCAGCTGAAGGGAAAGTCCTGAGCCTTCAATCAGTGCTCGGGGGTACCAAACAGCTGGGGCTGTTGAACTCTGTATCAACAGCTCTGCTCCTGCTCAAAGTGCTCCCGGGGACCTGCTTCAGAGGGAATGGATGTGGCCCTCCCGACAGCTGGGAAACAGCTGCACACGTGGGCTCTTCCCTCGGTGCTGCAAAGAGAAGGCTGCTCGGCTCCCTGCTCTCAGGCACCAGGAATGGCAGCTGAAGGTGGTGCAGCCAGGGAATTCTGTCTGCAGAGGAACAGTTTAATGTCTCAGTGATCCCACAGGATTGCAGGCCTGAAGCTCCTGATTATCACCTAGGGATATCCTTCAAAACTTCCAGGTTTCTGGAGAAAGCCTCGGTGGTATATGCTGGAATTTCCTTGTGTTGTCCTAATCCTTAAACCTTGTTCTTTTCTCTGGCATGAGGATCTCACTCCTTCCTGCTCTATCCCTCAATGTTAGTGCTGGTGCTCACTGTCCATAGGCATTCTCATCAGTGCTGTGCAAATCCTCTATTTCCTGTTCCCTGCAGCATTAAGACTTTCCCCGCTTTCTCAGCTCAGAAAATCAGCACAAGATTGCACACAAATTATGGCTTTGCCTCATTATTGAAATGGACCAAACCTATCACGTGGTTGGACTCGGTGATCCTGGTAGGTCCCTTCCAACTCAGGGTATTCTGTGATTCTATGCTTCTGTGGTTATTACTAAACTAGAAAGCCAAAATGTTGGAGGAATGCGAGAACTAGAAGAATTAAGTGTTCGTTCCAAGTTTTAAATTTTTTTCTTTTATTCTGAATTTAAATTCATAATCTAAACTTGGGTTAATTTTGTAAAGTACTTTGCTAAATGTGCCCGATGTGGTTTTGTTTTATTGGTGTCCTCCATGGAAAACACATTAGTTACTCTGACATTTTTGCAGCTCTGCCATGAAAAGCTCAGTCAGCTTCCTGTTCCACGATGCTGTTTTCTTCTCCCAGACTTTTCTGCTCAGGCCCATATCACAGAAATACAGATAGTGCTGGGAGTAGTGGCTGCTTCCTCATCCTGCCAAAGTTACGAGTGTGTCAGTGCTTTTTCACCTTTTTAGTGCTTCTCTTCCAAATCCTTGCCATTTCTCTGTGGAATCATTTTGTTCAGTGGCCATCCTGGAGGGGCTCCAGGTGTGGATCCCAGGTTCAGAACTACAGCTGCACACAGCCAGTTGTACCAGTCCTGCTTCCACGTCAGCCTGCAGCCCACATGGCATCACACCTGGGAAAGTGCATGGCTACAAGGAATGGTGGCATCAGACTGGGTATTAGGGAAAAATTTATTTGCTGAAAGAGTGGTTAAACATCAGCACAGGCTGTGGTGGAGCCACAAACGAGTGGATGTGGCACTTCAAAGTGTGATTTGGTGGCCGTGGAGTGACTCAGTCAAAGGTTGAATTTGATGATCCTGGAGGTCTTTTCCAACCTTACTGACTCTGTGATTCCATGACTGGGATTTGAGTGGGGGAAGCTGTAGCCGGGCACCAAGAGAGCCAAGGCTCTGGGGGTGCAAGCAGCAGGACTGGGATGGATTCCAGTGCCACCAGTAGGATTGGGGTGGATTCCAGTGCCACGTGTCCCCGCCCCGCTCCCTCCCCGCCCCAGGCATGTTTCCAGCAGTCAGATGTTGGATGTTGCCCGTGGAGCAGCCTGTTTGCAGCCTGGCTGCCCCGAGGGGGTGCCCTGTTTGACTCGGTCAGGGTGCCCCGGGGTGGGACAGAGAGGGCTCAAGGATGTTTTCTGTACCAGGTACCCCACAAGAAGACCCTCCCCAAGCCCAGCCCCGCTGTCAGGTTGTTGACTCATGTTCTCTGCAGTACCTGTTGACACTTAGATCTGTGAATGATTCAACGCAGTGTACTCTCCTCCCTCTCACTTATCCCTGCACTGAAATTGGACATTCTACATGTGGAAATTACAGGTTCCTGCGCTCTGAGGGTGATTCACAGAACACCACAACAGGCACTTGTTGAGGCATCGAGGGATGACTTCATCCCTTGCTGTTTTTTCAGCAGCTGAAAGAGGCTTTATCTAGGATGGGGTTTCTGATCCTTTTCATAGATTATTTTTTATCCTTTAACATCACACTCGTCCCTGATCATCCTTTTTTGGTCGTTTTGAATCCATAAAAGCATGAGACTAAGAAATAGTTTGCACCTTCAATTTTCCACCCAGTGCTGGAGGTCCCTTCTACGTCCTTTGATGTTCTTGGGCCAGACACAAGTGTTCTGAGCCACTTTTGCTTTGTACCACGGCTTGGAAAGCTGGGAGCTAAAATCACCTAGGGGTAGGGTCAGGCACACAGCTGACAGACTGGGATACAACTGCACGTTGTCTCGAGCAGTCGGGAACAGAGTCCTGGGATGGGCACGGCTGGAAGGGGTCCCCCGGTGCCCCCAGTGACAGATCTGGGGTGGGGTGAGTCTCTGTTGTGGCACAGAAGCTGCACGTGTTGAGTCAGGGCTGGGAACTGAGGTGGCTCCCGAGGAGCAAGCCCGTGGCTGTCACCCCTGTGCGGTGCAGGGCCAGGGCCAGGGCCAGGGCCGTGACACAGCTCGGTGTGACCATCAGCAGCCGCTCTCCCTGAGAAAAAGCTGCTTGATGAAATATGGTCACTCTGCAGACCGAAATGTTTCCAGCTAGAATAGGACGTTTGCAATTCAAAATGAGGTTATCTTCTTAATGGGGCGTTAATTAGTGACCCGAGGTGCTTTGCCGGGATGGTTTTAGGGGTGTTTGTGTATCAGCGGAGCTTTTCGCAGGCACTGAGGCAGCTCCTTTGGAGAGCTGGAACCCAACACTAAACACTGCTCCTTAGTCAGCAACTCTGCCTCAAGAACTGACATCCAGAGACAAGGGGAGAAAGCAAATCCACCTTATTATTCAGTGCTCTCCTCCTGAAAGGATTTCGTAACAGATGAAAGGCTGCCACACAGCATCTGCCTGCCCCAGCCTGAGCAGCTCCTCGCCTGCTAAGAAAAGAACGTGGAACTTGTGTCTGAGATCCATCTGAGAGATACTGCCCCAAATTTGCATCGCTGCAGAAACTCTACTTCCAGATATGCATAGACACAGGCCAAAATACCCCAGGAAAACATTCCTGGGGAAAAGGGTCTTAAATTTACCTTGAGAGGCTGAATCTCAAATAGTTCTCTGAAAGGATTTTTCACCTTTTCATAAATATAATAGTAACGATGCTTCAAGCATGAAGTTTATTAAAGTCTTGGCTCCAAAACCTGAAGGTTTGGGGTATCTGTAATAAGTTGTGGGTGCCAAATGAGCCTTTCTACAGCACTGACCAGTGCAATGCAGTCCTGGGTGTTTTCCCTTTAGTAAGGAAAAGATGTTCCTCCCTACAAGAAGGCACTGAGGAGTCCATTAGCAAAAATCCCAGAGTGGGAACAGCTCAGGGACAGGGACAGGAAGGGAAACAATTTTAATTTTTAATATAAAATAGAAAATTATTGCATTCTAATATCTGTACTGACATTTATCTTGGGACAACAGCCATGGAACAAGTTAAATTTCCCCTCCAAGTCTGTGGGAATTTTTCCAGCCTAGAGTGTGTTACAGCACATATCTCCTTAAGGGAAGTGCAGGGTTAGATCCCTTTGCATTCTGCTGGAAATTTACCCCTGGATCGTTCTCTCACCCGTTTTGTGCAGCTCCAATGTGCTGCTGCCACCAGATGGCCCCTGCGGTGGCTTCTGTTGGGAAAATCAGCGCAGGAGCTCTCCAAGGCAAAGCATTAAAATCAATTTAAAGGCAGAACACTGTTTACAAACAAGGATTTTGCATAACAAGGGCCTGCTTTCTTTGCCAGTTGGATTCTGTGAGAGCTGATATGCAGCGTTTCACCAAGCAGCACATTCCCTGTCATCAGCTGAGAAGGATGCTGTGGATGTGCAGACCTTGTCAAGAATTCTTCCTAATTTTGCACCAAACAGAGCAAGATGAGGAGCAGAGTGTCTGAATTACAGTTTTGCTGACCTTGAGTTCACAGGATGCTGTAACTGCTCTGAAGTGCAATCTTGATGAATAATCTCATCAGCACTTTTCTGACACAAAATAAAAAGGGAAATTAAAAATGAGGAAAGGGAAAGAGGAAAGGGGAGAAGGGAAAGAAAAAGGAAGGGGAGATGGACAGGGGAGAGGAGAGAAAAGGAAGGAAAAAGAAAAAATAAAGGAGAAAAGAAATCTCTTGTCAGGTTACAGCTGTGGTTGCAGCAAGCAGAACAAGGGCTTTGTCTGCTTCACTTCTGAGTTTGAGTATGACAGAGACACATCCCTTTTTGTCAGGAGCTCTCTGAAATGGGAACAAACACCCAGGCAGAGGCCTGTGTGATTTCCTGAGCTCTGCTTTTGCTTTGGAACCTGTTTGTTTTGGGTAAACGCTCCACGCTTGCCCTTGTAGCAAGTGTGGCAAAGGCAGTGGCAGAAATTCTGGGAGTTTAAAGGGGAAAAAAACAACAGACAATAACAGAAGCCAAAGAGGAATGAGTTGAACCCTGCTCACAGTCATAGCTGCACCTTTTTGAAAGCCCTTTTTGTTCCCAAGGATGCATTTATTTCATTCTACAGAAGAACTTCCTTGAGATCTATTTCAACTGTCAACTTATAGCCAGCATCAAACACAGAAATGACACAGGGATGACTTTTTGACAGCCAGTTTTCGAGAAAACGTAGCTGCAAAGTGAATTTTTTGCAATGTGAAAGAGTCTTTCCAGGCCACACATTAAAGTAATGGCAGAACTATGTTCCTCAACGGATCTGAGTAATACAAACACAATTATGAGGTCTTTTCCTTAATATTCCTTTCTGGAAAATACCTTTTTCAGGTGAAAGGCAGACTCAAACATTAATAATGCATCTTTTTCCTGTAGTAACTCAGCAAGTAAATGCAGTGAGAGACTTTTCAACGCTGGATCACTGACAAGCAAAACCAAGTTCCCAGTTCCCAGCCCTGTCATAGTATTCCTCAAAGATAGGTTTCAAGATCACTCACCCCAAAGTATTTGATTAGTGCCACTTGTGTGCTTCAGTAAAGAGCTACTCACATGAATTAATTCAAGATACAGAGGATACTTCTCAATTACATGGGGCAATGGAATACAGAGCTCAGTACAATAAAAGGCTTTATGCAGGGATCAGGATTAGCTCATCCATGTGGGAATGGATCAGATTTATCACATAATTTAAACTGCACCTTCTCTGCTGAGAAGGCATTTCTGAAGAGAGAAATTCACTTTGTTGTCAATACAGAGAAAAGAAAGTCTCTTGAACAGGTTGAGGATCAAAACTCTTATGAAGAAAACTGAATTAATGCCCATTCCAGAAGAGTGGGGCAGAGGTTTTAAAAGCTAAAGCACTTCTGTCCAAGTCCTCCCTTTGGGGCTGAGCCCTGGAGTGTCACACACAGGGAGGGCCCCACGCATGGAGGGAAGGATCTACCACAGGTCAGATCCTGCAGAGTTTGGTGGGGTTTGGTCCTGCCTGAAAGCACAGATTGATACCATGTCCTTCCTTCCTGGTATCTGGGTCCGTCTAAACCTTTGCTGCCCTGGATTTTGCAAACAGACCTTTCCATGGCTTTTGCCTGCCGTGGAAGGAGGACAGCTCTGAGGAGCCTCAGTGACACCCAGGCCCTGCATCTCTGTGTGGCCTCTCAGGGATCCTCTTCACGGCTGCCAGAGAAGCACAAACCTCAGGGAACCCGGCAGTTCATCTTTGTGGGGTTGCTGTTCCTTGGGAAATCTGCGGGAGTGAGTTACCTCAGAGAGCTGCAGTTCAGAAGAACCCTCAGCACTTTGTCACCAGCTCCCAGTTAGCCCATTCCGTATTTTTAACAAGTCTAAGATCTCAGCTCCTGCCGAGGGACTGGGAATAAACTACATTTGTCATTTGTACTAAGGACTCGTTTGATAGGGAGTTTCTCCTTGTGTTCTGAGAGCCTGCCCAAGGGGAAACCTCCCAACAGCTCAGTAACACTTTGCTGCTCTCAGAGCTGGTTCAGATCATTATTCTCCTCCGGATAAACGGCCCGGATTAATTTTGACAAAGTAACATGCACAAAGAGACTTATGAAAAATGTAGCTACTTCTTTTTGTATTGCATTTCCAGAACTTACATCTCCATCTCTTCTTTGGAGCAGCAGCACTTTCCCTTTTTACTTTTCCTTTCGAGTAGAATTCCAATTCATCTTTAGAATGAACCAAATTCCTTTTGCCTCCAGCTATGCATTGACAGGGTCACTTCTGGAAGTTCCTTTGTCTAAGAAAAGCTGTTCCCTCTGCCAGTCTGTAATCCCTCACCTAAGTGCTCACTGAGCACTTTGCTGCCACAGTATTTTGTCATTCCCTATGACAAATTTTCAGGCTGTGACAGAGCCCCCTCTTGAGAGAACCCCAAAGCTTCCAAAAGCAAGTACATCTCTTTTTTTTCTTATTATTATCATTTTTAACATTTCAACTGGAAAAGCTTCCAGAAGTTACCGCATTTCTCTCAGGTCTCTGAAGAGAGTGGGATCAAAGCTTTTCAGGAGTCCTGATCCAAGTGAAACCTTGACTCACCAAGAGCCCTGTTTGTCTGACCAGCCACCACGAGACTGGGGCTGCGCCATGTCCATGTGAGCATTTTAATTGTGAGTTTTTAATAGTAACAGGAAACGTGCAGCAAAAGCCACCTACCCCGGAAGGACAGCATCCCCTTGGACTGGGTTCCCCGCTGCTCATAGCGCAGCCCTTGCTCAAGTAAGACCAGCAAAAGGTGATATTTGGCAATCACGAAGTAGAAAATACATTTTTCCACGTAAGTTTGGACAGAAATAACTGTGTTACCTTCCCGGAGGGCTGAACTCCGTGGCTCTGGGGCTTCCCGAGGCTGCTGCAGCACGAGGGGAGGGAGGCTGGGAGGCACTCTTGGAAGCAACATGCCAGTTACAGATGTGAAAAGAGAACAAGAAATTAATGATAAAGATTCTTGGTTTTCGTCAGTGGAGGTGTCCAACTGGAAATGCCCGTGGCAAGAGAATTTGGACAACTCTCTCAGGGATGTGCAGGGCAGGGTTGTTGGGGTGTCTGTGCCGAGCCAGGACTGGATGATCCTTTCCCACTCAGGATATTCTATGAAATATCCTGTGATTCCACGAAAAGAATCGCTGTGGCTCCCAGGCTGAAACTGGAAATACAGACTGCTCCTGGTGACACAGCCCAGCAGCGACAGCTCTCGTGCCCTCCCTGTGCTTCCCAGCAGCGGGAAAGAGAAGGGATAAGAAAAGGGATAAGGAAAGGTTGAGCCTGCCTGACCTCAGCATTTTCTTGTTCAGCTTTTCAGTTCCTGGTTTGGAATCTTCACCTAAGACACCTTGAGGTTTAGTGCTGTTTCTTTGGACAAGAAGCAATTGGAATTGATTTGTCCATTTTGCGATGCGCTTCTCTTTTTTGGAAAAGGATAGAAGAGTTTCCAGTCTGAATTTGCAAATCTATTTTTAAGTCTTGCTGCAAATAAAATGAAAGAACCTGAATTTCCCTCAGCTGTTGTCAGCGATAAAGCTGGGGGGGGATTTTTCCTCCTTTTGTACAAATGGAATGTTATTTCTCCTTCTCTTCATACATGTGCATATTTATATACAGAGTGATATATTACCAGTTTCTCCCAAGCAAAAAAGGATGTGGTAAAAATCTGAACAACTGCAGATTAATGAGAGTGAACTACAGTGAGTCAGAGCAAACCTGGGCTCTTCTAATTGCCCTGGTACAAATATACCTTAACAACAACAGCATCAAAAATGTACCCCTTTAATCAGAGCTATTTGCTCATGCCCTGTTTTAGTTAATGACTGCCTGAATTAACATTGCCCTTTCCTACCTGCCACCAATCATTAAAATGTGGTATTTTTGTGTGCTGATCTTGTCTGCGGGTAGTGCAGCTGTCCTGGGGGTGCTGCACAATTTGAATGAGCAGGTGAAATGCTGCACATCACCATTAAAACCAGAGGAATATATCCATTAAAAGGTGGTCTGGATGCAGGGAAGGTGGGGAACCCAAGCCTGCAGGATTTATAGGTTGCTGCAATTCATATGAAATGAGTAAATAGGGCTTTTTCATTCAAGTTTTGTTGATGACAAAGGCATACAGAGCATCGTGTGCCCTGCTTTCAAATTGTGATTTTATCCATTGGATTGATGTGGAATGAACAGGATACATACTGGAAATATGATTAGGTATTGATTTTTCAGGATGTTTTACCTTTTTTTTTTTTTAATTTAAACTTCTCTTGGAAGGTAGAAATATTTTCCTAATGTAAAAAATATTACTGTGCCATCCAAGTGAGTTTCTGTTCCTGGCACTCTTGGAAGCAACATGCCAGTTACAGATGTGAAAAGAGAACAAGAAATTAATGATAAAGATTCTTGGTTTTCGTCAGTGGAGGTGTCCAACTGGAAATGCCCGTGGCAAGAGAATTTGGACAACTCTCTCAGGGATGTGCAGGGCAGGGTTGTTGGGGTGTCTGTGCCGAGCCAGGACTGGATGATCCTTTCCCACTCAGGATATTCTATGAAATATCCTGTGATTCCACAAAAAGAAATCCAAATTTCTGAGGACTTTGTACTTTATCACAGTTGCTTAGTCTGACCTTTCTCTAATTTCTGTTCCCATAGATGTTTAAAAAGGAACAGAGTATGATCTGATTTTCATGTTTCCTCATAATCTTATTCTGAAAAGCAGCGTTTGCTGAAATTTGCCAAGATAATTCAGTCTAAGCATGGATATGGTAAGCATGGAAAAACTGACTCTGACCAATTAAAGCATAGAAAAATATCAGAATGGAAATGTATGGAATCAAAATGGAATAAAACGTCTTGAAATGGAAAATAGTGGGTGAATTTGACTCTGGCAGCATTAGTAATTATTCATTTAAGTGATGTTAAAAAAAAAAACACCAGCAAAACACACACAAAAACCTCCACCCGTTTTCCATGAGCAGGTTTGCTTATTAAGTTTTTATCCAGAAATTACTTGATGAAAACTTTGGTTTGGGTTTTTATTTTCTACAGAAATGCTGGTATTTGGTGTTTTATTGCTTTATAAGCTGACAAAAGCAGCATGTTGCAATGAAATAATGGAATCACGAGGAATGGTGACGAGACATGGAATCAGCTATTTCAGCATTGTTATTTCTCCTTGCTTTCAGGGAATTTCTGAAGCTGTCCTTTTGGGGAGGGCTGGAGATTATTTGTTTAATTTCCTCTTCCAGTATCCAGCTTCCTACCCTGATGCCAAGGCTGTGGTTTTTGTGCCTGTGCTTTTCATCTTTACATGATGGGAAGTGTTTTCTTCTGGCACTTTTCTGCCCTTGCCCCAGGTACTTGGTACTGCAGCAAGAATTCTTCTCCTTCAGTCACAGTTTATCCCACAACTTAAAATATGATGCGGTAATAAAAGGTGTCCTTGAGTCCAACTCTGATTTGGCTTCAATCTCAACTTAAGCACCGAGAAAAGATTTTCTGCACCATTTATAAAATAACTTCTTGAATTAACGCCGTACTCCAAATTTCATTATATTTATTGCTAAATTAAGAGTTATAAGTTCCATTTAGTCCCTTTTATAAAATTACTTCTCACTTTCACAGCAGAATTCTTTCTGTTCTTGTTTGATTTGTCTCTGGAGAGCCCCAGAGCCCAGAGTATCAGCCACAACCCCAGCAGCGTGTGAGCCCTGCCCTTGGTGCCGCTGCCCCCCTGCCACATCCCACTCCCCAGGGACAGCTGGGAGGCAGCTCTGTGAGCAGCACACTCCTTCCTTCATGGCCCAGCACTGAATTTGCCTCTTTGTATTAGGGATATATTGATATCGTTATTATTTATCCCTGCTAAATTGTCACTTTTATGTTTGAGGTGCTTGATACCTTACACTAACAGTGCTTTTTATTTTACAGGACACAAGGATGCATTCCTCTCCCAAGGACTCTGCACAAGAGGACACAGGGGTTTTTGCCTGCTAACATTCCCTGATACCACTTCCCAAAACAAGATACAGAAGCACAAATCACAGAAACCAACAAAAGCGCAAAGGAAATATTTTATGAAAGGCTCATTAGAATGAAGGCTTGGTTAAAGTTGCATACTTAGATGGATTAGTTCTGGACCACACTTTGCAGGCAAACCTCCAGATTCAACTACAGAACCTGGAGGAACCAATTTATCATTTCTATCATAAATCAAAAGGCAATTCCTACAAACAGTAATGATCGGTCCACTCAGGATTGGACTCAGAAAATTAAAATTGAACTTTCTACTGCCTTGTGGAGATGCCTTAAAGTATGGTCTGTACTTTTATCATGCTTAGCTTGGGATATTTCAAATACTTTAGAAGCTGGTCAGGATAAGAACAGCCTAATTGTCCAAGAGCCATCAAAACCAGACAGGCACCATGGGGTGGAGCAAGCCAGGAGGCTCCGAGGTTGACCTGAGAGCAGGTCAGGTACTCTCCCTTTTTAGAAGAGGGGTTGAACTACATAGATCAAGTCTAAAGACATTCCATTTAACTAAGAAAAAAGTGTAATGTGATCATATTTTACAAGAGATTATCATGAAAAAGATTTGTGGTAGGGAAAGGCATGAGGAAGTTTCATGCCTTTAAGTAGAAATCAAATAAACTGTTAAGAGAAATAAGATGTCAGGTCTTAAAAGTGGGTTATGTTTAACGAGGAGAGGGAAAATCCAAGTCAGAAACACCACAGTTCCTAAAGAGTTCAGGTCTTTATGGCTGTGCGTTCTCCTTTTTCTTATTTAATACCTCCGAGTCAGGTCTCATCTCACAGGCATTATTTGGCTTATGGGGGCCACGGTCCCGGTCAGCAGTGGGATTCCTATTTCCTTCTTTCTCCCAGGAATCTCCAGGAGTGCAGCAAACGGCCCCCAAGGATGTTGGTTTCTCTGGTATTACCCAGCTGATGCACTGGAGAGGAGCAGGCGCTGCCGGGGGCGTGGTGAGCACACGGGAGGGCATCAGGAACATTTGTCCTGCCTTAGGACACAAGGAGAGGGGACACACGTGTTAAACACAGGGGGTGAAAGGGGCTCGGACCTGAAACTAAAAGAGGAGACATTTAGATGAGATATTAGGAAGGAATTCCTGGCTGTGAGGGTGGTGGGGCCCTGGCACAGGGTGCCCAGAGCAGCTGGGGCTGCCCCTGGATCCCTGGCAGTGCCCAAGGCCAGGCTGGACGGGGCTGGGAGCAGCCTGGGGCAGTGGGAGGTGTCCCTGCCATGGCAGGGCTGGCACTGGGTGGGCTTTGAGGTCCCTTCCCACCCAAACCATTCGGGGGTTCTGTGACCTACGTATAAACTCTAGCAACAGGATAAACTTGAATAGCAGGATAAAATTCCTTAGTGTCTAAACACAGCAGCAGAACCAAGAAGTGAGAGAGGGAATTAAGGGGGCAGGGGGGAGGCTAAGAGAGAGATGCAACCACGAGAGAAGTGGCTTCGGAGAGAATTTTAAAAGAGAGCGATGGAGGGCAGAGTTAAGATTGAGCACAAATCACTGCATGACTTCTGGATCCTTGTTTTTAATATTACACTGACCTAATTAATTTTACATAGAAAAATATGTATCAGAGGCTTTTTCCTGGTCTTATCTTCCTTTGAAAAAAAGTATTTCAGCTGTTTGCTCACCCATGGCATTATGAGCCACACCAAACCATTTTTGAAACAGTGACATTTCATGCTCAGCTTCTGCACAGAACTGTAAATTTAACTGACAAACCACCCAAGTTAGGCAGCAAGTGCAAGAGCCAGGCTCTCAGAACAGGACAGGCAAACACAGAACAGGAAGAGACCCTCAGGGATCATCGAGTTCAACTCCTGGCCCTGCACAGACACCCCAACCACCCCGCCCTGTGCCCGAGAGCCTTGTCCGAATGCTCCTGGAGCTCTGGCAGGCTCAAGGACCAGGGCTGTGCCTGCTCTCTGGTGGGCACCAAACAGCACATGAGCCTGTGAGCACCAGGGATGTGACTCTGAGTCTGGAGCAGAGTCTGAACACCCAAAAAGGGCCCTCTGCAGGGTATTGATTTGCCAGCAAATACCAAAATTCGAGACTCTCTAAGGTTTTTCCCAAGGGCAATGGGGTGTTTTAGCAGGGAAGTTGGACTGGATGATCTCCAGAGGTCCCTTCCAGCCCCAAACTCTCTGTGATTTATCTCTTGCTGATTTATCTCTTGCCAATAATAAATGAGAGAATCCCACTTACTGAATGAGCAATATTCCCTTTCATATTTAAATCTTCCCTGGCACTTTCCCAGGCAAGAACTAACCATGTGCTGCATGGCTTATGGAAAGGGACAGTCTGAGGTGGGATGTTAGCAAGTAATAAGAATGCTATTTTGATAATTTAAGTATTTTAAAAGGTTAGGCTTGATGTCACTTAATTTTCTAACTGAGCTAATCTGAACAAGCTGGGTCTGCTTTTACAATCTGTGTCTTCACAGATAGAGATTGAATATATTATTGATTCTATGAATATGCTTATCTTCTAAGTTAACCTCGCCTTGTTAATTCACAGAGCGTGGTGGAGCATACAGGCTTTTGGAGGGGCAGAGACAAACCCTGAGACACAGAGTCCTCCTTCCTCTTTCAGTGCTGAGCAGCAGCAACATCCAGAACACACCAGGAACACGGTGGTTTCCTGTGGAGAGGGTTCCCAGCAGGTTTGCTTCGCTCCGTGTCCTCTGTGGGAAAGCACAAGCGGCCGGGCAGGTCAGGTTCATGATCTCGTTACTGGGATCCTGTGAGAAAACCTTCCCAAATGAGGCAGAGACCCCGGAGCAGCCAGTCCCTCCTCGAGCCATCGCTCCGCGGCTGCTCACCCACCGCGGCCGGAGCCGAACGAGACACAGCTTTCATGCGGGAACGGAGGCGTTTTCCTGCCAGCGGGGAAAGCAAGCAGGGAGCTGTCACCCTTAACGCGGCTCCTGCCTCCCTCAGCAGTGCTCGTGGGTCCCGTGAACTCGGGCGTTTCTGCCTGAAAAGGGGAGTTTCAAACAGACCCTCGCTGTAGGAGCTGTGCTGCTCCACTTCCACCGTCCGTGCTGTGAAATGCTTGATAAGCTTTTATTGTCTGCGCATACTTTAATGAGTTTTGAGTGTCTTACTTTGCATTTTGTTCTGCATACAAGAAGCAAGTTCACTTGCTTTATTTATTGATTTAACCCCTGACAAATACTCAGGCTGCCTACTGCTGGGCGGGTTCCCTCGGTGAGATACTGCGATAAGCATTTCTTTCCACCCAGAGCGGAGTAAACTGCACTTTAGCAAATACATTCTGAACGAACTGTGTTCGGGAAAAATACACTTTCAAGAATTCTAATGAAAAATACTAATCGAGCTACTGGGAGGGAGGCTTGGTCTCTTCAGAGAGCCGCTAAAGACCTGTCTGTGAAGTCAGGATCCCCACTAGGACTGGAAATGAGTCTTTCATGCTTCAGTCGCCTCGACAGTCACAACAGCCCTTCGCTGCACTTGTGTCAGAGCAAAAGTAATAGTTCTGCCAACAACTTATTTTTACCTGAAGCCAGAGTGTCCCTGGAAGCTGCCAGACGAGCCTGGCTGTGGCTGCACCTCACGCCCCTTTTCTCCCTGACTGCAGGAGGCAGAGGGGGAGAGCTGGGACAGACACCCTGTGCTTGGGAGCCGCGTTCCCGAACCTGCCGGGCACAACGGGGACAGCCCGGGGCCCGCAGCCTGCCCAGGAGCGGCATCGGCCGCGCTCCTGAAGCGGCGCACCCTGGCAAAGGTGAGAAAGAGTTGGCTCCGCCGCGAAGGGTCCGGGCTTCAGTGACAGCAGAACAACCCCTCTGAGAAAATTTTATTAATTGTAAACTTGAGAAGTGGAAAGGTGGAGACAAGAGGTAGAAAAATTAGGAAAAAAAAATTAAGGAGACATAAAGAGGAAGGGAGGAGAAAAGCACGTCTTCACCTTCCTATCTTCTTCCTGCAGTATCTCCACGTTTCCCTTTCCTACTCCCGGTTCTCACAAGCATTCCCAACACACACTTGGGATGATACAGGACCCAAAACCTCAGCAACTTTTCTCGGCTTGATGCAGCCTTAGCGGGAAGCAGCGTTTCACCAACAGAGGTTTTAACGCCAGGGATGCTGACGGGAGAGGCGGAGGGCTCTGCTACCTGACTCGGGGCGTGCTGCTGGGGCGCCGGGCTCGGGGGGCCACCCCCGCGATGGGAGCCCGCTCCCCAGCTGCGGCAGGGCCAGCTCCGGTCCCGCAGG
>WEIT01006162.1:92782-284159 GCA_013389985.1 Dryoscopus gambensis | reverse complement strand
CCCTGCCTTCCTCCCCGTAGCGTGTTCGCTGCCGCTCCGAGCGCCGTGGGGACCAGGGGTACCCAGCGGGGGGAGCCGCTCGGCCCCCGGAGATGCCCCGCGGCGCTGCCCAGGAGCGGCCCTTGGCTCCGGCCGCTATCGAAAGTGACCCGGCCAGGGGTCAGTAAACATTGGCCGCTCGCCACCGGCGGGCTGGCCCGGCCCGAAGCCAGCTCGCCCCGTTCGGGCCGCCTTCTCTCCCGGCCGCCGCATCTATTCCAGCCTCTCTAAGCTGTAATTAATCGTCTGCGTCTCTCCAGCGCTGGGAAAGGCGCTTAGTTGCGCGGTTCCGAAAGCAGTAGGGATTCGGGAATAGCGAGAACTGAGGTCGGCGCTTTCCCGGCGTGTTTTTACTTCTGGAAAAGTATTTAAGGCTTGGCTTTCCCGGAGCGGAGTGGGAAAAGCATGCATGGGATTACGAGCCCACTTCGCTGCTTGACACAGCACAATGGGCTGTTTGTGATCCCCTGCGCTCGAATTCCTTAGGTTTATGAATANAATGACACTTAAAAGAATTAGAATGCTTTGGAATGTCTAGAAAAATCAGTCAACCACTTCTTGAATTTGTCTTCAGGTGACTGGGCCCGGGGCCGCGGCTCAGCCCCGCTGGGCTCGGCCGCATCTCCCTCCGGAGAGCGGGGTCGGGCAGGGATGTCCCGGGGAGCTGCCCCGGATCCCGCAGCTCCCGCCGGCAGGGTGGGAAGTGCTGCTGCTGCTGCGCTCGGAGTCGGGGGTGCCGATGCTCCGGAGCAGCGTTTTCTCAGCGTGCTGCTGCTGTGGAGGCTTCAGAAGGGTCGCTGGTCACTCCGTGTCCCCTTTGCCTGCTCCCATTTCCGAGCCTTGCCCCCGGCCAGGGGAGCAGAGTGGGAAGGGAGGGGGGCTCTGCCTCCCCAGCGCCCTTCTTGCTGTCAGGGTTAACAAGGCTTTTTCCCCGTGATGCTGGGGTAATCACTTTAGGCTTTTTTATAAACAGAGATGTCTCTCTGAAGGTAAATCGCTCCTTTAATAAACTGGAGAGCATGCTGTGATTTATCAATCAGTCAATCAATCTTTTAAGGAGAAAGAGCTGTTTCCAGAAAACATGGAATATTTACACTAATCCTATCCTGTGTATCCATGTCCAGTACCCGAGGATTTTTGTGGCTGTGCTTGTACTACAAGATGTCAACTCAGCTATCTTGTCCCATTTGTCTCTTGCAAATGACATTACCAAAAATTGTACAAATGGCTTGCCTTGTTTGATAATATTTCTCCTCTGCAGCCCAAGACTCATTTGCAGAGCCCTCCTTGGGCAGGCAGCTCTGGGGACTTGGAGGCTTTTAAGTCTCTTAAGTGGATTTGATGCTGGGATCAGAATTAATCTGGGATATTTATGGCAGAGTTGTATTGCTCTGAGGCAGAGCCTGGGGGCTTAGCGGGGAAGCTGGGAGCCAGCCCTGTGCATCTGGCCGGGCCCTGGGCCCACGTGCTGCCTGGGGAGCCACAGCTCCAGGGCCACCTTCATCCGAGCAGTGCTGCTGTCCCCTCTGCTCCCCCAAAACTGTCCTCCCTTGGGAGGGAGCCCCTTCTTCTCTCCGGGTGGCCCTGCCTGCCTGCCTGCCTGGGTGGATCACCCCCTGGGCCTGGCACAGGGGCTGTGGCAGTGGCTGCTGGGGCCCCAGGCTGGCCAGGAGCAGGGACAGGATGGCACCCGTGGCAGCAGTTTATTCTCTGGCTGGATACAAAAGATGGAGGAAGTCTCCAACTTGGAAAATAGAGAATGATACGCTTGTTTAAAAGACTTCTCCCAGTCCCACGGTTCCCTCAGCTTCCTGACAGCCCAGCCTGCAGGTTGCAGGGGTCTGGAGCTTCCCTTCCAGAAACTCAGCCTCAGTTTCCTCAGACCTAAATGTCCCGTTCACCTTGGGGGTGTTCGGGTGGGGAATGAGGATCCCTTGTTTGCTGCAGTTCCGTGTCAGGTGCCAGTGATGCTGAGATGGGGATCTCTGGTTTTGGGGGAAGTGGTGTGTCCACCTCGTTCCCTCCTGTCCCAGTGCACAGCCCCCCCATCCTGTCTCTCCAGAGGCAGCTTCATGCCCTGCCTCCACCAGTGACCACTGCTCCTCCTGACCCTTCAGCACTTCAGAGCTAAAGGGAATGGGATCCTTTTTAAAGGAAACCAGGCTTCTCTTAGATAAAGGCACTGAGAAATCAGTGCTTTTAGGAGTTCTCTTGTACCCTGGCTTGAACAGCTTTTCTAAACTGCTTAGACTCCAGTGCTGCAGCAGTTCCACCTGTGTGAGGTGGCTGTGGCTCCCTGACAGGGGTTCCATGTTGCCAGATGTGGTTACCTTGTATTAAAGGAAGTATGGGAATGTTATACAAGATAATATGGTTATGGTTAGGTCTTATACCTAATAAAAGATAGTAAAAAACCCGACAACCAAACAACAAAATCCCCACAAGTCCTAAAAGTTTTCAGTTCTTACAGTGGAAAGAATATACAGGTGAAGATTGCTTAAATAATTTGGAAAAGCTGGTGTAACCGCAGAAATGCTGTAGCTTATGAGGAGGGGAACTGTTAGTGAACCTTGAGACAGACTTCTGGAAGGAAAAAACTCCAGCCCAGTAATACATGTATATAAATGGTTTATATATACATGTATATATCTGGTTTATGCACTTCCAGAAAATCCCAGAGTGAAAGGAAAGTTTCTTTTGTGCCAGTTGCTGATGGAAGAAGGGAGGGAGGAGCAGAGGGCCGGGGGTCAGGGGCAGGTGTGCTCCTTATCCTGCAAGGACAGACCAAGAAAGGTTTGGGGGCGGTCCCCGTAGTTTTGCAATAATTGGCTGAGAGCAAATCAGCGTTAAAATGCACAGGTGGAATTGAGGATGGTTGATCACAAGGCTTTGTTAGATGTGATGAATCAGCACAAGGAAGGTAACAATGGGTGTTTAACTCATTAAGGTGTTTAAGTCTGAGTTGTGTAAGACATTTCATTTAACGTTTGAGAAGCAGCAAGAGCTTCTAGAGCTCAGCTCCTCGGTGTAACTCCATAATGCACCTTTTTTTTGGGTGTAAACCCAAATGTACCTCATTTTCTCAAATCTATACAAGGATGGTTCTGTGTGTCTGGGAATTCAGCCCCTCGCAGCTTAGGGAGGGATGTTTGTGCTTATCCTAATCAAGTTAAAAACTGTGCTGCCCTTCCCCGGAGAAAGTGCCTGGTGAGAGGCTGAGGAGCGGGGAGAGGAGACTTGTCTGCTGAGACAGAACAATCTGCAGGGGCTGTTGTCTGCAGCTCGGTCTGAATTCTGCACCCGGCCTGGCTGATTTATTTTTAAATGAATCTAGGGCTGGCTTTGTTCTCCGGGACAAGACACCGCGGTTTGGAGCTGTAAGACACCCTCGGTGTGTTTGGGAGATGCTCTGGGTCTGGGCGAGGTGTGCCGGGAGCGGTGGAGTGGCTGAAGTTGTTGCTCTGGTGACAGTCACATGTGAAGGCTGCGTTGTGCCCTACATAAGCCGAGCTTGTGACTTTGCCTGTCGCTGCCGGCGCTGGGAGCTGCCCTGCACACAGCCTCGGCAGAAGCCAAAGATTGCATTAGTGTAGAGACCAGCAGGGCTTTCTCCTCCCTCCAGAGATGTCCTTTGCTAAGGCAGACTGTTCAAATGACGTAAATCCCATTTCCCTGCCTGCGCCGCACTTGAGCAGCAGCTTATTTTTGTTTGCTGTGCTCGAGTGGAGGTACCCAGCATCTGCTGAAGTAGGCTCGTGCTTGGGCAGGCTTCTGCTTTCTCTGCCTCCTTGGCAGCAGGGATGGAGCTGAAGTGCTGCTGTTGGGTCCTGTTTCTCCATCGGCTGCGTGGGGAAGTGCGATCTGAGGCTGGAAGGCCGCGGTGCCGGCGCGGCTCTCAGCAGGAGAGGCACCTCTGCGTGCTTCTCTGGCTCAGCTCCGGAGGGAGACATCCGTGTGGAGAGCACAGGTTGTGTCCAGCATGAACAGGTTATTCCTGCAGGGTGCTGTGCGTTCTGCCAGCCCTGCAGCAGGTAGGGATCGTGTAATTCCAGCCTTGGGCAGAAACTCCCATCTTCAAATAACTTAAAAGAACCCTGCTCCCTTCAATTTCAATCCATAACTGGAATGGTGTGGCTGCTGAGCCCTGAGAGTGAGGGTTTCACACTGAAGGGAGTGCTTTTGCTTTTGAAGCCCTCATTTTGGGGTCATTAGTGTGGTTTGGACAGCAGCACAGGGGTGAGCATCCCTTAGAACAGGCATTTGTGGTTCTGGCAGGCTGCAGGAAATCAATAGTGTGAGGATGTGTAATAAGATGTGAACTTGCTAACTAAACTCAGCTAAATTATTTTGGATCTCTGAAATATTGGCAAATTCTTGTACTTAATATCTGCTAAACGTTAAGCTAAATGTTAACACGTAAAGACAAAATCATTTGAAAGCTGATGTGCACTGTATAATCAATAAAACAAGGCAGGGAGGGGGGTGCCAGGAGCACAGTGATGACAGAGCAGAGTGCTGGTATCAATAAAGTTCCTGGGAAGTCAGAGGGAGGAGGGAAAACATGGTCCAGAAAGAGGACAGCAGAAATCCATGTTGTTTTGGGAGAGGACAAGCGGTGTAGCAGAAGGTAACTCATCCGGTAACACAGCAGCTTTAAAGATGGTTTCAAAACTCAAAGTAAATATGTCCCATTTAGAGCAGAGCAGTCCTAAAGAATTACCAGGACTCGCTGGATCTGGAATCCTCCTCTGATGAAGCCTTTTGTTGTGCTGACACACAACACAGCTTTTGAGCTTCCCAACTTTGGAGTTGTGTTCTGAGCCTTAGGAACAAAGTACATTTTCGTGCTCATTGGTGCTTTGATGGCCTTCCTTAGGAATTCCCTGTCGAGGAAACAGAAAAGCACTTCCAGAGATGTGTTTTTGGAAAAGATCTGGCAACGTGCATGGATCTGGGGCCCGGGTGAGCAGGCAAGGGCTGCTGTGATTACTGTGAGCCAGGTGTGTGGACGAACACCCCCTTCCCTCTCTCCCCAGCCCTTCCCTCCAAGCCAGCCTGGATCTGCTGCTCTGTGCCCACACTGGAGGAGCTCACAGCAGGACACTGCTAAATCCCCTTCCATCCCGGGTGGGCAGAACAGACCTTCCCTGGGCTGCACTGCCAGGCTTTGCCGGCTGTTACCCGAAACCACAGCAGCCAGAGGAGCAGGATGGCCCCGCGCAAGGAGGCTCTCCCTGCAGCAGCTCCGTCTGTCCTTGGCTTCTCAGAGCCTGGCAGGCTCGGGATGGTGCATCAGGCACTGCCTGTGGGCTCAGCCCCAAAAGTCAGTGCTGCTTCTGAAGGGCTGAGCTCCCTGCGGAGCAAGGGGTGCTGAGCTGTGTCCGCTCCAAGGGACAAACCTTCAGGAGGAGGAGAGCTACAGACATGCACATTTCTGAGCCTTGCAGCCTTCTTGCCCTGCTTATTTGCTTCGGAGGACATGTCTCCTTCAGTCCTTAGGGAAGGTGTCTTCTGGCACAAAAATAAGTTGCAGCGTTTTTTGAAAACCTGAACCAAAACACAGCACATCCAAGGAAATATCTCCAGGAAGAGCTGATTTGAGAGCAGATCACAGAAGCCCTGAAAGAAAAAGAGCAAGGCCTTTCAAGGTGTTTTCCTCCAGCATACTGATGGGGGACTAAATTATTAACACTGAAATAGTAAATTCTTAAATCCTCCTTGCAAGTAGCATCTCAAAAAGCTTTATTTTACTTTTTAGACCCAGCAGAAGTAGGTGGCTGTTCATGGGCTGGTCAGTGATGCTGTGCTGAGTGCAGTGTCTCGTGCCCAGAGTGTGGCCTTCAGACACAGAGTTTGTGGCTGCAGAGTCTGGGGGTTCCTCCAGGGCTCCCTTAGGGGCAGGAGGAGCAGCCCCTGTTGGACGCTGCTCAGTTTGGTGGCCCCGGTGTGGTGCAGGCCCACAGAGCACTGAATTTCCCTGTGCACTCAATTTCCCTGGAGTTCACGGCTCAGCTGGGGTTACAGCCCCCAGTTTGGGGAGAGCTGCCCCCAGGGCAGGCAGCCTGGACCAGGTGAGTTCAGAGTTGGTCATTCGGAGCTGTGCTCTGCCCCAGGCTCCTGCGTGCAGGTGCAGGGAGGTCATCCTGTGCCAGGCACCAAGGGGGTGTGTGGAAGCTGCTTAGGTAAGTGGATTTTGCAGGTCAGAAGTAATTCCTGATGTGCAGCCCACACTTGCATTATTCTAATTTGATCCCATCATTCCGACTCAGACCCTCTCTGTTATGTTAATTGCACCTTTTTTTTTTGGTGTTTTGCAGCCTGCAGATACTTTTAGGCTGTACCTGCCAGCGCTCCTGCCTTTCATCTTAGCTCAGCGAGCCCATGAATGAGGTTGTCATAATTCCCTTCTGCCCGTATCCTTGCCTAATTGCACTGTTTTCCTCAGCAGAATTGTTGAATTGGAAATGGAGACAGTGTGAGCAGGCTGTGGTACAGCAGAGCAGCGTGGTTGGAGGAGATGGATGTGGTGGTGCATTCTGCTGTCCCTGGGCTGCTTGTCTTTTTTCCACCTTCCTTGCTAGGGAAGTCCTCTCCAGATCCTTCATGGCATTTCCTTAAAATCCTGGAATTCTCAGCTGTTGTAGCTGCTGTGCTGCAGTGGGAAAGATGCTGGTTTTGCTGGCCAGAAATGCGGATAGGAGTTGTTGCTGTTAATGGTCACTGCCCTGGGGCTGAGGACAGGAGCAGGAGCAGGAGGTGTTTGCTCAGTCCCTGCTGCTGACCTGTTCTCTGCCCTCGGCCCAGCTGAGCACTGGGGCTGATGGCTCTTTGACAGCTGGGCAAGTCAGAGTTAATGATCTTCTCTTAATGGGCTGCTCGGACACTGAGGGGAGAAATGGTTGTGTCAAACAGCACACTTGAGACAAACAAGCCTCCTAAAATTCTGGGTGCCTTCGCGGCTCTAAACCAACTTGTCTCAGTCTAAAGGTGTTGTTTGTGTGGTTGGGGGCAGGGAAAACTAATAATGTCAGAAGGAGAGAATGAATCCCAGACTGGTTTGAGTTGGAAGGGACCATAAACCATCCCATTCCACCCCTGCCATGGCAGGGACACCTCCCACTGTCCCAGGCTGCTCCAAGCCCCGTCCTGGGCACTGCCGGGGATCCAGGGGCAGCCACAGCTGCTCTGGGCACCCTGTGCCAGGGCCTGCCCACCCTCACAGGGAACAATTCCTTCCCAATATCCCATCCATCCCTGCCCTCTGGCAGTGGGAAGCCATTCCCTGTGTCCTGCCCCTCCATCCCTTGTCCCCAGTCCCTCTCCAGCTCTCCTGGAGCCCCTTTGGGGACTGGAAGGGGCTCTGAGCTCTCCCTGGAGCCTTCTCCAGGTGAGCCCCCCCAGCTCTCCCAGCCTGGCTCCTTGCAGGGCTGAGTCCGCTGCAAAGTGGCCAAAATATTTGCGGAGGGTGAAACGCTGCAGAGCAGCGCAGTTTTCACAGCAGAACCCGAGACCCCGACTCGCGGGTGCTTCTCCCCGCTGTTGCCCCGCGGGGTGCGGGTCTGTGGTCCCGGGGCAGCCCCGTCCATCCCTCCCCGTCCCACGGCGGCATCCCGGGCTCGGGCCGTGCTCCCTCTGCTGGCTCCGCTCTCCGCTGCTCCCGGCGCTCAGCATCAAGCACAAGCACATCTGGAGTGCGCGACCCGTTCCTGACGGCAGCATCTCCGCTCCTCCTGCATCTCCTCAGACGCTGGGAAGGCTGCTGTGAATGCAGCCGAAGAATCCTCATGAGCTAAGTTTTGTCTTAAAGTGCAGAGGGAAACTTTCTTTTCAAGTGGTGCCATTTTAAAATCTTCGCAGGAAAGAAATTATTCTGCTGCAAGGCATCTGTGTAGAGTGAGGGAGTCTCACTGCTGTGCCAGATAAGAAAAATGCTGCTACCGAGCAGCTCTCTATAGCAACTGATTGAAATATAATATACATTATTTGCATGTTAATAAGATTTCTAGCCAGACTTCCCCGACAAACGCAAGTGCAGACAAAGACATGCATGTAATACATCTCTAACTGCACCACAGCAATTCAGATTTCCTGAGTGTGAATTCACTTCATTCTGTAATGAGGCAAAGAAAGCAGCAGGAGAAGGAGCAATCTCCTGGCCTTCTTCAGGGTCTGGGATGCAGCTGGGAGTTGATGTTTGTCAGGGTTTTCCATCTTTGCTGGATTTCTCCTGGCTCACAATGAGTACAGGTGGCTTGCGAGCTTTTAATTACCCTTTTTGGGCACGGATCCTGGAGCTGTGGGGGGAGTACAGGGAGATTGTCCTCAGCCAAGGATTATGTTGGGAAATGTGAAGCCCTGGTAGCATTAAGTACCAGTAAGAAATGGGATGTTTGAATACGAGTAAGCACTTTAATATGAGGTGGGCACAGCCTCTCTTTGCTTGGCTGGTCCAGGTTACCTCAATTTCAGAGGTTCAGCGCAGCAACATTTTGTCTTTCATTGTTTTTCTGTGATTGTAATGGCTCTCTGCTCACACGTGGGGAATGTAAAATCTTGTTTGGTTGTCTTCTGTGTGCTATTAATGGTCCTGGAAATACAGCAAAATGTCAAGGCTGCATGTGAGTCATTCCAGACAAATGATTGTCTTCCAGTTCAGGTCCCATCAATCTGCGACGTTGATCTCTTGGTATGGTTTTCTGAATTTAGAAAGTTATATTTCACTAGAATTGGGATTTTTTTTATTTATTTATTTTTTTGACAAACGCAAAGCAAGCAAACCCACTTGCAATGGGTTGTAGTAGACAACGATATTCTTTCAGCACGGTTTCTTGGTAGGACAGACCCAGCACTGGCCGTGCTGCAGTGGCTGCTTGCCGGGTCTGCTGTGGGGATGCTCTCCTTGGAGCCGTGTTGGCGACTCGAGCTCTGTGCAGGGAACTGAAGGGGAAGGTCCCTGGTGGCTGCCCAGGGCTGTGACTGCCCCGTGTCCCGAGCCCAGGGCAGGCTGCAGGCAGGGATTCGCTCCTGCTGGGATGTTGGGATGTGCTGGGTTCCGAGGGACCTCGGGGGATTCCTCTCACGGCGACTGCAGAGCCCTGAGCCACCCTTCCTCTTCATCCTTGCTGCTCACCTTGCTACAGCCACTTCATCGTCCTTTCACCGCGGAATTCCGAGCAGGAGCTGGTTCAGAAAGGTTTTTCTGCTCAATAGTCCTTTGTTCCCCACTGGTTTCCTTGTGAGGCAGGCAGGTGTTCCTCCGGAAATCTGAGCATTGTTGTTCAAATCCAAAGCGACCTGGTATATCATTATTTTAAATTCTTGACTCGAGTGCCAGGATGCAGTGGCACCATGGCCCCAGGGGGTGTGTGCTGTGTGTGCCCTGTGTTTTGGGCTGGCTTTCTCCAGGCTGTGCAGTGCTGTCCTTTGTGAGCAGATTGGGCTGGTTACATGGAAGGTCCTTGTGGTGACAGTAAAGAAGGAATTCACAGCTGCAGGAATATCCCCGGGGGGTTTTATTTGCTGCTGGGAGTTGTGATTAATGGCTCTGTGTTGTGGAGAACAGGTGTATTTTGACTTTTCCTTGCATTCCATCTTTCTATGTAGCCCCGTGGCAGAAGCATTTGGGCTTGGCTTCAAGCTGGAGAAGCTGTGTGCACTCCAAAGAACCTCTCCTTTGGTGTGTTCACTCTGCTTGGCTTTCTGCTGGGCCCGGGCAGGACTGTGGGTGGGGATTCTTAAACCCTCTGTGTAACTCTTGGTAAAATTCACTGCTAAAACCAAACGCTCTGTCCTGATCTTTTTTAAGGCAAAAATGGCCTCTCTCATCTTGTATCTTAAATCATGCACGTAACTTGGGTGAGCGCATAGTGCCAGAGAGGTGAGCAGGCTCTAATTACAGGAAGGTAAAGTGGTGATGTCTGACCCTTCCTGTGGCTCCTTCCTGGAGGATTTCCCTCTTCATTTAGCACAGCCCTTCCTGGTGCTGATCTCCCTGATTGAGACCCAAAGAGTGAGGCCCTGCTGTGCAGGGGGAGGGCTGGCATCTAATGCAAATGAACCAGCTCAATTTGAATAAGGTAAAAATCTATATTCAGCTTTCAGGCTTGATGCTATTTTAAGCTTTTAATTGAGTCCACCACTTCTTGAGTGCTTGATGTTGTCAAGGGTTGAGAGAATGACTTTGTCTCTCAGGAAAGGAGAAAGCTGACTTTATTTCAGGTTTGCTGAGGTTGTGACACCAGTGCTAGAGCAATGTTAGTGCTGACATGGAGCCCTCCCCCTGCCTGGTGGGCTGTGTTTGTGCCTGTGCCAGTCAAGTGTTAGGAGATGAAAGTGCCGGGCGTGGAAGGGAGGAGAATCAGCAGTGAAGAACTTACCTGTGACCTTTTTTCCAAATGGCTTGGGAGGAAAACTTTGAAGGCAGTGATCTGAGACTGTGGATGTAATTCAATAGCTGCTCCTGGCTTGCATTGCAAGGAAATTCTAAAAGGGTGATAAAAACTACCTCACATAAGGTAGGAGAGACCTCTTGAATCAAAGGTCAAGAGTTCCTGCTCATATTTATTCCTAGTGGCATGAAGCTTGCCAGGCCCATGCCAGGCTCCTGTGACCATGTCCTGCTGTAGATGGAGCACACCTCAGTGCTGGTTCAATATTTAATCAGAGCCTGATGTGCAGGTGACTGGGAACTGAAGGAGGGAGGCAGGGAAATTAACTGCTGCTCCTGCTTTCCCCAGTTGCCAGTGTAGCACCTTATAAATTTCCTGGCCTTTAGTGCTTAAAAAAGAGAATGGTTGGACTTGGATCTGGATTCTCTGCTGAGCAGCACAGGTTGCTTTTAATCCTAAAAAGGAGGTTTGCTGAACTCTCCTCAGAGCAGCAGGATGAAGCGGGGATTTGGTTGTGCGCGAGCGTTCGGCAGCGCCGTCCTGCGCAGCACTGCCGTGGCTGAGGGCCCAGGGGGTCACTGCCAGCCGGGCTCTCCAGGGCAGCGTCCCCGTGTCCCCCCCTCGGACCTGCACACGCTCCCGGGGCAGGGCTGTGGTGTGGTGGTGGCTCAGCCTGATTCCAGGCTGTAGCCCCGCACTGCCTACCAAACCCTGGCCATACAGTGGGGGATTTCCCCTCCTCAGACAGTGGGTCTGAGGGGGGCTCCATNTGTTACCGCCCCCCTTGAAAAAGGGGCTCCCCGCCCCTCTCGGGGCCAGTCTAGTACCTGAATTCTCCAGATTAAAAGCATCTTGGAACTCACACTAGTGGCCCTTTCCGCCTCCTTTGTTCTTGGGAACGCTTTTGCCTTAGATCAGGCTACCTGGTGTGAGCCGCCCGAAGAGGGATAAAAGCGCATTTCCCACCCGGCTCTGAGATTCTCCGCTGCGTTTCCTCTGCTGCCTGCTGAGCGGCGAGGACGCTTTGGAGATGCTGCTGCGCTGCCTCTGCCTTGTGAGCTCGGCCAGGGAACAACCCGGAAAGCGTTCACTGTGGGAGCTCTGGGAGCTGAGCCTTGGGCTGCGGAGGTGAGGTGGGGAGCAGCTCAGCGTGTGTGAGCACACATCCCTCAGCGGGGTGTGCTGGAGCCTGCTCGGGGCTCGGGGCTGTCCAGGGGGATCAAGGACACCTCAGGATCTCCAGTGGGACTTCGCGCCTTAGAGGAAGCCAGCGATCCTTGGGAAAGCAGAAAAAACCTCACGGTTTGGGCGTTTTTTCCTACCCTCTCTACTCTTCTTCAGTATAGTGACAACTT
This sequence comes from Dryoscopus gambensis, assembly GCA_013389985.1. Taxonomy (NCBI): domain Eukaryota; kingdom Metazoa; phylum Chordata; class Aves; order Passeriformes; family Malaconotidae; genus Dryoscopus; species Dryoscopus gambensis. Next base: position 272,377 of record WEIT01006162.1, on the reverse strand, counting down.
CAGGGCGGTAGGAATGTGCCTGTCTTGGAACTCATCACTGAGAACCCGGTGCTGCTACTGGTGCTCCAAAATAGGCATCAGGCTCTCATCTCATGGCGGGTTTTTATGTGCTGGGAGTGATTTGATTTTTTTTTTCCCCCTCACCTGCCTTTTTTTCACCCTTCTGACAACTTCCTACAGTGATCTTATCTCCAGCCAAATGCATCCGATCAGAGCAGCTCCTGCTCAGGGGACTGAGGGCTGTCTCTCCCCTTGCCTGCTCGCTCTGGAAGCAAGGAAGGGCAATTTTTTTAAACACAGTGCAGAGTTATGTAACTTCTTGAGGAAAGTGCTCTCCAGCACTGAGCTTTCCTCATTATGTAATGTGATCCATCACCAGAACTTGCTGACATAAGCCATGATCTTCACCTCCACTTGCTCATAAAAAACGTATTATTCCCGTGACCTCGCTTGGCTCTGGGGACTGTGGGCACAGTTAGGAGCTCGTCTGGGTATTTTGCTCTGGAGTAGGGAAAACTGCTGGTAAATCAGGTGCCAGCCTGGCCTGCCTGCTGAGGGAGCAGTGTGTGTGGTCTGAGCCTCGTGGCTTTACTCCTGTGATGCTGCCAGTGTTTTAAGTGACTTTTTCTGTGTGAACATCTTTAATTAGGTGCTTCCCGGGCCTCTGAGAAAGGAGCAGCAGTGGTTTCTGCATGGCATGGCATGACCCCCTTAGGCTGTTCCATGAGTCCTTTCACTGCGAGTGAAGGGAACCATGAAACATCTCGAAACGAGATGAAGAGCCCTTTTCCAGTTAACATGATTTAATTGAGAGTATACTTCCCTCCTGCTAACAGTGCAATGAACCTTGGCGACACCAACACACTGAACTAACTTTACAAAGGTACCTGGCAAAGGTCACCAGAGCTTGGTTTAATAACTCAGCATGTGCAGGTCTGTAACTCTGTCAGCCTTGGTGCAGTGTGCTGATTTCTGCTCTGGTGCTCTGTCTGTAGGAAGGGGTTGTGGAAAGTGGCTGCTCAGCAGCCTGCTGTTGTAATAGTGAAGGCCATAAAACTGGTGTGTGTGATCTGCTCTGTGGTTGTGGGGGTGATTCCAGTCCGCAGAAGACTGACGAGTAATCACAACTGGATCCGTTTTCCCCCAGGAACAGTGATGAACTGGAACAAGCTTAATATTCAAAGCCTTTTGAACCAAACCCTTTTAGCTTGCCTTTAAAACCCTTACAAAAGGACCTCGGAAGACCATTTAGAGACAAATAGCCAATTTGTAAGCCATCATGCTCCTTGGTAGCTGAAATGCCAACAAAATATCTCAAATCTATGTCTCCTGCTCAGCTGAGCACAGGATTTCCACTTTGCTGCTTGTGCTCAGCTGAGTGGCTGTTGGGACTGGTGGAGAGTTAAACTGGGCAGGGTTCCCACTCAGGCAGAGGCTATTGCTGGTAGTGATCTCCCAGCTGCTGTAACTCTGCTCCTTCCCAAATGATGGGGCTGTCAGGAAGTCTGCCTTAATAACTGATGCTCACTGTACAGTATTACCTTCACCAATAGAATATTTTCTCTAAGACAGGGAAAATAACAGCAAAGACTCAAGTGTGCAGCTTGTGACTTTCTGCCAGCTGATCAGAGTGATTTCACTGGAACTCTTTGTCAGAATCTGTGATCTCTTTCCCTTAAGTTAAGCAGGTTGCTTCTATTTCTGAAGAGCAGTGTCAGTGTGGGGTGGCTGGACCTCCACGTGTTCGATGCCTGGGAGATGGAGAAACTTAAATGTCTAATTAGCTTTCCGTTTCAAAGAAGTCAGACTTGTAAGCTGCAATAAGTAGTGTTGTCTGGGATGTGCAAATAGCCAAAATAAACAGCAGTGCCTGGGGACTGGGAAGCTTGGGATGCTGTCAGAGCTGATAAGTTCTCTTCTCTCTTGGCTAATTTTGTGTTTAATATAAAGTGTGGAGGTGCTGGTGCTCTGCCTGTGCACTTGAGAAGGTGTGAGTCAAGAAGGGTTGAAATGCCTGAGCTGCTGCTCTGCAGCTCGAGACCTCCTGGGGGATAATTGTTCTGTGAATTGGAAGTTGTCTTGTAAAGAATACAGGTTGGGAGAGCTGGGGGTGCTCAGAAGGCTCCAGGGAGAGCTCAGAGCCCCTTGCAGGGCCTAAAGGGGCTCCAGGAGATCTGGAGAGGGACTGGGGACAAGGGATGCAGGGACAGGACACAGGGAATGGCTTCCCACTGCCAGAGGGCAGGGATGGATGGGAGATTGGGAAGGAATTGTTCCCTGGGAGGGTGGGCAGGCCCTGGCACAGGGTGCCCAGAGAACCAAGCTGTTCTGTTATTCCTCAGTGTTTAAAAAAATCCTGTCTCAAAATACCACATCCCCAAACAGAGCAGGTAGAAGACCAAATTATTCATCTGCCTAATTTATGATCTCCCCTGGCCCTGCAGCGTTTGGAGAGCAAGTGACTTTGTTCCTGTTGTGAATTTTTCCTTCTACTGACCCATCCCTTTCTCTGATAGGAAGGCCAAGGCTCTTGCTCTAATCCCTGGTGCTCTTGAGACATTTCCTCATCTCAGAGCAGAGCCCCTTCTCCACGTTCAGGTGTAGATGGAAAGCAGAGCTTTGGGAAGGTTCCTGCCATCCTTGCTCTGCTTAGCTCCTCAAAAGCACCACAGATACCCCTCCCAAATTTAACTTTGTCTTTGCTTCGCTTTCCTAACCTCCCAGGAGTTTATATTTGGGGTCCATCTGTTAGCTTGGCCTCACATGGCAATTTTGTATGGGCTTTTCTTTTCACTTCCTTCACGGGGCTGGGAGCTCTTTACATTTACTTTCAAACTTAACACCAATGTCTGATTCTTCCGTGTCTCACTACCCACGGAGCTGAAGGTATTTTTATTTACCTGTAACCAGTAATCCACTGTTGAGCATCAAAGTCCACGTTGAAGGCTTCCTGTTGGCAGGACAGGAATGCAAACAGCAGAAGGCAGCTGCACAGCACCAACTCATTAACTATTAATTACGGTGTTTCTGTGTAGAATAGTTGCTGTAGGGTTTGCTGCTCCGGTAGCTCTGGGAAAAAGGCTGTTTCTGAGGTGCCTGGGTTATGTTCTGCACCTCTGACAAGGTGATTTTTCATGCTGCGGGCTGAGCTGAAGGAATACATCACTGCAGCCTTACTTAAGGTGACTGAAAAACCTAACCCTAACCCTGCTCACTTGCTTGCTTGCTTAGATATCAAGAAAAAAAAAATCCTGTTTCCCTTCATAAAAGTAGCGTGGACAATAATTTATACTTTGGAAAACTTCCCTTTACATGCTAGTTTTTCTTAAAAAACTCAATAAACGCAATGAAAAAACCAACAAAACCAAACCAACCAACTAAAAACCCCCAAAACAAACAAACGAACCAACCCTCCCCAAACCCACCAAAAAAATCTCAGATTCTGGTGGCTTCCACAACTTGTGCTTTATTTTACCTCAGCCAACCACGCGTGGCAAAACAGCCACTGACATCCTTTTGTCCTTCCTCATCCAACAAAATATTCCGTGGTGGTTGCACGGTTGGTGTGTGCTAAATATAGCATGGACAGTGCTGAAGGAAGAAATAAGGTTTGTCTGCCTCGGACACCTCTCCCAGTTTCCCAGGAACATCCCTTTTCCCACCTCATCCCCCTGTGCTGGCTGGGGAGGCTCATTCAGACTGGGGTGGCCAAGGTGAGGGTGAGAAATGAGCGTTAAGTGCTTTGGCTGCCTCTTAGCACGAGCCTGGGAGCCCCACCGCCGTGATTCTGGCTGTTTCTGCCTGTGCACCAGGAAAGGTGTCATTTCCCTCCGGCCTTTTTGTGCCAGGACACGGAGCCTGCCTGGGCCAGGGCCTGGAGGGGCCTGGATGCCCCAGCTGCTCTTTTCCCCCCTCATGAAAATGGACTTGTAGAGCTTTGCAGACAAGAGTGGTGCGGCACAACATTCTGAAAATGAGCTGCAGTGAGATTTTATGGTGATATTCACGTTTTTGTTTAAAAAATACATTTTAATGTAATATCTACGGTGTATTTGACTAAGCAGTCTGCTGAACCTTGGGTTATTCATTAAATATCCAAATAGAGTTTTACCTTAGAAAGCCTTTAGCAGTCCTCCTGCACAGCAGCCACATCCTGTTTATTGGCTGGATTTTCTTCTGCTTTTGGGTATTTAAATACTTCAAGTTGAAGGTGTTGGGTTTTTTTTCTTGGAGGACACTTTACAACTGGTATTTACAGTGATTTCAGGTACCCTGGCAGCTCTGTGTTCTTAGAATTGTGTTTTCTTGATGTTTCTTTTATTTTGATGATACATAATTTGAAATCTGGTAAGATCCAGCAGGTGGACAGACTTCCTTGAGCTGGAGCTACCTGCAGTTGTGGGTGGCTGCTGTTCTAGTTCAGAAGTTTTTTGTTCCTATACAACAGTTAAAGCACACATGAGCTTAAAGGAAATTTACAACTAGGTTATTCTGAGAAAAATCTTAGCGCTGCAGTAGAAAAGGGCATAATAAAAAGTTTGCTGTTACTTGGACTTAATGACTTAAAGAAAAAATCCCCAGCCCCCAGCAAAGCAAAATGAATTGCTGTCTGATCTCTTGTTTATAATTAAGTAAATGGATCAACCTGAAGCACTAAGAAGCGTGGCAGGTTTACCCAGGACTCCCAGTAGCCAGTGCTGCTGACAAAGCATCAGTAGATTTATTGAATTGCTGAGTCTGTATTTCCTTTCCTGCTTGAGCTGCCAGTAGAATTCCCGAGTAGCCACGAGTGGCTTGTTTGGCTTGGGGGTTTCTGTGCTGTGCATGCTCCCCAGTGTTTACAGGAGTGTTGGGGGTGCAAGGATTCAGTCCTGATCCGTGGGAGTGGAGCTGGGAGGGTCTGCACCACGCTTCTGGGGGAGCTCTGCCATTCACACGTCGAGAGTGTTGCTGAAATTCGAGTTCCATGGAGTAGGCGTAGAAAACCTACTTATAGCACCAGTGCTTCTTCCTGGAACCATCTGCTGCTGGATCCTTGGCATTAATGAAAAGCTTGCTCTTTATGTAAGAAAGGGAAGAAAATCCTTCCAGAACAGTCAGCCTGGAAAACATTGGACTTCCCCCTCATTCCTCTCCTCCCTCCAGAAAAGAGAACCCAACTGTAAATGCCACGTGAAATGCAATTAAAAGGTGTCTGTGACTAAATGTCTGGTCTTGCTTGGAAAACATTCACTGGTATTTTTAATCCCAAGTCAGAAACTACTCCTGTGCTCCTGCCGTCCTGCCGGGAGGTGTGTTCCCAGGAGGGCATCAGGAGCTCCCAGGCTTCGTGGGTGCCCAGGGCTGTACATCTGCTTTTGTGTCCACCTCGGTGGAAGGTGAGGGTGTTGGAAAACCTGCTCGGGTTCTGAGAGGTGGGGAGCAGCTGTGCCTTCAGCTGAGGGCTGCCTCCGAATGTCAATAATGAACCAAGGTGGTTGCTCTTGTTTCCTTTGCCTTCCCTCAAACGCTTGGAGCACACGAGCAGATGTTCTCGTTATTTCCACCTGTTAGGGAGGGATCCCCTTCCTGTGTTGAAATTTTGGGTTTGTTTTATAGGCCCTCAGTTGCTGATACAACTACTGGGCCAAATAACATCCGTTTGTCCAAACAAATAAAGTGAGGACACTCTGTTCCAGTTCTTATTTTCTTCTGACTCTGTTAGATGTGAACTTGGTTTTCAGAGGTTTCCATCACGTTCTTTGTGTCATCTTTCCTTGATCTTTTTAAGGCTGTCATGCATTGATGCATCTTGTCAGGTTTGGCTGTGTTCTTACAGGTGCAACATATTATAAAAACCAGGTGTAGTAGATAAAGAGAATAAATATAGTAGCTTTTATTTGTAGGTGTTGACTTAGCTTTATTTGGAAGAGATTACAGCTCTCTTACCCCAGTAAATTTGAAATACAGTGTTGATATTGAACTAATGATTCTTTTCTTATCTTGTGTGTGTTCTGGTAGATTATGAGCTGCTTTTATGCACCTTTTTATAGACCCTCCTCCTGTTTCCAGATCGTGTGTTTCAGGGCCATGAAGTGTAACCTGACGTGGTAAATCAGCTTAGCTGAGGTCTGGCTTGCACAACATGGGATGAGGGTGGATTTCAAATTTAATAATGCTGAATGACATCAAGTCCTAGCAAGCTCCTGACTGTCACTCCTTGCAAATGGCTTTATTGGGCTTGTAATTGATGTTTGAGGTAATTAGTGCACACTGCAGGGTGTTATCTGAATTCTCTGGGCTGATCAGCAGGCTGAGTGTCAGCAGCGTGGAAGCAGCTCTTGGTTCAGAAGCACGAAAAGGACATTGTGGTGCCTGGCAGTAATGGTTTCTTCACCCAGACCTGCATATTTTCGCTTGGAATCTTAGGAGGAGTGCCATGATTCACTTTTCTGTCACTTGCAAGAGCTGCAGATGGGAAGGGGGCAGCTGTTTATTAATAACAGAGCAGGGGTTTATCTGTGGTGCAGGAGAATGTGTAGCTGTGCTGGAATCTCACAGTGGATGTTTGCAAATAACCCAGCATTAGCACTTGCACAGGAAACGTGTTCAGGAACCCACTTGGTCTTTGAAATTGGGATGGTGTTTGAATAATTTATTATGCTCTGAAATGGAAGGCTGAGGGCTGCTCTGCCGGAGGGGCTTTTCTAGGGAGTAAAATGCTCAAAAGATGGGGCTGACCTCACAACTCTTCTGTATTTCTTTTAAAGCTGTGAAGATAACTGCTTTGGGCTTTAAAGGAGCTGAGGCTTATGAGTTGCAGGCTCTAAGTTCAAGTGTGGCTTGTTAGGAATAAATGCTCCCGTGCAGTTCCTTTAACAGTTTGATTCTAAGTGTTCAGTTTCTGCCTTGCCAAATTCATTTGAAGCTCAGCATCAGGCAGGGCTAAGCTTTGCTAATCCTTCAGAAACGTTTACTCTGCACACAGGTAGTTAATGAAGTCAGTGGGACTACGGGGAGCACTGCGTTTAAGGGTTCTGCTGGATTAGGATGGGTATTTTCCGGGGATAACCAAGAAGTGCTGGCACTGCCCCTGTTCATCTGCCTGAGGGCTCTGCACCATTATTTTCCTTCCCATGCGGAGCATTCAGCAGACAAGAAGCATGCTGGTGCACTCTAGAACTGAAGGAGAAAAGATAATAAACCGATTGTGAAGAGCTTCAGATCTCTGCATTCTGTTCCAAATGCATCTCTCCAGCCTCTGGCTGAATCTTCTGTGGAGGGAGGCCAGGCTGTGGCCAGGAGGGAGCCAGGGCCAGCTGTCAGGAGGAGAAGCTGGCAGCCGGGGGAATGCTTTAAAATAATTGTGTGGGGCCCATGCAGGAAAAGCTCTCTTGACTTCCCTGTCCGTAGCTGTCATTCCAGTTCATCATGGAATCAATAAAATATACATCTACAGTGTAGGGACAGGAGAGTTCAGTCACCTTCCAAAGCACAGGTTAAGGACTGGGAAAAAAAACAAGGTAAAGACTGTTACAGAGGGGATGGGATGTTTGTCAAATCTCACAATATTTCATATTTGAGCTCCCACCTACCGCAGGCACGGTTTAGAATCCCAGCCTTATTGAGAGAGGATATTTTCAGGCTGTGTTTTTGATATATTTTGCTGTGGCACACACTAGATTTTCATGCTTCTCTGGGGAAAAATGTTTGGCTTGCAGTGAGGAGCCAGAAGTGAGAGACTGGCCCGTGTTTTTATTTGAGAAGGAGAATATTTTGCTGAAGTCTTTGCCAAAACCCTGCCACGTTCAGGGCAGGAGTGTGAGGGCGCAGAGGCTCAGTTTAATCAATTTCTAGAGAAGCTACTGATTTCCTCACTGCACAGCTCAGGTTTAACAGATAGGGCTCTTAAATTCCTGCACAATACATCTGTTCTGCAGAAGCATTGGGGTTAGTGCAGCTTTTAAAAATGAGTAAATCCTCACCAGCAGCACGAGCCACAGCAGCGTTTACAGCTGAAATACAAATAACTCCTTAATGGGACAGCATTGAATTCTCGTTTTTTTATTTGCTGAGATAGACTTTTATTAAGTAGTCGGCTTAATAAAGTGAGTTCATCTGTTCTGTGTCAGATGCAAACGTTCAGCCTGTGGCCTCTTTTCCTCACCTCTCTTCCCTGCACGCCCCTGTCCCCCACCCCAGGGTATAAATCACACGGTGGGACTCAGCAGGCTTTGGAGCAGCCCTGGAATGCCCTGGCTCAGGTGATCTCCAAGCAGTTTATGACCTAAGCATTCTGCAGGCTGCACCAGGGCATGTTTCTCAGGGCTCCCAGGGGCAGTGTCGTGATGAGCTCTTTTGTTCTGTCATGGTGACCCGTTTCTCGTGTTCCCCCAGCTCACCAGCAACTCCCACGGCACCACTGTAAAGTTATTTAAATACCATCATTTTCAACCCGTGCAAAGCTCTTAAGTGACTGTTCTGCATCGAGTGAGAATAATTAAATTTCTATAACTATGATTCAGGTGGAACCAGGGCGATTTAAATTGATTTGGTTGTTGTTAGGAGTGAACTTGGTGTGACGCTTTGGGCACTCCTGTTGTAATTACACTTTGAAGGGGCTGTGTGTCCATCTCCAGCTGTGCTGGCCTCGTCACAGGGCTGTGTCCAAACGAGGTGTGACTGATCCCATTTGCCCAGGCTCAGTGTCTGGGGGCGGCTTCCTTGGCTGCCCCAAAGAGCTCCCCTGTGGCTGTACCTGTGCGTGTCCAACGTGAGCGCTGAGCCAGGGAAGGGCTTTGGATGTGCTTAAGCTGTGCCTGGATGAGCAGGAACGGAGCCTTGGAAGCGTGGGAGGGTAGGGCAGGAGCCTTCCCAGCAGCTGCTCTGCTGGATAACAAATTGACCTTCTTTTTCAAAAATGTAAGGGGTAATATTTTATTTTAATTTTTTCTTTGATGGTAGTGGGAGATTAAAGAAACGGAAGTGAGGGAAACCTAAAAGCAACCTTGGCAAACCCTTGTCAGAACCCTCAGAATCTCATTTTTGAGCTTGTACATGAACTTCTGAGCTGCCCTCACGAAAACAACAGCTCGGAGTGCGTTTGTGGTTGTAGCCTGTGTGAAGTTAAAGATGAGCTGCAGAGGACACGTGCTGTGTTCCCGGGACCTGTGCTCCAATCTGTGGGATACCTGGGTGCTCCCTGCCCCTGGAGCAGAGCCGTGCTTCCTTTGGGTGCTGAATCCCAAGAGCCAGGTGGGGCCCTGCTCCCAGGGAACAAGGGACAGGGCGAGAGGAAACGACCTCGGGCTGGGGGTTCAGATGGGAAATTAGGAAGAATTGCTTCATGGAAGGGATCGTCAGGCACTGGCCCAGGCTGCCCAGGGCAGGGGTGGTGTCCCCAGCCCCAGGAGTGCTCAGAGCATCCGTGTGCTGCTGAGGGATGTGGTTTTGTGGTGGAGCTGGCAGTGCTGGGTTTGTGGTTGGGCTCAACCATCTCAGAGGGCTTTTCCAACCTCAGTGATTCTACAGTTCTTTTTTTGGTTTTCCCCTCAGTTATTAAAATGAAAAAGAAAACATAACCTGAACAGTCTCTCAGCATAAAATTCTGTTTAATCTTTAAACCTGGGCATAAATTGTTTTTCTTTGTAAGCAGTCCATGCTAATACCAGTTTAGCTGGGCTGTTTCCCTGCTTTGTTCCTCCACCTGTTCCGTGGGACACACCGGTGTTCCCAAACAAAGCTACTGCCACAATATGGATCCTTCAGGTGGTGCAGGGAAGAAGAAATTATTTTTGTGTTACGAATGACTGTGATTTTTCTATATCCCTGTATAATTATAGCTGAAGTTATTGTATAAAGTGGGATTTGATTTTTAAGCTGAAAATTGGATGCATTCGGAAACAACTTAAATTTTATTAATACAAGTATAGTTTAAATGGCACTTGGAGTTAACAGTAGGTGCAGTAACCCCTATGATTCTTTGTTGTAGGAGAAAATAACCTCACTGAGGATTTGTATATGAACAACTGGGAAATATTTGGATGCAGAATGTGCTTTTATATCCCTTTCAGTCGTGGTCCTGCAGGGAGGTCCCTTAGCTGGTGGTTTTCCTCATCTGGGTAAGACCCCATCACCACAGGAGCAAAGTGCCTTTGGAATATCCTTCTGGGAGGAAGAGACACCTCACAGCAATTCTGTTCTGCCTCAGCACGTGGGAGAAACACCTTGACTTGTTTGTGTTTCGTTGCGTGTGGATAAATGCCTGGGAGGCAGGAGATGTGGGGAGAGGAATTGGGAAAGACGTTTAGGATGAGAGATTAGGTCAGTTTAGAATGCACTGGTTCCGTGGCTCACTTTTATCCCTCTGCAGTGAGTTTGGTGCCTTGGCTCAGAGGGTTTGAGCGCTGCCTGTGCTGGGCGAGGGCTCAGCTGCTCCCTGCAGCTCCTGCGTGGGAGCATTTCCTGCAGAGCAGGCTGGGGATAACGGGCCTGCCAGGAGGGATCCTTCCCAGGATCCTTCCCTAGCTCTGCTCCAGCAGGAAAACAGGAGTTTCACTGAACAGCTCCCGGACTGGTCCGAGAGAATGACCACAGCTGCACAAACCAAGTGGCACCAGTGTTTTATTTACTCTCGGTAAAAGCAGGTGAAACCCTCTGCCCCATTTTGGTGCTGGGGACTGAGTTTAGCTCCTGCACAGCACTTCGAGGAGCACGAGCTGTTCAGAGCTGCCCCTGCTGTTCTTCATTCTGCTGCTGCTTTGAGCAGAGCTGTGGGAAGAGCAGTGCTGGTGCCTCTTCAGCAGCTGGACCTGGAACTGCAGCTTCAGGTGGATTTTGAGTAATCCCATGGGTTTATAAGCAAAGAGCCCAATCATGGATGTGTTTTGCATGCCTGAGTGTTCGGCTGTGCTGCCCCAGATGGGTAAGGGCAGTACCTAGTGATGGAGAGTCTGGAGTGAAGCACAGAGTTCCATCCCTTCCCCTGCAGCTGCGTCCCCACAGGCTCTGTGCCTTTTTCTGAAGTAGGAAGTGCAATGCATGTCGGATTATGGTTATGAAACTCATGGGAAGCTATATGTGTGTACTTGTTCAGCACAAAAAAGGGGATGTAAGCACCCTGGTTTAACTTTAGATGTTGCCTCAGGGTTCACCTTCCCTCTCCCTCATGCCTTTGCTGTTGGGCTCCTGGGGTGAACAGAATGTAGCACAGAACCATAAAATCATGCAATGGTTTGGGTTGGAAGGACCTAAAAGATGATCCAGGTACAACCCACCTTCCACTGTCCCAGGTGGCTCCAAGCCCCATCCAGCCTGGCCTTGGGCACTGCCAGGGATCCAGGGGCAGCCTCAGCTTCTCTGGGCACCCTGAGCCAGGGCCTGCCCACCCTCACAGGGAGGAATTTCTTCCCAATACCCAATCCAGACCTATGTTTTCAGTTCAAAGCCATTCCCCTTGTTCTAGCACTCCATGCCCTTGTAACGCACCACCGGCCTGGCCAGCTCGGAACGGGCTCTGACTTTAACAGCCCATTCTGAGAATCCTGGTGCTCGGAGTACCTCTTGCAGTGTGTACTCTGTATCTTCATTCTCCTTAAAACCTGAGGGAAAATTACCTCGCTTTCATCCCGTCTTTGAGGAATCTTCATTTTTGGTGCCAGCCTTGTGCTCTGCTGGGTCATTTAGCGATTCCCGGTGGATGAGGCATGAAACAACCCGTTCCCTTTGCAGAATCTGTATGGAAAGGCTTGCCTGTATCTTTAGCAGTACATGCTCTGTGCCTTGAGCTTGTCCTAACAGCTCTGGCTGGTGCTGGACTGTCAGTGTCAAACTCCAGATCAGAGCTCTTCATTGCGACAGGATTTAGGTGACAAAAAATTGCCGCCCTGAACTGAAAACTCTTCCCTGAGGGAGAGCACTACACTCCCTGTGGCCAGGCACTGAGCCCGTGAATAGCTGGGTGGGAGCGGAGGCAATTAAGCAGAGTCACTGATTAGAAGCCTTGGTTTGGTTTCTCGTGCTGCCTGGAGAGAGTTTTCCCCGCGGCAGCGTCTGGAGTCGCTGTGCGGGGGCTGAGCGGAGACGTCGCTGCTGGAGCAGCTCAGAGCTGGATTAACTTCAAACCTAAAAATAGCCCACAAGCCATCACAAGCAAAAACGCCTTTTCCTCCAGTGACAGATGAAAATTCAGCTGTGCTGCCTCCTCTGGAGTCCTGGCAGAAGACAATGGAGCAGTGTCCAGAGCTGCTGGAGTAGGTGGGATTCCTGCAGCTGTCCCGGCACAGCACACAGCAATTGGCCTTTAAACTGATCGTACTGGGATTAAATAGCACACAATATTCTTCTGCTTCTAAATAGTTTTGGGTTTTCTCCTCAGCCTTCTAAGGTTGCATGAGACGGTTACATCCTAATATTTTATCACTTGGGTGATTATGAACGACTTGAATTAACTTTTTCCCCAGTCCTTCTGTTCCGTGTCAGCACTTGTAGAAAAGCCTTTTGTGCAGCTGCTCTCTGGTGTTGAGCAGGTGCTGTTCCGTACCTGAGCAGGCTGTTCCAGGTAACCTGCTCAAATGCAGCCTGTTGACTCTCTCTTTTTATTCTGAAGTGATAAAGCAAGACCAGCTTGGGGGTTTTTGACACTACGACAACTTCTGAGCAGTAATTCTGTTGACGAGTGCCTGTGGAAATAAAAACTTGAGCTCTTTTTGAGCAGTCTTACCCTTCTTGCTCTCGCCAGAAGAGCAGCAATGGTGTGTGAGTAGTTTGCACAGGTAGCCCTTACCCTAATGATGTTTGCAGTTCCTTATTAGGTTATACCGTAATCCCTGAATGTGATTAACTGGCAATTTACACTTCGGAGCCCTGGCTTTTGCCTGTAAAAGCTGCAGAGAAATAAACTAGAGAAACAAATTGGGAGTTAACAGTGCAATCAAAGCTATAAATGTGCCTCTGCAGTCTGAGTGCTGCTGCTGTGCTGGCTCGAAGGACAGAGTCTTACTCAGAGTAGAAAGGGAATTGCTGCCTAAGACAGCTTTTAGTAACATGATGAACAGCAGAGGTGCTTAAGAGCATGTAAAGCATGTTTAGTCTTTATGGGCAGCATTAGTTAATCTTGTGGGCAGAGTTAAACTGAATATTCCCACCTATGTGTAATTTATAATGGCCTGATTTGTAAAAATGCAGTTGAGAACAGTTCAGCCAGTGCCTTTCTCAGCAGTGGTGTGAAAGGCAGCGTTGGCTGCACGTTTAAAAATAAAACAAATGTTGCTGGTAGTGGGTTGGGAAGTTGTGTCTGAGCTGGTTCAGAACCCAGTTACTGCAGAGCAGATCCTTTCACAGCTGCTAGCAGCGAGCAAATGGGAGTTGCCATCACAAGGAAGGATCTGCTCATAAACACGTTTCCAGCTGGTGGGGCTTGCAGGAGGTGGTGACTTGTTGGGAGAAGAGCTGTTAGAACTCCTGGTGTCTGCTGGAAGAGAGAGGTTGCAAAAAATTCTAAAAACAAAAATCAATTTTAGGAACTGCTACTGCAACTTCTTTAGGCAGAGAGCTCTAAGCCTTGATCAGAACTACTGTGTGTGGTACCACCTGAGTTTCAGCTTAAAGCACTTCAAGTACTTCCACATCTCATCCTTAGCACCATTTGGTTGTCAGCACCCAGTGAAATGATTCTCTCCTCTGTGCTGTCAAAAGTGATGGGATGGAAGAGGAATTCTCTTCTCTCTCAGCACAAATGGATAGATATGTTAACCCAGCAATCCTATTTTCATGGTGGATTTAATCCAATAAAACCTTCTGTTATAGTCATGGAGGTTTTCTGGTTTGTTTTTTTGAAGAGTTTACATTTCTGTTTTATGCACTGTTCTCTGCTCCCACAAAGTTTTCATTTCCTTACCTGAGACACGCTGCAAACAGAAGTGGTTGCTGCTGCACTTGCAGTCTGAAGCTGCAAAGCTTCATGACTTAAAACAAAGCAAAGTTAAAGGATGCTTCAATTTTTCAGCCTGATTTGGTGGTTGAAATTCATCATTTCAGTTTTTAATAAAAGAATGCACGTTGTGCGTTGGCAGCACTGTGAAGAGGCTTACCCTCTGAGAGAAAGTGAAGAAGAGTTTATTTGACTTTCAGGAAGTGTGAGGGGGGGGATGGACCATCAGTTTTGAGTAAAACATGACCAATTTTAGAACCAAACACACAACATTTGCGTACGTGTGGCTTTGAGACCTTCCTTGGAGAAGATTTATCAGGACTGCTCAGCACTGTCTCCTTTAGGAGGATGTTGATCAGCTTGTGATGTTTTGCATCTTCCTCCTAGAAGCTTTCAAAGCCCCAAAGTGTTGACTATTTATAAACACAGAGTTCTCTCCTTTGCCTTTCGAAATTTAAACTTCTTGGAACTTAATTTAGAAGTGAATTTTTAAAAAGTAGTGAAGAAATTGCTTCTCAGAGGAAGCTGTGCTTTACGTACTTTTCTTTTGCTGATGAGCAGCGATTGTTGTTCACCCTGCAAACCCAAACGTTATTTTCCAAACAGCTATTTTTTAGAAAAGCTGTCAGTGTAAGAGCAGCTGGTTGGTGTAGGAGGGGCTGACTCCCATGGAGCTGTTCCCATCCCACCCATCCGTTGCCTTTCCCCCCACCCTTTATCTGACCTTACACATCTTTGGGAAGTGTGTCGGCAGGAGGAACGTCAGTAACTGGAGCTCGGCGACGCCGTCATGTGAGAAGCAAGATGACAGCAATTAATTGTTAATATCGAACTAACTGTGAGCTCCTGGCCTGTTTGACTTCTTGGTGTGCACCTCGTGGCCAGGGTACAGTGAGAACTTGTGGTGTTTGGAGGGTTTATTCCATGACAGATTCATGGAAGTTGCACTGTGTCTGGAATGGGGAGCACAAGAGATTCACTCACTGGATGCTGAGCTCTCACATATTGCAAATGACAGCTTTAGTTTATATATTACAATATTGGCTTAGTTGGGATGGATAAGGGTGGGAAAAGTAATCAGGTTCTGTGGGTTACAGATCCCACGGGATCCCACAAACATCTTCCACCTCTGGGTTCCCAGCTCAGAGGCTGTTCCTGGTTCCCTTTTCTTGCTGGATGAGCAGAGGGGATGCAGGAGACACGCACAGGTTGTCTGTGTGGTGCACCACTGCACTGAAACAGGGCAATTATTCAGCACCTCCAGCTTTGGCACCACATTAGAGCTGCTCCCTCTTCGTGAGGAGAGCAGGGTGTGGGATTCAAGGCTTGCCAGCTTAGTTGAACTGGGTAGGTTCCCATTTTGTGCCTGCTGAGCTGCTGGAAAGTGTTCCCAGAGTTCCCTTCCCTGGAGCATCTCTGCAGGGTGTGTCCCTTGAGTATTTGTAGGCAATTAATAAGAAACCAACAAAGATTAAAGAACAAAAGTTTGCTAAAACAAAAGTAATTCTGAAGGAAGGGAGATGGGAAGGGAAGTGCAGAGCTCTTAATGGGATTATTAAAGAAAATGTGAAGCTGGAGGAAAATAGGTCTGTGTGAACTTTGATCACCAACTCTGGGACTTCGTTTAGCCCTTGGTAAAACTGGAAATGTTAAACAGCAGCTGCCTGAATCACCTGGCTGGGGGAACCTGGTGTCAGTGACAGGGGGATAAATACTCTTTTATGTGCTTGGTATTAATTTATGCCACAGTAGAAATGATATAATTTATAGAATAATTTTTATAATTAGTAGCAATTGGTGTAATTAATTTAATATGAAAGCAATTGGGTGAAAATTAGATGCTTAATAAAACAGAGATAAGAAACACTGTAAACATAATCCCACAGTGCTGGGGTGACCAGTATTTTGCTATATAACAGTCTTGTCATTCATATTTTTATGTGTCAAGTAGCTGAGATCAATATTAAAGTCTGACTTGAGACCTCGGTGCCTTTTGGGGCCTTTGGGGAACCCAGGGCTCTGCAGGAACAGCCAAATCCCAGTCTGTGTCCCAGGTTTCCAAACCCAGCCCTTGGGTGTTCAGGGGGGTCAGGCACTCCTACAGTTCTGTCACAGCACACCTGGAATGTGCTTGAGAGGCCCAAACTCTGTTTTCATGGCATGAAAATTGAGCTGTTAGAGCTTTTGGAGCTGGCTTGGGATCCTCAAAGGAGTTCACCTGATGTTGTTTACTAGAAGGAGGTGGTTTGGGGGGTTTAAGTACCAAATTACTCTCAAGTAGATTATTTGGGCTCCGTGGTGACTTCACTGGTGGCCAGATGAAGGGCCAGGTAAATCTCTATTTAATTACACTCTGCTTTCCCACGGGACAGATTCCAGAGTGCTGACAGTGATTGTGCTGCTTGTGGTCGGATTTTGTGCTGTAAATTCTGCCTAAAAACCTGCACTGGAGAACTTCTGGTGCTTTCATGTATGAATATAATGCAGTAGCTATAAATGTGTAATGCAGTGTAGCTGTAAGTGCAACAGAGATGAAAAAAGGGGGAGGGAAAAAAGGTCTGAGCAGTGTAAGAGATGAGGACGTGGGAAAGTTGGTAGGTGTTGGTTTTCTGAGAAACTTCTTGTCAGGTATTCAGTGCCTGGGAGTGCTGGATAAATATGAATTTGTCTTTCAATTCAGCATTTTGTGTGTAGGGTCTGAGGAGTCTGTGCTGATCATCTTCTTAAATTAAGCTTGGTCAGCCTGTTAATGATGAGTGGAAACATGGAGTAGGATTACCTGAGAAAGAAAGAGCTTCTTGGCCTGTGGCTGAAATATCTCATGTTCAATACTGGGTGTAAAATGTTCTCAATCTATTCCATAACTTCTTGCTAACAGTTGTTTTTCATCCATGTGCCATATTCTCCCAAAATAATTTCTCGACTGGGACAGATTGCTGTTAAATCCTTCCTGGAACACATTTCTCTGGCGTTTTTTCTGGGAGGAGGTGTCACATTTGGAACAGACAGATGTAAATTCAATCCCTCTCACACAGGACTCAGTCTCATGCCTGCCTTGGATGGAGCAATTTATGAGCAGCCGCTCTGGGTGGTGAATTAAATCACAAAATGGCCATTCAGTGGCACCTCTGGGGTGGCAGGAGAGCAGCTTTTATTCCTGCTCCTGCTGTTAAATTGCCTCCTTGCCTCTGCAGCTGCTGGCACACGAAGGGCCGTGTGCTCGGCCCTGGGGGATGTGGGGGCTCCTCCCCACGCCAGGCTCTGCTCTCTCCAGACAGACCCACCCAGCTCTGGTGCCCTGCTCTGTTTGCTCACAGGTCAGCTTTCCTCCTGGGTTAAAAATGGAGATGAAATCGTGGGTCGTGGATTTTGAGATGCAATCGAATGGTTTTCACTCTCTGCTAGAAATTAATTTACTGCTCATTTGAAATAATATTTCTTTATCATGTTAATTAACTGTATTGAAGGGGAAATAATAAGGGTATGTGGTTTTTTCCCTCCCTTCCTTGAGCAGTGAGGAGGACAGCTTTTTTGTTTCCCAAGCAAAACGGGTTTCTAATTAAATAACAGAATAACTCCTTGAAACTCTGCTTTGGGAGAAATATTTGGCTTTTTTTTTTGCTTGTTCCTATTTTTAAATGGACAATAGAGACTTGCAGTAATTAAAATATATTTTGAAAAAAATCTGGGAATTCACCAGTGACTTTTTAAAATTTGGTTTTGATGGGAAAGCAAATCACACGTTATACCCAGAGACTCAATGTAAGATGCTGCTGCATCTTTCAGCTCAGAAACAGAGGTTTATTCCCTTAATGATAAGCCAGCAGTCCTGTATGATCCTGTGGGCTCCCAAGGCTCTTAGGATGAAGGACTGGAAGCTGGATCAGGCCCTGTTCTGCACAATCTGAAGAGCCTGGGTTTAGCTCCCATCCTTCCGTGGCATCAGGAGCTGCTCCTGCCCCTCTGATGGGTCCCTGCTGCGCTGGGCTGTGGGGCTGTTCTCTGTCTGTGCCTGTTCCTGCTCAATCCAACGTTTCCCCAGCACACAGGGAGGGCCCCCAGGTTTTCTGCTGGTGTGGTGATGGATTTTGCTCCTCATTAACTTTGCCAGCTCGTTCTCTGCTTCTGGAGAGCTCCTGCAGCTCCGGGTGTCCCTCTGGGCTGGGCACCTGCGCCTGCTTTTCCTTCTAGCGCTGCTCCCCAAAGGCTGATGGCCTAAACCATCTCAGGGTATTCTGAGCTGGAAGGGATCTGAGCAGCTCTGTACCTCTGCAGGACTCGCCAGAAGTACTCAGCTTCAAGGACTGGAAAACTGCTCAGGGAAAAGTTGATTCCGTTTGATTTTTCAGAGCAGGACTGCTGTGGTTTTGCTTGTGCTGTTGGGATTGTTTCTCCTGTTTCTGGGGGATGCTGGATCAGAGCTAATGGGGTTTTGGCAGTGTTGGGGTAACGTTTGGCCTCGATCTGAGAGGCTTTTTCCCACCTAGATGATTCCGTGATTCCCTTGCAGCCCAACACAATATAATGAACCATGTGGCCTCTGGTGGGACGTAGGAGCAGAATCTCTGTGGCAGATGAGTGAGAGAAGCTCCTTCACCCCAGGGTCCTTCCCCTTCCTGGCTGTGGGGCTCTGGAGTCAGACCCATGGTTAACTGAGAAGAAACTCGAATGCTAAATATTACAATGTTTATTTATTTACTTATTCCTCCTGACGAGTCCTTTGGCAGCCAGCAGCTTATTCCAGATGCCTTGGGTACCTTCCTGATGGCTGAGTGAGGCCATTAATTAATTAATTTAAAGTTCTGCTGCAGTCAGTGCATTCCCTGAAAGATTCCCTTGAAGGAAGGCTCAGTCCTTCCTTTCTGCCCTGGGAATGTATTAAAAACCTGGCTAACAAGAGGACCAGAGCTTCGGGGGTCTTTCCTCTTTCTGTACAGATCTGAGGTACAGTTTTTGATGTTTCATAGAAAACATTCTGCAGCAGCAGTGTTTCGTGATGACCCAATCCAGCTGGGGTATAAATCAGGATATTCCTTTACACCAGTAATTTGTACAAGGCCATAAAAGGCTATTTACTGCCCATCAGTGTTCAATAGAAAGCTCATTTTTATAACAGATCAGTGATTAATACCTGATCAGAGGGCAAGTGCTGCTCTTGTCATCTGAATTGTGAAGAGAAAATGAGGAGTCTTAGGGGTCAATGGTTACCATAAGCCTGTGCCTTTTGTGTAATGATCATTTTCTGTGAGGGTAATTAATGAACTGTTTGAGTTATGGAGGACATTGATGTTATTGACACTGATGTATGAGCTGGATTTTTAATGGAGTAGATGTGCTGACTGTGGGAATACTGTTGATAAATCAGAGCTTAATTTTATGCATTCAGCTTGTGCTTAGGACTGCCCAGGTATTTTTAGAAACCTGGGGTGATTTACATGTTTGTTGGGAGATGTCTCTGTCAGACTCTGCCCCGTGGTGTTTGTGCTCACAGCCTGCTCTTCCAGCTCCTCCTGCTGCTGCAGGTGCACGGGCACTGTCCTGCCCTCCAGCCACAGGGCAGTGGAATCCAGCTTGGAAAAGACCTCCAGGATCACCAAATCCAGCCTTGAACCCAGCACCACCACCCTGCTCACCACTAAACCATGTCCTGGGTGCCACAGCCACGTTTTTTGCACGCTCCCAGGGATGGTGACTCCCCCGGTGCCCTGGGAAGTGAATGTTTGAGAGAATATGGGGGGGGCAAAAAGGCAGCCGGAGCCTGGGGATGCAGAGCTGAGAAATACCTTGGCAGAGGTGATGAAATGTTCTCTTGTCCTTGAGCTGCTGTACTGAGCTGCCGTCAGGTGAGCAGGAGGGACAGCATCTTTGGGTTTTTGCAGCTGTACTCTGCTGAGAAAACTTGTTTTACATTTCTCTACTGCTGCAAAAACCCCAAACATGAAAAAAGCAACAAAACCACACTTGCTCTTCCCTGCCTCAAAGAAAAAAAGATTCCTTTTCTATTTCAGATAAAAAAATTGTTTCAACTTTGAGCATAAATGTGAACAGGTGTTTCATTTGAAGTGTTCCATGTGTGATAAATAACTCCTGTGCTTCTTTATTGCTGGGTTTAGTTATGGTGTTGAGATAAACCAAAACAGAAAATTAGTCTGCTGCAGACACTGAGAGAACATTACTCATGGTTGTAGCAAAACTCTCCTAAGTACTTACCCCAACCAGCCACCAACCTTGAGCTGTTTTGGCTCTGAACCCCTGGAAGCTGAGTGAGTTATGCAGACAGGAGACACAGATTACAGGTGAAAAATCTCATGCAAAGATGCTGCTGCCGTGGAAAGAATGACTCTGTGCACAGTGTTTCAGTGGGAAATGAGTCAGCCTGAAGGTGCTCTCTTTTATTTCCTAATTGCATCCAATGATGGAGGATTATAAGAAAATATGGCCAGTGAGAGGCTTTGGATGTGTTACTGTTGCTTCAGCTGGCACCTCGGCTGAAGGGGGTGCTGAAGGCATGGCTCTTTTCCTGGTGCTGCCCTGCCCTGCCTGCTGGCTCTGGACTGATCCCAGCCCCTCCTTTTCCCAGGAAACCCAGCTGCAGCAGGGCCAGGGGCTCCCCTGGCTGTAGGGGGTGCGAAGCACTTTGAGTTAGACTTGATGACGTTTTGGTCACATAACTGACTAAAGATCTCCAGCAATATCATTATTGACTGCTCCGAGTATTAATTTGAGGTGGAGGAGATTTTTCTGGTGCTGGTGGAGGTTTTTAGCTGCAGTGGCTCTTGCCTTTAGCCCAGACACCAGCTCCAAGTGTGTTATAAATGCCCAAGAGCCATTTCCAAATGCAAATGGATTCAAATACCTGAAGCTATTAGCCCATGACAAAAACTAGTTCCAAGAACACCAATGCAATGGCATTTTCTATGAAACCACTCATAAATGCCCTCAAATGAGGCAGTTTTCCTGATGTGTAACTTCCACAGTGCAAATGGAAAATTTGGCTCCTGTGTTTCAGTTCGTGACTCATCTTGGGGAACATCAAGACCTGTGATGAATCCTGCCACAATAAATTGTCCTCATCAGTTTCCTCTGTGTTGGAAGCTGTCTTGGCTGGGAAGTAAATATCCATGGCTGATGGGAGGAAAATGGGTAGGGTCTGATTGAGCAGTTGAGCAGCTCTTTGCCCTCAGTCAGGTAGGACACGGAGCTGGGAGGAACCCTGGCTGGCCCAGCACTGGGTCAGCTCCACGTGGAGCTCCAGAGGGGAAATGACAAGATTGGGAAGGGGGAATAACTCTGTGCTCTGCTGCCCTGATGACCAAACTGATGATTAACGTACAGAATTTACTGCAGGCAGTGAGTTTTTTATTTTCTGCAAGTTTGTAAAATCATGCCTTAACTCCTTCACTGAGGTGGATGTTTATTAGGAATAGAGCAACACTTGTGTGTTTGACGTGCCCACAGCAAGGGGGTCAGAACTAGGGGGTTGTTAAGATCCCTTCCAACCCAAAGTGCCCTGTGGTTCCATGAAGGGATGAAGCTCTGGCAGTGCTGTCACATAAATTACTGCCGGCACTGTTGTGCCCCCCTTTCCATCCCACAGAGCTGAGCAGAGGTCCCAGTAAGCCATGTGAGTGTGGGGGAGGCAGTTCCTGAGGCTCAGAACCCCCTTTTTATTTTGTAGGGGAGGCAATTTGTAGCAAACTCCAGCTTCACCTCTCCTGTCTCTACCACAGCAGTGAAGCTGGAGATGTGTGAGTGGGGCCCTCCTGGCCTTTGGTGAGAACCTTCTCTGGCTTCTGAAGTGTGGCAAGTATTTATACAGATACTCAGCACAAAACCATCTGTGCCCCTGGTGATATTTATTGCATTTTACATCCCTGTGCTTAGCAGCAGCGCTGGCCTTTGCTGGCTCCAGAAGGAATATGGTCTGGAGCAGCGGTGCCTGGCATCGCTCTTGGGTACCCAGAGGTATTTCTTGCTTCTGGCTTCTTACTTTCCTGTGCTCTGGGCTGATGGCAGCAGTTGTTGCTCACCTGAACAGGCACTGTGAGCTCGGCCACCAGCACAGAGAACGTGCCACCTGGTGCCTGCTGTTAAACACCAGCTGACAGTGCTGGATCCTGCCCGCAGCAGCCCTGGCACTGGCTGTGGTGGTGCCTTTGCCCATCAGCTCCCTGCTGGGGCACAGATGCTGCGCTGGGGGAAGACACCTGAGCACGTTTCCTTGGATTAACCCAACGAGGCAGGAGCTGAGCACCTGAGCTTGTCCCCGCGGCTCCCAAAGCTGCTCCTGCTGCAGGGGAGCACTCAGGGCTGGGTGGAAGCAGTGCCTTGGCTCAGCACCTGCACTTGCCGTGTGTTTGGCCAGCTTTGCATAATTGATAAGCAAAGGCTTAGCACAGGGTGTGGGCATCCTGGGGTAGCATCTGTCATCCGTGGATCCTGCACCTGCCACAGCCAAGGTGTTCTGGCAGCTCGGACCAGGAGCCTGAGGGCAGAGCCAGGAGCTGATGTGCTTTTGGGGAGCTGTAATGACAGGAGCATAAAGGGATAAAGCTGCTTGGTGGGGAGACCTCTCCACGTCCTGAATTTCTCTTTCAGCGGGGGAAAGTCTAATCCTGCTCCTGGTGAGAACCAGCACTGGCCGCTCCAGGGAGCTGCTCACGTGCATCATGCAGATCAGCCTGGTGTGTCACTGGGTTCCATTAATTCCTGAAATTCCCTAATGGGGAGACCCAAAGCCCAGAGCAGGAATCCCAGTGCTTGCTGTTTGTGGCAGGTCACAGACAAGGTGTTCCTCAGTGCTTTGGGCAGCAGCTCTGAAGGCGAAGGGCTGGGGGTTCCCTTTGCTGGGAGAAGGACTTTTCTGCTCAAGATCTCTGGTTTGGTAATTCTGTCGAAGCTTCCTCTGCTGTGTTTGAGTTTTATTTTGGTGGTTTTGTTCTGAGAAATGGCCTGGTTTATATTTTTATATAGATATATATGTATATATGTAACCTACCTTTTGCTCCAGTCCCGAACTAAATTGTCAAAAAGAGTCATAGAATATTCTTAACCCAAGTCCTAATTTCCCTTGTGCTTTCACAGGCATGCAGCCTGGTTAAAGTGCTTTTATTTCTTAATCCAATCTGCTTCTCTTGCACCTCTCCCGTTAGTTCCACTGATGGAAATGAAATTAGTTGCACTGCCCAGGCAGTGAGTGTTACGTGGACTTCAGGTACTCCCTGTTCCACCAACAGTTTGTAAAGGACATGGCTCAGTTTTTCTGGTACTAGAATTATTTGACATGGGTAGATAATAAAAGATTGGCTTTGATATGAATGGTCCTGAAAACCACAATAAACTCTGCCTTTTGCACCCCAATGGCCACAACAATTACTGTTCCATTTCAGCTTGGGCTCTGTCCAAATGTCAGAGGCTGTAGAACATCCCATTGCTGGGAATATTTGCTGTATAAATGTACAAGTGATGTATGGAACTGTTGGAGCAAAGGATACCAAAGCTCTCTTGTCACATACATGTAAGTTTATATATCCCAGCTTGACTGTTAGAGGATATAGGTTTGGATAGATATTAAAAATACACAGTGTGTTGTACATACTTTTTTCCCACTTTTTAATCTACTTTTTGCACTAGGGATTCCTCAGTGGGAAAAATCCTTCACTGAAGGAAAATTTATCTTGCAGTTCAAGTTGCCTGAAGATTTGCTACATGAAACTTGTTCTAGATTAGGTAATCTCCTTTACACACCTAACTTTGTACAAGTTAATTTTCTTAAAGCAACTGCCTTCTGAATATAGAGTATTTTGACTCTTACCTGCATTGTACAACTCTAGGTTATGAAGAATGATCTATGCATCACGAGACTCTTGAAAATTTAAGTAATGCATGAAGAAATGTCATGAACTTCTGGAAAATGGGACATTAATATTTGCTTTACTGTAAGTGTAGTGTGCTGGGTGATAAGTGGTGTTTCTGTATATTCATTTCATATCAAGATCACTTTTATCCTTTCGTTCCACCTCCTTTCCANATATTAAAAATACACAGTGTGTTGTACATACTTTTTTCCCACTTTTTAATCTACTTTTTGCACTAGGGATTCCTCAGTGGGAAAATTTATCTTGCAGTTCAAGTTGCCTGAAGATTTGCTACATGAAACTTGTTCTAGATTAGGTAATCTCCTTTACACACCTAACTTTGTACAACTTAATTTTCTTAAAGCAACTGCCTTCTGAATATAGAGTATTTTGACTCTTACCTGCATTGTACAACTCCAGGTTATAAAGAATGCATCACCAGACTCTTGAAAACTTAAGTAATGCATGAAAAAATGTCATGAACTTCTGGAAAATGGGACATTAATATTTGCTTTACTGTAAGTGTAGTGTGCTGGGTGATAAGTGGTATTCCTGTATATTCATTTCATATCAAGATCACTTTTATCCTTTCGTTCCACCTCCTTTCCATTTAAAATAAGTGTATTTAAATAATTAGAGCTGGTAGAATAAGCAAGGATTAACCTTCTCATTATTTTACTGCTTCTGCTGCTTGCCAACCTTTGTGTGCTGGGTGAGTGCCTTTGGCACTTGCTTGTGGGACGAGCTGTGGGGCAGAGAACATTTCTGGGCCACGGAGCTGAGAGTGACCCACCAGCACCAGGAACGTGCCCAGCAGGGCTGCACGGGGGCTGCCTGTGCCACCTCGTGGGAGCCAGCCCCGAGCGATTTGGTGGCATTTTACAAAGGTTCTTCCAAATCCTCGCAGTGCAGATTCCAGCTGGAGGTGGGCTTGGAACAAGCCCAGGCTCTGACCTTTCCTGAACTTGAAAATGTGAGTTTGAGGGCTCGGTTTTGGTGCTCGTGTGGGAATGAGAGTCCAGCGTGAGCTCTGACTTCCCTCAGTGAGGTTACAACAAAGAATATTGCGATGCTGGAGCCTTGTCTGAAACCATCCCACATAAGCTGATGATCTGAGCTGTCCTCTCTGAAACAACCTTCCTCGAGGAAGCTCCTGGTAATATATTCAAATATATGCTGGGTTCTTTTTCAAGTGGTGGTTTTAGCTCCAAGTGCCCAGAAGAGTAGGTTTCCTTTCCCCCTGAAGGAGCAGGCTTCCACCGGCTTTGTGCTGCCACAAGTGGTGGCCTTGTGTCACAGAAATCCCCTCACTTCTATTTCCGCTGGATGGTTTGCCCTGTAGAACACTTGATTAAAATCGAAAATGATTTCACTCCCCTATTGTTTTCCTGAGCTTTGAGTGGAGAGCTGTTTCCATAAAACCCCGCTGCCAGCCCCCTCTGAAGCCCCGTTTTGGGCAGGGATGAGCAGGATGTGGTGGTGTCTCCCAGAGCACCTCTGGAGCACACAAACACCCCGATGGTGTGCAGCACGTCCAGGTGGGATTCTTTGTGTTCAGTGTTTTCACACCGAAGTTCTTCACACAGGATAGAAACCCTGGGAGTTTCTGGCTGTGACACTTGCCATGTTCTCCTGGAGGCAGTTGCCTTGGGGCATATGTTGAGCAGGAATTCTTTGCAGCATTTCTCGAGCCGTTTGTGTCAGATTTCCAGTGAAGAGTTTGGATTGTTCCTCTCTGGTTTGCAGCCCTGGTCTGCTGCCACGTGAACAGGTGTGGGAGCACAAATCCATGGGATGGAATGGCCGTGATGGTTTGGTGACAGCCAAAGATGAGGCACAACCCAGCACTTAAAGAACGAGATGCAGCTGGCTGGGCTCCAAATTGCACAGAAAATTGTGGATCGACAGTGCCTGAGAGTGGAAAAAGGGAACGTGGGGAGAAGGGAGCAGAAGTGAGCGTTAAAGGTGATATTTGCCACAGTGTTTGAGGCTGTCATTTCTGTAATTTGTAGAATAATGTAGATTTTTGCTGTCCTTTGACCTCATACACACAATTCAGCTGCTCTGTAGGTTATGATGCACTACCTGAGAGTAAACTCTTTGCACTGGGGAACGGAGAAGTGCAGTGTAATTTATGTAACTGCTCAACATTAGATATTGAAAGTTTTTCCCTTACTAAGTGGCAGATTTCTGTGGAAGTGTCTTTACCAATGCTTTAACCTAGTGGCACGATTAGTTATCCCTAGTACCTCAATATGCTTCAGTACCCAAGTACTGGAGTTTCTCCTTCAAGCTTTTCACTTCTGCAGATGTGGTTGCAGGAAAGCACAACTGACTGAGCTGGCCCTGGGAACACCTGGAACAAAACAGCCTGGTTTTGGTATCTTTGGGAAGTGTCTCAGCTGAAAAAGTCTCCCTGAGTCTTCCTGTGTTGTCTGTGCAATCTGATGGGATCCTGAGTTGGGATCCAGCTGGTCCTGGCTCTCTCCTGACAACATCCACCTTGCACAAATTCCACAGAGAAGTTCATTCAAGCTCAGTCAGTTGTTTTCAGAATAAGAGAATTTGTGAATTTTTATTCAGAATTTGGAGATCAGAAAGGCAGAAGTGTGACTTAACCCCTTCCAAATCCCCCTGAAGTCCTGGGAGGGCTTGGGATTTGTAGCCACAGGGAAACCTGCAGTCCCTGCTGCCTCTACAAGGTTCTTTTTGTGATTTTCTTTTCCTCTGAGACCTCTGTAGTGGTTTTAATGTGGCAGCTGAACAGCAGACAGAAGACAAATACAAGAAAGTGTGGAGAGGGATGAAAACCACTGGCTAGGTACTCATTTGTTCAGATTATTGTTTGCATAGATGCAAAAAATGAACCTTTAAACACTGTAAATTCAAGATCAACCCTTGATAGAATATCTTGTCTCCTTCTTTAAAATGAATTCTATAGTATTATTGACTGCCTGACAAACAGTGATGAATGCAGTCCCTCACTGCCTTCTCTTCAGGGTACAGGCAATTAAGCACTATTGTATGTCAGAATTGAACATTGCTGTGTGTGGGGATTCATTGCTGCACGTTGAAATGGAAGCAGAAATGATCAACAAACATCAATGTAATGACGCGTTCTAACCTTGATAAGGAAATTATGCCTTGTCTCTAATGGTCTGTGGGAATTTCGTGGAGTTATTTGCCTATGAATGATGTTACTCAGAGGATGTGAAAGCAGTGCCATGCACTCATCTCCTCACACATCCTCAGCCATCACCTGCAGCTCTGCATTAACTTACGAGGCGCAAACAAAAGCGTTTCAAGTCTTTTACAAGCTTAATTTTTAGGTTTAAATGTCAGGAATGAAATCATCCAACTTAATAATATTGTAGGTGTTTGTGACAAGGCATCTTTCGCAAAGAGCATGAAAAACAAGCTCTCAAACTGTTCCGTTCCCATTCTGTGGAAGTGACAAAAATTGTGCATCCTGCTTTTTCAGTTGTTTACAGGAACCTACCACAGCCTTTCCACTTGCTGTAAATACTTGGGACAAGTGTTGGAAGCAGGTGAGGAAAGTCATGGTGGAGATTCTTGTAACTGAGTTGGAGCTGGAATGACTTGGAATTGCTTTTGCAGTGTTAAAACCTTGTAAAGAGGGTATTAAGGGATGGAATAGCTATCCTGAAGTCACTGGGGCATATTTGAAAATTCAACAGTATTTTTTCATAAGCTTCTGTTGGAATGCTGTAATCTCGGTACAAATCTGAAGTGGAGTCACTCAACATAAGCCAGACTCAGGAGCCACTTTCTCAAGGCTCCATCAGTCCATTTAAAAGTCCCAGTTTTAGTAAATACTTGCTGGTCTCTTCTCCCAGGGGCTGAGCTGTGGGTACCTGACCTGGAGAACGGGGCAGGTTTTTCTGTGATGAGACCTTACCTTTGTGTTTGCTTAGGTGAAGCTTTGTGTTGTTCTCCTTGGCTTTTCAAGTCATCATTTGAGAGAACAGGATGAAAATACTACAGCGCTCCAGCATTTCTGTAATTTCCTGCAGCAGTTACCAGTGATGTCGGTGTAATTTTCCCAGCTTAGAGTTGCATTCAGTGAAATAATAAAACCAACCTGTGTTAGAGTGTTTAGCTGTGAGGGAACAAGTGGAGACAAATCTTTCCACTCTGTGAACATTTTTATTCCATATTACTTCATAAACTTTTTAGTGAAGTCTCTTCTTTGTCTTAGTCTGAATTACCTAAAACTGGGTATGGTCTGAGAAATGGAGTGTATCTGTAATGGTGTCAGTTTATTCAATTTACAGCCAATCTTTATTCTCTTAGAACCTGAAACAGGGACTAATTACATCCAGTAACTGCCTTTTAACCTTCCACTGATCACCAAGAAAAAGGATGAGCAGGGTCAATTCTTCCACAGGGAAGTTTCCATGTAAAATATCCCAGACAGTAAACAATTCCTTGTAATTGATGCAAAAGGTAGTGTCTGTCACCACTTTAAAAATGTTTAAAAATGTGGGTTTAACTGTGTGAGTTGATTGTTGGGTGTTTTAGTGGTGACGTTCTTGCTGCTGATCCCTCTGTCCTGTTGAAATGAGTGAAAAGGAGGGAATTGGCTCTCTTGCCTAGACATGACTTAAATCTGCAGTGCTCTGTGACAGGACAGGGCCAGTGGGCAGGGAAAACCAAATTGGCTGAGCTACCGAAGACAAATACGAGCTATGGCTGGCATGGAAAAAATAATTATGTCAAAATTAGTACCTGCCATCTAATTAAACTTCGTCAAACCTTAGTTACACTTGTAAATAAAATTCATCACCTTCAAACTCTGCATTCTTGTGGTTTAGAACATAAACACCTCTCAGCTCTTTCCTGGCTGTCAGTGTGCAGTGAAATATTAGGTAATGACAGGAAACTTACTTGCTGTCCAAAGGTTTTGAGCTCACTGATGTAAACGAGAACACTGATGTGAGTGGAGAGATTCCCATCTTGCTGGAAAAAGACCTACATTTACTGTGTTCTTTCCCCATCAGGAAGAAAAAAGTTTGGAAAACTTCCTGCGTTGCAGCTCAGAGCTGTGGGAGTGGAACTCGTTGGGGTTGGTAGTGGCTGTGCACTTGGAGGCACTAAAATAAAGCTTTTTATGGGATTTTACCTTCAGTGTTAGCTTTGGTGTTACTGCCAGAGATTTAATGTTCTCATTTGAAATTTTAGGCTTGATTAGAGTTCTTCTAGGAGCGTCTTTGAACAATGGGTAACATAAGTAGGACATTGTTTTAGGGCCTGTCCTGTGCTGATTTCTGCATTCTGAAAACTTGCGTAGGATTGTAAAAAAGCAGAGAAATTGGTGTTTCTTCCTAGAATGTAGTGGCTGAGCTAAATGGGTCTTAGAAAGCAAACAATCGGTCTGGTTCACATAAAAATGCAATACCAAAGCACCTGCAGCAGTCCAGCCTCCCTAGTGACGTTTATTTAAGAGAAGGATTCCTAAACATTAATGCTCTACCAATGTTCAGAGGGGTGGTACTGAGAAGGTTTTGTTCTTTTAGTGATTGGTTTTTTGGTGAGTGAATTCAAATAATCAGTAGTTTTGGTGGCAACAATGTGAGGTTGGATGATCTGAATTTATGTTGCATTAACATCTTCCTTGGACAAGCTCAGCGCTGAATTTTCGGGTGCATTGTTCCATCCACTGTGAGCTCACCCTGAGGATATCAAAGCCAGAATCAGAGGCTGGATAAAAGTGCCACGTGGCCAGTGTGAGGTGGAAAAATAATCAGTGTAACCTGAGAGTGAAATGAGCAGAATGCATGGGAGGTGCAGCCCTGGAAGTTTGGTGCAAAGGGCTGAGGCAGAAATAGCTTCAGCTTTCCCACCAGAAGGAAACAGTGCTCATGAGCTGCAAATTGGCCCTAAAGAGGGGTCAGTCTGTCCAGTGTGCACTTTTCTGTGCAAAAATAACATGGTCCATATGTCCTCTGACTCCCATATTGTGGGATTTAATATGCAGTTAAGTTTAATTATATTGGGATATTTGTAATTCTTTTGAAAAAACCTACATGCTTGGCTGTTTCAGGTTAAAAAAATCCAAGCCACCACTAAATGGTCAGGTTCCTCACTCCTCAGTACAGCTCAAATAATTGTCACAATGAGGATGCAGCAGGAAAAGCTTCAGTTGCCCCAGGAAAGACCGAGTGTTTGCAGCAGAACCGGTACATTCTGTGCTGATGTTGCCATGGGAATCACCATGTCCTTGCTGCTGTTGTGAGCAAGAGCACCAGGGAGGGAGGTTTAAGTTAAAATTGCTGGTTTTGTGTAGGATGGCACCTCTGGATAGCAGCCTAACACTTACATCCTTAGAACGAGCAGGACGGGCTCCCAGCACACAGAAATACCCCGTCCCTGCACCTGCCCCCCTCTGCCCCTGCACAGGAGTTTGCTGCCTTTGCACGGGTGGCTGCCGAATATTTGCTCAGCCCTGAGAAGCTGGTGCTTACCTGAGGAAGGAATGGTACTGAAAGTGCTGCACTTGAGTCGATCTGGAGCTGCAGAGGTGCTCTGAGCAGCGTTTGTGGAGCACAAACCTTGTGCAGCTTGCAAACACAGAGATATTTCCAAGCACGATGTGCCTGTCCTGTCAGCTCTGCTGTCCTTGGCCTCTGCTCAGCAGGGACCCAGCTGGTGCCACCTTGGCAGGGTCCAGGCTGGGGCTCTGGAGCCATTATCCACAAGAGCTGCCTTCCACGAGGAGAGATTTGTTTGGGAACTCATTGCTCCAGGTAGCAGTGATCCATCAGAATCACTTCACAAACTAAAGTGACTGTTCAGGTGGGGACAGTTGATTTATTGTAAAAGGAAAGCAATCTTAAATTTCAATATCTATGTAAAGAAGCCTCTGGAGTATCATCAGTGTTTGATCTTTGAGCTCGGCTATTTCCATGAGTGGAATGTTATTGCTTTTGTAATGTCAGAGTACTATAAAAATAGGCTCTTGATGGATGAGCATCCAAAAGGATGCTCTTCCCCCAGCTCTGCACCTACTGAATATAAACTCGTGTTGGTTTACAGAGTTGAAGGTATTAAATTTCTTACATGCTCTAAGTGTTGACCCCTGAGAAGGCGAAGCCTGCTTAAGCAATTAATATATTGAGTGCCAGATAAATGTTATCATTGTTTCATTTGCTTGTGCCAGTACCACTCATTGGGTGTTGTTTAAATTTCGCTGGCAGCTCAAGCACAGCTAAAAATAAATTCATTTGTTTATAGACTTCTTTGACAACAGCCAAATAAACCCACACTGTGTTGTTTTGAGCAGAAGGCACAAAGCCAGCTGAGTGCTCCCTTTGAATGTGGCTAAAACATGCTGTTACGTGGCTGAGGCTGGTTCTACACCTGCCCTTTTCCCCTCCCACGTCTGTTTTATTTCCATTGAAACCTTTTTCTTACCAATGTGCTCTTACCTAAGTATAGGTGTTAGTCTGCAGGGTGAGCAGCAGGCCCTGTTTCGTGCTAATGGGGCAGAGAACAGAGCAAAAAGAGACTAAAAAGTGGCAGCAGGGGAACTGTTAATCCTTGGGGCTGGGAATCCAGGGCAGAGATCCCGAGTCCTTGAGTGCGTGCCCATAAATCAGAGGGAAGGGGGCTGCACGTGCTGGAGTGCAGGCACAGGAGGCTGTGCTGCAGGGAACTCAGAAAAGTTCAGCAGTGTTCCAGAGGTCACCTGGACTTTCTGGCAGGGGAGCAGTGAGAATCTTCACTTATTTCAGCTCAAGGGCAGGAGGAGGTGAAGGAAGATAACGAGGAGGACAAACGACATCAGCTGTGATATCTCCAGTTGTGAGACACAGGGGTTTGGATGTGCTGGAGCTGCAGAGCTCTGGAATGAACAAATGCTCCTTATAAGAAGGGGAAATGCTGAGACAAAATGTCTTGGCAGTAAAAATAATTCCGAGAAGGTCACTGTGGGAATAGCCTGACTTGCTGTAGGAACTGGGCTTCTGTACCTCTCTCTGAGGGATGTATGGAAAAGTTCCTGCACAAACCGACAGCTGACTCCGAGTTCCCTGCTCAGTCCTGCCCTCTGCTCGCTGTGCCAGGGGAACAAACAAGGATGCAAGTCAGCCTCCTAACGGGAACCACAGCCCGGATCCTCTGAGTTGGGTTGTTGTAGCTGGGGTGGAGCAGATGGGCCAGTCTGCAATGAATCAGCTCGAGGAGATAATGCCTAAAGAAGTCACAGAATCCCAGAATGGTTTGGCTTGGGAAGGACCTTAAAGCCCATCCAGTGCCACCCCTGCCATGGCAGGGACCCCTCCCACTGTCCCAGGGTGCACCCAGCCCCTTCCAGCCTGGCCTTGGGCACTGCTCACACTCCCTGGTGTTTTGCTTCTCTCTTTTATAGGAGGGGTGTAAAAGGTGATGAAGTGGTTTTGAGCAGAAAGATCTCACCTCCAAGGTACAGAACTGTGAATGTTTTCTTGCTGGTGGCAAAGGGAGAGAGACATGATCTGCTTTCACTTGAGGTGGTTATGGTACCACAAACCAGCACTGAAATAGATTACTGTGAACAGTGACACAAAATTTATTTTTCGTAATGCTCTGAGGATTTAAAAAACCCCCCCAAACCCCAAAAAAACCTTTATGCAACAACAAACCCTCTGAAGACTCATTGCTTGTGTCCAGGTCAGTGTGAGCTGCTGGAGAGTGCTTTGACCTAAAGGACAAAACAAGATGTGGCAATGTCAAGAGGCAATTGAAAATACCAAACTGTGAATTGGGGGAAAACCAGGTAGAGCTGATAGTGCAGGGATCTCTCAGGGAGTGTTTGAGTAACACTTATGGGGGATAAAGAAGGTATTTGAAGTAAAGCTTCTAAAAGCTGAATGGATTAGTGGTTAAAACTCTCCCTCAAAGTTGTGATAGTACTGAAGCTTCTGTTTGGGGACTGACTTTAAGAAAGGAAAAAAGCCATCCCACAAACCATGTTAAACACTGCCTCTCCCCACTCAGCCCCCTAAAAAAAGAATGAAAAAACCTCACTGAAACAAATCCCAAAAATCAAACAAAGCAAACAAAAAACCCCACCAAAACCCTTCTAAGGCATTTTTCAGAAGTGAAGAACTGGGCTGTGTTGCTCCATTCAGTGCCAACATAATTTCAAAACCCTGTAACCTCCAGATTCTCAAAGGAAGGACATTTTATATGGGGGTGGCTGTGCCAGTAACCACTGCAGGTTGTGGGACAGATGGAAGCTGACTAATAGCACAAAAACCATTAGCTGTAAGCACAACCATTATAATTGAAACTGAGGCCTCCAGGCATCCAGAGAGAAGCCAAGAATCCTGTCTGTGGGATTGTCTTGTGGAGCTGGGTGTTTTTGTAGCTTCTGCATGCAGACTTAATAGTTACAAATTACAGTGTTCTACAGATTTAACTGGGAGTTGAAATGAAACAAGTTGAAGACTTAAATCCCATTCTTTATGCCGTCTGTCTGGTGAGTTAGAGTAGTGGAGTACACACTTGGTTTTGTCTTAATCTTTTCAGGTTCTCTAATTTAGTCTTAATTGGAGGAAAGAGTTACATCAATGGCAGCAGAACTCGTGTGGCATTTAGAATTCCCATGTGGCTGCTGAAATCAGGTTGGCTTCAGGGGGAGATTAACACAGTCATCAAAGAGGGACTGGATTTATCCTTTAGGAAGAAATTCTTCCCTGTAGGGGTGGAGAGGCCCTGGCACAGGGTGCCCAGAGCAGCTGGGGCTGCCCCTGGATCCCTGGCAGTGCCCAAGGCCAGGCTGGACGGGGCTGGGAGCAGCCTGGGGCAGTGGGAGGTGTCCCTGCCATGGCAGGGATGGCACTGATGGGCTTTAAGGTCCCTTCCCACCCAAACCATTCTGGGATTCTGTGATACCAGAAATGATCTGAGGAGTCCAGCAGCTCCTGGCCCGAGGGGTGACAGGGCTCTTCCCAGTGCAGGCCGCAGCAAGGCCAGGGAGGGCAGGTTTCATGGCTCCAAATATTTCAGGTTCTCTTCATGTTCGGCACCATCCCAAACACTGCCAGTGCAGGCAGTGAGCTTAATCCAGAGGCTGAGTTTGTTGAGGCTTTAATACTTTTCTTACATCTTAGTGTTCAACATAGTTTGTTCTCTAGAAGCACCATCATTTTTTCCTAAAAAATAACTTTGCCATTTTAACGGCAAATCACTCAGGTATCTCATAATCTGTGTGTGGAATTCAACAAGCAGTCTGGAAATAGGACTTGGGTGTAGTTTACCCTGAAAATTCAATCCATGAAGTACCTCAGTTTAAATTGCACGGGGAGGTGTCCAGTGCTGCGTTTTGTAGTTATTGTTGGGTCAGTGGATGAATTCCTGGGGTGCAGGGTCGGTGCCAGCTGTCCCCATCAGTGTTACTGTTTGTTCTTTCTCCTTACAGAATAAACACAGACCTTGTCTTATATGAAAGATAAGGGGAGAGCTGTAATGGTCTCCAAAGCCTGAGGATTAAGGACATAAATTTCACGTGCAGAAAATGTCTCATTCTTGTTGAAGGTTCTCAGCCTTTAACTCTCTGATCCCACGTATGTCTAAAATACATTTTGACAACGACCCTCTGCAGGCAGAGGATTTTATTAAGGAACATAGAAATACTCGATAGAAATGAAAGATGAAACTTGATAATTTTCTAAATGTTTATGGCTGATGATTGCATGTTGAGAGGCTAAATTGATGATAAAGTGTTCTGCTGTGAGTATCTTCATCGTCTCAGAAGCATTTAGCTGCTGTTGGAGGCAGGAAGGGTCTCTAAAAGGGACCATAATTGGAGCCGTGATTGTAGAAAAGCCACATTTGCATCTTCAGTGTTATTCTGAATGTGAGATAAAAGGATGAGCTTCTTGTTTAAACCCCAGTTTTAGAGAGATTTTTCTTTCTTCCTAAGGCCTTACCTGGAAATGGAAAGAGATCTGAAATAATCCTGTCCAGTGGCTTTCCACTTCTGATCACTCTTAATTTAAGCTAAAATAATGCCTTCTGTATTCAATATTCCACATTCAATGCTGGTGATCACCATATGCTGATGCTTCTTAATACTGCCTTGTCCTTCTGCAGAATGAGAGGTGGTGACAAGAAGGTTGAACTTGGAGAGAGATTTCTGATGTGCAGTTAGATTTAAAAATTTGCTGTGCAGCTCTTCGGTACTTCTGGGGTTAAGTTGCAGTTCTTTCCCCCAGATGTTAAAAAACCACTCCACATCTCGCTTAACAAACTGAGCTGGAAAGACACATTTAAAGGAATTTTGGTTGTGAAGCTGCTCGTCCCTGAGCTGGGGTAGGACAGACAAGGCTGCAGGTCAAAGGTGCAGAAATAACTGGATTGGAAAGTTGCAGCTGCAGGGGAAAGTAAGGAATTGACTCATTTGTAAAATGATAAATGTAGTAAGAATGAGGTGTTTTTCAAACAGAATGGAGGCAGCCTTTCAGTTTTCTGAATTTTTTTTTTCTTAAAAGCTCTTGCAAATTATAAACAATTGAAGGGGAGGGGGCAAGGAAAAGAGGCAAAATAGTTTTGAGAGCTCATAAACCCAGGATATTTTACTCCCATTTTACCACTTGAGATTCAAGTCCTCATTCCGGCGCTGACTTTAAGATCACCCCTCGCTTGTCGAAGCGAAATATTTGCTTCCCTTCCATATGGCTCTTTGGCAGTGCTCGTACTGAGCTCATCAGTTGGCTGCTCTGTGCTGTCTGATGGCTTCATCTCGTGAGACAGGTGTTGGTGTGAGGCTGCAGAGCCTCGTGGTGCTGGGATGTGCTCTCCTGGAGGCTTTCACTTCTCCAGGCCCTCCCCGCCCCGAACTTCCCACCTGCCATGGGAAAGGGAACAGAGAACCGTGGGGAGCAAAGCTTCCTCCTGTGCGTTCTGCTTGGCTGTGTTTCCATCCCTGGGAGCATTTCTGCACTCCTGCAGTGCCCGTGAAGGGATCGTGCTCAGAACTGGGCAGGGCAGGACTGGCCAGGGTCGGTGACGCTGCTGCGACACACGCCAGGCCCCTCGGCGGGCACGGCGCAGAGCCCCTGCCCCACCTTCCAGAGGTGGCACCAAACACTCTGGACAGAAGCAAAATAGGTCTCAGCTCGTCTGTGTTTAGAGCACAGCTGCTTGGGGCTGCCACAGATGTGTCAGTGCCGTGGCACATCCCTTCCCTGCCCGCGTCACGGGCACCGCCGTGCACAGGGATGGCAGCACTCCTCCTCCAAGGCATGAGCAGCACCACTTGGATGCTGACTTTTCCATGTGTTCAGCTGTCTGTGTTGACTGCTCTGGTCCGGGAGGCCGTTCCAGGCTGCCCAGGTGGTGCTGGGATGCAGCCCCTGCCGGCGTGTCCGTGTTCCCTGCTGGGGGAGGCCGCTCCCGCACCCGCCGAGCGCACAGATGGTCCCAGTAACCTTGATGGGAAGCACAGGCTGCCTGCTTTGGAGCCTGTCCCTTCTCCAAACTGTTTTCAGGCATTCAGAGAAGCCAGGTTACTAAAAAACCCGTCCTGGCTGAAGCAGGTGAGCGTGGGGAGGGCTGCGTTCCGCCCGAGCGCGAGCCAGCCCGCAGCTCGGAGCATATGGCACAGAGCGGTGGCTGGGCACTGACATCAGGCTGGGCTTCTGCAAATCCCTCCGCAGAGATCACTGAGAGTTTGGAAGGGACGTTTCTTGGACAGTAGTGGCTGTAAGCAGTCCAGGAATGGATATAACAAGCTTGTTACGGGGACCGTGTGCCAGGAGCTGCACTTGCATGGTATTTATCACAGGATCGCAGGATGGTTCGAGTTGGAAGGGTCCACAGGAGGTCATCCAGTCCAACCTCCCCGCTCAAGTAGGGCTCCCTAGAGCTCAGTGCTCAGGACTATGTCCAGATGGCCGGGCTGGAGTAGAGAATAGAGTGAGTTATCCGTGGGAGAGAAGTGTCTGCTGCCTCTCGTGGGCTGAGATGTGTCTGCCTGGGCTTAATGTGACAAAAATGGAATCTATGGAAGTGGCTCTTTTCAGTGTTCCTGCCCAGGCTCACAGCTAGAACTCACTTTAAAGGCTAAAAAAAAAGAAAGAAAAGAAGGCTATTTTCTCACCTTGGTCTGTGTGTAACACCTTAGTAAGGACTAAAGAGCTTTTGGGAGTCACTGCCATGCGAGCAGTGCATTCCCAGAGCTGGGATGGGAGGATGCTTCTGAGGCTGGAGGGGCTCTGCACGAACAGGACTGCATGCAAACGGCCCAGAGGAAATCTGTATTTAAAAGCCAGCATCTGCAATATTATCTGTCACTTAAGGTGGCTGAAAAGTCAGTTTTGTTAATGGGAGTTGGAGAAAACAAGGGCAAAAAGAATGTAATTAATGATGTTCCGGGTGAAATACTGCGCTGTCTCAGTGAACATGGTTAATTGGTGGTTGTAGGTCTAAAATCCAGTTAATTTAGCAAACAGATCCTTTTGAAGCAGTCAGCTTTGTGTTGTGCTTTAACGCAGAGCTCACTCCACACCCTCCTCCAGAGCTCCTTGCCCTGTGTGGGTGTTCGTGGGGAGAGTGGCCATACCTGGGAATTGTCTGTTTGCAGGGGAAGCACTGGGTGTCTCCCAGAGCAGCACTTCCAGCAGTACCTGGTGATTATCCCCAGCACACAGCAGGAACTGGGCACGTGCTGTCTGGCTTTTGTTTCAAAATGGTGCCTGAAAATGCTTCTTATATAACCGACCTTGGTTTCTGCAGCGGGTGATTCACAGGTTTAGCTCACATTAACTTGTCTGCATGATGCCATTCCATGTGGGAGGTGGTGTCCTTTCATGCTTGAGCTGCCACGAGATCATGGTCCAAGCAGCAGCCCAAATTTAGCCTGTATGTATTGCTGATATGACTTTTAAATCTTACACTGTCTGGGGCTTGATTGAAACTTATTTTTCAGCTTGGTGGTGGGAAATCACATCTAAACTCTTGCTGCTCTCTGCACTCAGAATGTATTTATGGCTTTTTTTGAGGGTGTGAGCAGTGGACTGGTGCCCAGTGAGCTGAAGTGTGTGGAACACTGAGACAAATGAACCAGAAGGCTTTCAGTGCATTCATCATGACATCAAACCCATGTTTAAAAATGTGGAATATGATCAGGGATACTGTTTTCCTGTATCTCAAAGTGACCAAGAGGCCTGGGACCTTAGTGTGAGGTTGGTACCAGTATAGCTTAGCTGGGATTTTGTGGGAGGCTGTGGTGAGTTTGTTTAATTGTGTTGATGTAAAGGTGTTCGCCCCGTTGTGCATAATGACAGAATCTTGCTGAAGGGGCTTAATTAGTGCTGAAATTCATCAGTTTTCCCATCCTGAAACTTAACATGTTTAAATGCTACTGACTGGACAGGTCTTATTAGGCTTTTTGCCACCTCTTTCAAGTCCTCAGCTCAGTAGATTCTTTTGACTCTGTCTAACACACAGAGCCTTGCTGGCTGCACCAGTCTGTGGAAAGGAGAATCTGCACTGCCTGTGTCTGTTGGATGTAGGCTGGGTGGGACTGGGCTTGCAGCAGCCTGGGCTGGTGGGAGGTGTCCCTGCCCATGGCAGGGGTGAAATGAGATGGGCTCTGAGGTCCCTCCCAACCCAAACTGTGTTTTCACGTTGCTGGCAGTGCTCTGGTGCTGATCCAGAGCCTCCAAGCACGGGGATGGGGGCAGGACAGAGAGTGTGTCTGAGCTGGGGAGGTTCTATTCCACCTCAACTCGGTGCCGTTGGTGAGGCTGCTCTCCCCTGACTCCTGGGAGGAGAGTGTTGCTTTCCTTGGCAGAGCTTTGCACATCTGCTGGGATCCACAGGGGCACGGAACATCATTCACACCCAGCAGGCTCAAATAAAAATCCTGGAAAGCTCTAATAGCCTCGAGATGGGGTTGGAGGTTTCCTGGCAACACCTGCCTTGTTTAGAATTGCTGCTCAGAACATTCACCTACAGGAACCTCGCACTGTTCCCTGCTCCTCATACAAGGAGGATCATTTCTGTAGCCATCAATGAATTCTCCCTGAAGCTCTCTCCCTTGAAGGTAATCTGTTCCTCTGCATTACAGATGCTGAGAGATTTAATACCCTACAAAAGAACAACCTGTGCCGGGTGCAGTTTTGCTTCTGAGGCACGTTCTGTGCTCAAAGCAAGGCTTAATCAAATGCATTGATCCTTGGATTGCTGTGCAAAGGTTTGGTTCGGTCTTTTCCTTTTGTAAAAAATGGAATTAGAATGCTCTTTAATACGTGGTTACTGCATACTCTGCCTTAGAGTCTCCTACAATAACATTGGTTCTTGTGGCTTGTGAGAAGATGCATTTCAGAGGGAGTCTGATTATTCAGTGGATGTTTGACATGCTGTTAGAAACCTTGGCTTTTCCCCAGTTCTTTTTATTCTGATGGAAGTGACAGCTCTAAGGAGGTGAGATCTGAGTGGGATTCCTACCACAGGGGTGGCTCTGTGAACTATTTAAAGCCCTGTCCACTTGTGGGCTCTTACAGAAAGGTTTCAGTTCTGCTTGTGGCTGCTTTTGTACCACATTTTCCACCCCCAAACGTGAATCCTGGACAAACAGAGTTTTAAAACTGTTAAGGCTACTCACTGTATAATTTTATAGGACATTGCTATAACTCACTGCCCAAATAAAGTATCTGCTCAGGTAGGAATTGTTGCAGGGGTAGCTGTGTAGCTCGGTCTGTCTCACACACCTCGATTCTGAGCAGTGCTTCGTTTGGAAAATGATTACCTTAAAGAGCAAGAGGAGAGCTGGTCCTGAAGCTGCCTTTGGAAGCAGCTTTACCTTGTGCTTCTCAGTGCAGCTTTCGGTGTGAACAACAAATCAGATGCCACCAGACTTTCAGCTTGTTTATTGTGGCTCTCAGGGGGAGTATGAGAGCTGAGCATTTCCTGCTGGCCTCCGTGAGCCAGAGACTTGCAGAAGTCTTTGCAGTGAGGAAAAGCCATGGAAGGAGCTGGGGTTTGAGGTCCTGCTGTCACCTCGGTGGGCAGAGACCTGGGAATGGGAACCTCTCGTGCTCCCAGTCTGAAGGGCTTTTCCATCTTGTGCTTTTCCCAGCGTTTTCTTTGAAACTGTGTTATTCCTGTAAATGGCTTCCAATTTTTAGGAGCTGACACCTCCCACCAAGGATGGTTTGGTGGAAAACTGCCAACCAAGTCAGCCACTGGCAGCCAAGATAGTTGGTTTGTTGTTCTCCTGCATGGAGTATTATAGGAGGATAGTGGTGACAAAGAGAAATTGTTTTGGTAGCGTGAGTGGAGCTGTTTTCTGAAATGTCCATGTTTTGGATGTGGACTGACAGGGGGTGATGGCAGTACTTAGTTAAACTCAAAAATCATTCAGGATTTTAATGGTCACTTTGGTTTGCAGCCTCCTGTCAGTCTCAAGCAGTGGGGTTTTTTTGTTTTTCTTTACATTTGGTTTTTGGTTCAGGGTTTGTTATGATGGTACTTGTTCCTCCTGGCCTCTGCTTGCACTGAAATTACAGTAATTACTACTGGTAGGAAAATAATTTCTGCTTCTCTTGGCTATAACAATCTCAAAAAGGATGTATTTTACTGTATTTCCTACTGAGAATGAAATTCCTGGGGTCAGGAAGAAGACAAGCTTGTTCTTCAATAGGAGTGTAATATTATAATACTTAGTTCTACTCAGAATGAAATCTTGGAAACCATCCAGGCCTGAGAGGAGAAATCCTGGAGAACGTTGCCTGACATTTATCTCATCACTGATACAACTCAGATATCTAAATGGGATCTGTGCTGTTCCAAGTACTACAGCAGAGAAAATATTCTATATATTTCGGGCTTTTCTTTTTTCCTTTAAGGTCTACTTTGAAATAAATAATGCAAGATAGTGCCAGAAGTCTTTTCACCTCTCTCCCTGTCTCAGCAGTGCCCGTATCATTTCTTTTGTCTGGGTCAAAAGGAAAAAAACTAACCCGGAGCCCAGCACATGCTTCCCGTGTGAGCAGAAACATTAAATATCGATCCCCAATCCTGCCTTTTAAAGAATGCTTAAAGAAAATCGAATGCTTTATTTCAAACTACACGCAGGGGGTTCTTTCAGCGCTGTGTTCACTCAGCCCTGCTCATCAATTACTCATTCCCTGAGCAAAATTGATCAGCCCTGAGCAACTCTTTGGAATTTACTCGAGTAAATCTTAGCCTTGAAAATGCAAACTAGCAGTTGCAAAATTTTCCAGCTTTTCTGGGAATCCTGAAAATAAAGAAGGGGCGGTGGGCCCCCTTGGTTTGCTGTGCTGGGTTGGGAGGTGCTCAGCTGGAGACCACCCTCACCTCACTGAAAATACTTGTTGAGTTCTAGTGGGAGCAGAAATGTGTTGCTGGACGGGTGGTTTGGGGTGGCTGGTGCCGCTTCCAGTGAGGTTGGAGTGCTCTGAGCACTCAGGTGTTTTCCCTGCTGGATGAGTTTGTTACTCCAGTCCGGAGGGAAGGCAGGAAATTAAGACATTAACGATGCAGTCGTCTCCTGTATTTGCAAACCTGAAAGCACAAGGAATTACGTGAACATCTTTCCCAGCATAAGGTGTGTGTTCTGCCAGATGGGATTTGCTGAGAGCTGAGTGTGGGAAGGTGTCACTTAAACACTGGATTCGTTAATTTTTTCATTCTCCTGGGGGTGCAGGGGTGAGCTCAGCTTCACGGGGCTTCGGAGAAAACTGCTTTGAAGCTGCTGTGTCTGCTAAACCACTGCCTTTGTATCTGTTCTTTAGTTCCCAAAGAACTGCCCTTGTCTTTGAGGAGGCAGCTTTGGGAGGGAGGAAAGGATCTGGGCAAGTGGATGTATGTTTTCTTCTGGATTTTTGTTTGGTCATGAAAATTGAATATTACGTTCCCGTTTCTCCTTGGAGATGAAATCTTTTTCAGTGTGAATGATCCTGAATTAAGTTTCTTTGCTTAAAAAATATTGGGGAAAGAGGAGAGGTTTTGTTCCAAGTTTGATTGGTGAAATTCTCACCTTAAGAAAAACTGCCCCTCAGGAGCTTGTGTAAATTATTACATCTTATCCCTCTTTTTTGCACATTTATGAAATTCAGACAAGCTTGAGGTTTAAAACATTTTAAATTACCTTTATTTGCCAACCTTGGCCCTTTCTGAGTCGTGCCTGATAAGGCTGGGCACTGGATTCCAGACCTATTTGCCTGTGACCTTTTCAGCTGAAGAGTGAAGAAGAGATGAAGAAAAAAATTAAAATGTACAAAATAATCTACTTCTAGAATAGTGTCAGACTGTTGCTTTCCACTTGTAAGGATGGAACAGAAATCTCTGTGCATGTTTGAGGAAAATCTATATTGAGGGTTCAGGGGGTGTCACGTGTTTTAATATTGCAATTATTGACTTCAGCTGTTAACTGGGTTTTAACTTCTAATAGGTTTCCTCACAGTCCAAGTAGACGTGTTTCTTTTCTAAATGTCTTATTAGCAGGAAAAGTACAGCAGGCCCTAGAGACACTCACTGAAGTACAGAGGGAGAGAATGGCTTTTGAGTTATAAATGCTGGAAATAACTGTGTCCTAAGTATTTGTGTATTGCTTTACAGGTCTGAAGGTGACAGCTCAAGAAGCCTCAGGTATGTGTACATCATCTTGATGTCTTTGTTCTAAGAAAATACTTTATTTAAAAGCATTAAATAGAAATAGATTTTTTTTTTTAAATGTGGGTGTTATTGGTTGTGCTTAGCATGCCATTGGTGTTTTGAGTAAAGGATCTTCTGCCTTGCATAAGTTACTGAATGATTCTATCTCCAGTGTGGTTTAAGAGTGAGGGATTAGTTTGGATCATCACAAAGGATTTATGGTTAGCTCCTGGTGCTCCCAGTCAAAGTTTCCTGCTCCACAGCCCAGTGCACTGGGGAATATGTGAGCCAGCTGCTGCCAGTTTTGGGGCAGCATCTGTGTTGGGGAGAAGTCCATGGACTTGTTCTGGCTTTCTTAGCAGCCTCCTTTTTCACCTGACTGGGAGAACCTTCACTGACTCGTTATTGCAATGCTCATTATACACTTGGAATGTTCAGACAATGTGCAGATTTTCATGTAATTATCAGATGCTTTACTTCCAGCTTACTCCTTGGTGTTTTATACTTGTTTCCTCAGGGGTGGTTTTTATTCCTATCTCTCTGAAAACGTGGGTGAGTTAAACTTGTAGAGCTTGTAAAAGTGCTCTCAACAGGACTGAGATGTGAAAATTCCATCCTGGAATCCGAAAGTGTTCCATATTCATTAGAGCATTGCCACTAAGCAGATGCCTTGGTTCTCCAGCAGTGTGACGATTGATCAGTGATAATAAGGTTCATAATATTGACTGTGCCCTCACCGTAATACCCTGCAGTTTATTTTGGGGACTGTCAGGACTCTGCATCTTAAGGCACTGTGTTTATTTATTGTAACACCCCAAAGCAAAGGCAGGGCCTTCCCTTGCAGAATTAAAATCCAGTTCTTACCCACAGGTGTGCAGACTATCCCCAAGAACAGGTGAGGTGCAAAACAGTCAGGTGTCCGAGAAGAAGTCTGTAGGAGGGGATTAAGGATCCTCTGAA
Organism: Dryoscopus gambensis; assembly: GCA_013389985.1. Classification (NCBI taxonomy): domain Eukaryota; kingdom Metazoa; phylum Chordata; class Aves; order Passeriformes; family Malaconotidae; genus Dryoscopus; species Dryoscopus gambensis. The sequence continues at coordinate 229,024 of WEIT01006162.1, read as the reverse complement.
ATGCTTTTTTCTCGTGACAGAATTGGAGATCACTGCGGTGTGGACCCGAGCTTGAGGCTGTGAGAGCGAGTTGGGAATCTGTTTAATGCACAGCAGCTGAACTGGATCAAATCCCAGGGCTGTAGCAGGATGCCTGTGGGCATCACTACCTTTTTTCCTTGGGTTTTAGCTCCCAGCAGAGTTGCCAGTGTGCTGTGGAAGGACTAATGCTGGTGAGCTGTTGCAAACTGAAAATGCTGCCCCTGGCGTGTGGATTTACAGCAGTGTGGTCACATTTCAGCCTCAGTGATGGCTCTTGTTCGTGCCCGAGCCCCCTGTGGGATCTGGCTGCTCCAGGGATGTGTGTGGGGCATCATTGCTGGTGGGAGTGGGGCTCTTCCCTTGGAGCACATGGCTGGGGGGGTTAAGCAGAGCACAGGCACGGCTGAAAGCTGCTTACTCCAGCTCTGGCATGGTGCTGCCTGAAAATGAACCCCTGATGGGACTCCTGGGCTGGAGTGGTGGGAATCAGCACCCCGTGTTCCTACAGAGACCTGTGGGCAGTCAGGGTGAGCCCTGGGGTGCTGATACCATCTTGTAGTTTGAGGCTGTTTGGGGAATTAATTCTGCTGTTCGGTGTGAGCTTGAGCTGCTCCAGGACAGCTCCAGGCTCCTCTGACAGCCTGATTTTAACCAGGCTGATGCAGCAGCAGGCAGAGCCACGCTCCTGAAATGCTTTTCCAGTGTAACTCTTCTGTCCTCCCTCTTAAACTGCATTCTCTCCGAGGTGAGATGTCACTGAGGATGTGCTTTTGTGTGTCTGCCTGCACAACATCCTGGTCAGCTTTGGTCCTGTCGTGGGCAAAAGCTCCCTAAGGTCTAGTGATGTTTAGGCAGCGTCTTTATGTTGTGGTTAATTTGCTTCCCACTGTTTTCCTTTCTTTCTGGCAAATGAAGATGAAACGTAATTATCTCAAATGAAGTGATCAGGGCAGTCTGGGGAATAGTGCTTAATCTCTGAAGGGATGATCATTCCTGCTCACAGAGATACCAGCAAAGTAGCAGCAAATCCAAATGCTGACCTGCCCAATGGTTCCATGAAATCCAGGGGAGCAAGGAGCCACGAGCAGGTAAGAAGCCAGGGATAAAATATTCTGTCTGGATGTTAACTGGACAGACACCATGTGGAGTGAAATTAGAAGGGCTTGTGTTTGTGGTCAGTAAATGAAGGTATTGTTAGGATTGACTGACTCTCAGCCACTGACACTGAAGATAAAAGGATCACTCCAAATAAATGCAGCCAGAGATGTTGGTCTCTCCCAGCTGGGTGAGTGAAATCAGACTCCTGACCAAGAGATTGGTTTGGAATATCTGGTGGTTTCCATGCTGGAATGGAATATCCAATACAAGTGATGCCCTGGAATTTTACACTGTTGCTCAGTTGCAAAGGATATTGTCCTGGTGGATTTGTTTTCAGGAGCTTTATAGCTGCTTGTAACAAGGAAATTGCATCCACAAGATGTTTTATAGTGCTGTGAAATGCAGAAAACACTGAATCTGTGCAGAGACAAGGTTGACACAGCTAAAGCTATATGAGTCCAAATAATACACTGAACCAATCAACAATCAGGTTGACTTTATGTCTTTAATTTGGCTTTCTCATTGTGACAAAAAGTCATGAATTATCCCCTTGAAGAAGCCCATAAAATTCTTTCTGCTTATGAGACAGTTGTACTGTAATAAACTCACGTTGGTTTCCCTTTGGTGGGTGCCATGTCATTTCCAAGCCGAGGTATTTGTTAAATCTATTAAAATGGGTGGATTGCTTTGAGCACTTTGCATCCTGAGGTGCAATGCACACGCACAATGCAGAGCTGTCAGTGTGACAGGCTGCCTTAATTAGCTGTCTTCGTTCACACGTTTTCAGGAGAAAATGCAATTTGTTTTACAAGGCATTTTGATATTTAATAGTGTGACGTGCCAGCCAGGATGAAGATGTCTGTGCAGTATATCCTATCAAAGTTTGCCAAGATTGTCCCAGGGTTTAGTAGCAATGTTCCTTTTCCCTCTGCATGGACCTTGTGTGTTTAAAGGTCACCAGAGTGAGGATTTGAGCAGTGTGTGGGATGCAGGGGGATTCAGGGAGCAGCTCTGATGAGCAAACCTCTCTGAAACCTGCCCAGAAACAATACTTTGGGGTTTTTCGTTTCTTTTCACTTGTTCCTTCATAGTTGTGTGCTTTTAAAAGAGAAACAAGGTACAAAACGAGGGAGGTTGTAACAAAGCTGCGTAAAAGGAGAGGCTTTCATGGCTCCTGAGCTGAGAGGTGCCAAGGCTGTTGCCAAAAAGGTGTGGTGTCCTAGGAATAGCTATGAAATAGGCCCAGAGAGAGTCAAGAGGCTGAAGGCTAATTTTAAAAGAAGCGGCAAAAAAGAGGGCAGCTGAAGTACTAATTATGGGGAAGACATCAGCTAAATTATTGAGCTGAACTAAAAGCGAAGTGTGATTTTGTTTTTTTCCTAGTCTGTAATAGGTGGAGGATGAGGGGAGCTGTGTCTGTTGAGGATCATGCAGAAAGGCTGATTCCTTGTAAAGGTGCACATTAGATTAAGTGGAAAAGTAATTGTCTAATTTACTTCAGAGCAGGAGAGAGCTGTAGAACCTCAGCCCCATTCTGTGCTGGGTGCAGCGGGAGCATCGGCTGGGAAACAGACCCTGACAAACTGTGGGGATGCAGCAGCAGAGAAAGTCCAAAGTTTGGGGAACTTTCTGGTTTGGTTTACTCCAGGAAAATCTGTGTGACTCAGCCTCCTCTCTGAGAACCTGCACAGTGCAGGTTTGGGCAATTAAACACAGAGGGACTTGTAAGACTAATTTTCAAGTTGGAATGTATTGCTGTGCCATCTAAATGACTCAGTGTCTATATGTAAAAATGGCCTTTTCTGGATGGTTTTAATCATTCCATAATGACTCTGCTACAGTTTTATAACCGGTCCTTAAAACATGCAAAATCATCACTTGTTAGTAATTTTAAAACTCCCCAAATTTTCCTCCAAGAGATTTTTACATAAATGTCAGGCTGCCCCTCTCCAGTAGAGTGGAATCTGATGAGTCTCCTGATGTTAGTTTAAATTAGTTTTATTGCTGCTAACAGGAATAAAACATATGGAAACAGCTTCTGGTAGCTGAGAAGGCTGTGGAGCTGCCCTTGGCTTTCAAATGATGCAGCTTTAATCTGAATTTCAGAATGAAAGGACAGTGATACATTCATCAAATTGTCAGAACTGCTTCTGTGTCATCTTTAACAGTGATGATACGTTTGTGATGTTAAAAAATACTTCCCCCTCCCAAATTGTATGACACATAGAGCCAACTAGATTTTTAAATTTCAGTCCTAGTGTGTTGCCTGTGGGACTTCAGCTGCATCCCTGCATTTAACTGTGTGCTTTACCAACACTTTGGGAATGTGGTGATAGTGAGAGCAGGGGAAGGTTCGTTCTGGCTTTAGATGAAATCACAGAAGTAGGCAAGGGTAGAGATTCAAGGCTAGGGATGGTGTTTGCAAACCCTTGCCAGGCTGGCAGAGGAGGAGGGGGTGCTGCCTCACAGCCAGCTTGGACACAGGTTTGCAGCACTGTCTCCAAACACTGGTATTTCTGAAACCAGCACATCCTGCACCCTCCTCACTGCTCCTCCTGCTGCACTGAGCTGGTCCCATTAGAGATTTTGAATGGTTACAGCAGCAGAACGTGGCCATGGACGAGCTTTGTTGGCAGTGAGTCGTTCTTTGCGTTCTTTTAACGCAGATTTCACACATTTCTCACTTGGTGTCCATTCTGCCCTGAAGTGGAATGAGCTCAGGGTAGCAAAGCCTTTCCCCGGGTGTTAATTGCACCCCGTGGAACAGAATAACTGAGCACAGTCAGCAGTGGCGTGTAAAGCACCTGGTTTTTGGGAGGGAGATTACAGAAATTGATTGTAAGAGGAACGAGACCTGGAGATTTCCTGGCATTGCCGAGTGCCTTGTATTTTGTGTGTACCAAATTTCAGGTGTTTCCAAACTCTGTGATTTTCAAAAAGGGTTGAGTGTCCACCTCAGCAGTGGGTCTGAGTGTTTCCAATGACTCACCTGACTTGCCATGCAGAACGATTAATGTATTTCAAAGGAACTGTGCCAGTTGGGGTGGTTAATCTGTGACATTTCAGCACCGAGCAGCTGCAGCAGTGGACGTTTTGCAAGTAAAATTTTGGAAGGTTAACAGTGTTAATGGGAGCAGCATGGACCTTACACTGGTTTTACACATCCTCTGTTGGAAAAAAGGAAAACAAGGGAGTAGTGTTGTGCTTTTCTGAGGCAAGAATTGAGCGAACTCAGCTCTGGCTCTCAGGCAGTACAGCCAAAATCATTATTTTCCCCAAACCTAATGTGTAGCTGCATGTGCTGGGGAGCAGGAGGGATGTGTTTGTGTTTTGATGGCCTTCAGAAGGCTCCCATAATTCTGTGCTTCGTGTGGATTTTGTTTTTCTGGATTTCTTACCAAGAATCTTCAGGCCTATCTGATGTTTCATTACTTCAGCTTCAGGTGCTGCAAACAATTCTGTCACTGCCATAACACCCATCAGTGTTTTGTACAAAAATGTCCTGCGTGAACTCAAACTATTTTCCCCCCTTAATACCATTCCCTTAGACTCAGTCTTCAGGGAAGTCCAGCAGCATTGTGAGTAGGCGAATTAAAGGGAAAAAGGGATGGATTTTTTTTGTGGGAGTTGTGTAAACACAGGTAGGTGTCTGTTTGCAAGCAGAGGAAGTTTTTGCATCAGGCAATGCGTTGTATTAATGGTTTCACTTCTGAATTGCTGCAATTCCGATTTTTCTACTGAAAAGTAGAATCAAGTCTTGCCAAATCTTGGATGCCATCCAGGTGGGTAAAGCAGCATATGCAAGCATTTTGCCCAAAATTATTTCCACTGGAAATAGACAGCTGTAATTTATGGATCTGAGTGCTGATTGTGCTCCATAGAATTCTCTCGGCAGGCCGGCAGTTGTTGAATTTGCAATTTCAGAAAGACAAAGCTTTGTAAGTGGCTTCACATTAATTCAGTGCAGCTCATTTTTATACCCAGCTCCTGGAGGAGCTGCTCTGGTGCCGCTGGTTATCTGTGAGATAAGGCTGTTTAATGAGCAACATGTGTGCACAGCTCAATTCGGGGAGCCGAGGGCTTGCAGTGCCAGAGTTGTTCTCCTATGAATATATAAAGTAGTTTGAGTTTCCTTCATTATTTTGCCATTCTCTTTGGATTGCTTTTGTTCTTTTCTATTAGAATTCACAGGAAAAGCTGGGTGAGTCTCAGGGTTGGAATGAGACTATAAAGAAAGGGAAAACGTGGAGTGTTTTATACTTTCTGTGTGCTCTGTAACGTTCTTCAAGGGCTTTTTCCCCTGGTCTGGGCTGTGGGCAAGAGAAATGTGCATTTCTGCCCTCCTTCAGCCACCTGCAGCTGCCCGAGAGGCCCCAGTCCTGGAAAACAGAACTGAGACACAGCGAGCCTGACAGAGCCACTTGGAATCCCAGAATATCCCGAGTTGGAAGGGACCCACAAGGATCTCACAGCCCTGCTCCGTTCCTACTGCAGCTGTGGCAGAGAAGGACAGGGCGTGGTCTGAAGTTATCTTATGGGTTTAAAGTAGTTATTCTATTTATTTATTTATTTGTAATGGAGATGCAGAGATATTCACAGAGCCCTGTGAGGACAGGAATAAAAGCTGACTTCAGGAACAGAATTAACCAGCACAATTTTCTCTGCAGAACGTTGAAAACAGCCTGCACCAGCTATTGGAAATCCATGTGCAAACTGCTGGGATCATGAGGAGGAGACAGGCACTTTTGTTGAGGAGTTGATTCTATGCACTGGTGGGAAAAAAAAAAGTCTCTGCTTCCTTGCACGTAATTTGTTTCCTTGCAAAGAATTCATATATGAGACATTTATAGATAGGACTCAAAGCTAAAGCAATTTTCCTGTAGCATTCTGCACACTGGCAACTTCAATAAAAGGCAGAAGGTCCGCGGTTTTTCTTTCTGCTCTCATTGCTTTATGTAGGTGGTCATGGTTAGATTAATTCCATCCAAGACGAAAATATGCAGCAAAAACCAGATCTGTGAAAATCATCTGATAACTGTCAAGGCCCTTGTTTATTTTTTGCATTTCTAATCTCTATCTTTGGTGGTTTTATGCCTCCGTGTAACTCAAGAATGATCCTTGGATTAGGAATTAACCATGATTCAGGTATCTGGTTCCTTATCTGAGCTGTTTTAGTGATGCTTTTGGAAGTGTTCCAGTAAGTGCAATTGTCAATAAATGGAGGATGAAGTGAGCAAACTGTGTGTTGGGGAAGCTGAGAAGAGAATGTGCTAATAAAAACGTAAAGACAAAAAGAAAAGTTCAGGTTGCCACAAATATGCATTATAAATACCTGGAGTCAAGACTGAAGCTTCATTTGTATTTGTGACTGTAGCAGCCAAATATTGTATTGATTTCAAATTATGCTGTAACTGGGTTTTTAAGTGGAGCTGTAGATTTTGCCTCTTCTCAAAGATGAACAAAAGGCAGTAAAAGAAAGGCTTTGCTGCAGAATCCTGGTTATTAAAGCTTAGTGAGGGCTGTAAACTGTGAGTTCTTTAGTAAAACTTCCTGAGTGGAAGCTGTAACCTTTAGTGCCTTCTTGCTTTGCCCCACCATGAGCTGTCCTCTCTCGAGGAGAGGAGCAGGAAGGGAAGCTCTTTCCCTTGTCTCCATAATGGATGCCCTCCCTGCTCCAATCCCATATTGATTCAGCAGTCTCAGGAGCTGAACAGATCTTTAAATCCCTGTCAGCTTAGTCTTGCCTAACTTCTGCATCAATTTGGCCTCATTAACTTTTCGTTGATTAAATCAAACACATTACTTGGGATACCCCTGTAATTTATTTATAATTAACTGTACCAGGGGGATAAGACTTCGTCCTCTGAATTTTAATGCAAGAAGCAGTATCTGTACACAAAAATAGAGATTGGAGCTAAAATTAATAGAGCTGCATGAAATATTGTGTACATTTGCCACACAACAAGTAGGAAGTCTGTGGAAGATAAGTAGGAACTGACTTGCTCCTCGTCAAGTTTTATTTAACCTGTCTTGTGTATGGTGCAGTAATGATGGATCACATACTCAAGAGCCATGGTTTGAAGTGTTCCAAGAGCACAGTCAGCAAATGTTCTCTGGGTACCCTCAGGCTTTCAGTTTCGTCACTTATTTTTGTTTATTGTACAGTCAAAGTAGATCTGATGTTTAAAAGTTTAGAAGTGGTAAAGATTGGAGTGTATTGCTTGTTAAAATGAACCTAGAATTCAAATCAATCACTTCCTTCCTTTCTGGATACTGCAACCCCATCATGTACATGAATTAAGATGACTTACCGTTATTCTGTTTTGGGTAAAAACTGTCCCTTTGTGCTCAAGCAAATATCAGAAATCCAGCAGGAATTCATTTCAGCCGCTGGCCTTCTCATAACCCTTCTGCTTTGATGCATAAATTGAGGGAAGTTTCCACTCTGCAATGAAGATGAGGATTGCAGCTTGCCCATTGTCATTTATTATGTGCTCAGAGTGTACTGAGATAAGCCTGGCTTGCCTGGGATGTTACAGCTCTTGATTTTTTGTCATTATCTATTTCTGCTGCCTTTGGATTTTGAAAGGAGCCGCTTTGAAAAGCGCCGCTGGTAAATCACCTCCTGCCCAAGGCGTGCCGCCGCCGAGGGGACAGCAGCCTCTCAGAGGCACAGCCACAGAGGATAAAGGGCACCCAGGAGATGACAGGAGGGTGTTTGAGCCTTGCTTTGATTTGCACTTCATCTGTTGTAAATAAGCTTTTGTCTTTCAAGACCTGTGGCTGTGCACCGCGATGGAATTTGCAACCCTGCGCCTCTAAAACGTGCTGCACTTCCACAAATAGGTGTGAGTTGGCTGGCACTGCTGGATTCGGGTAGCAGAACCATTTAACTGCCTGGCTTCCAGACCCTGGAGAAACCCAGAGGAAAAAAAGGTGTCATCATCACTGAGGGACGTGCACGGTGTAGGGGAGGGAAAGACTCTGTGGATTGCTTTGGGATGCTGAAGAGGAACCAGGCAAAAAGCATTTAAAACTGATATAAACAGAGCTCCCTTTGCAGTCTAAACCTATGTCTTTCTGACTTCAGCTGCATCCCTGCATTTAACTGTGTGCTTTACCAACACTTTGGGAATGTGATGATATTGAGAGCAGGGGAAGGTTCGTTCTGGCTTTAGATGAAATCACAGAAGTAGGCAAGGGTAGAGATTCAAGGCTGGGGATGGTGTTTGCAAACCCTTGCCAGGCTGGCAGAGGAGGAGGGGGTGCTGCCTCACAGCCAGCTTGGACACAGGTTTGCAGCTCTGTCTCCAAAAACTGGTATTTCTGAAACCAGCACATCCTGCACCCTCCTCGCTGCTCCTCCTGCTGCACTGAGCGGGTCCCATCAGAGATTTTGAATGGTTACAGCAGCAGAACGTGGCCATGGACGAGCTTTGTTGGCAGTGAGTCGTTCTTTGCATTCTTTTAATGCAGATTTCACACATTTCTCACTTGGTGTCCATTCTGCCCTGAAGTGGAATGAGCTCAGGGTAGCAAAGCCTTTCCCCGGGTGTTAATTGCATCCCGTGGAACAGAATAACTGAGCACAGTCAGCAGTGGCGTGTAAAGCACCTGGTTTATTTGAAAGTCAAAGCAGAAGTCACTTTTCCAAACCCAGATTCGTAAGAAATACTTGACTTAAGTCCTAGTGGTTTTCTTGGACTCTCTTAGGAAGCCGTAGTTTTGCTCACTAGGGCTCAGCATGGTGAAGTTCACCTGAAAGGAGCTTATTCCAACCAAAAGCAGAGCTGCTGAATGAACCAGCAGCTGGGAGCCACTTGGTCTTTGGTTGTAGCTGCTTCTTTATTTTCCTTAATGAATAAAGAAATCTGAGGGAGCTGAACAAACCATCTGAAGATGCTCACGGTTGCTTGATGGAGCTTGTAAATATGACTGAGTCACCCAGGAGCCAGTTGCCAGCTTTTTCTGTTATTATTGCAGTCTGTTTGGAAAAACAAGGAATGCTCTGCCCAAGTTTTTTCACTGAATGCAAAATGGACTCTGAAATTTGAAGGCTGAGAGACTGAACGCTTCTGTAATTTCTGACTTCACTACCAGCCTAAATTGCTTCATGTAATAACCGTAATAACTGCCAGAGGGCAGGGACAGGTGGGATATTGGAAAGGACTTCTTTCCTGTGAGGGTGGGCAGTGCCCAGAGCAGCTGTGGCTGCCCCTGGATCCCTGGCAGTGCCCAAGGCCAGGCTGGACGGGGCTGGGAGCAGCCTGGGACAGTGGGAGGGGTCCCTGCCATGGCAGGGGTGGCACTGGGTGGGATTTAAGGTCCCTTCTGGCCCATCCCATTCTGGAATCCTGTGACAATCCCTTTTCTGTGGAGCTAGAGAAGTGTTTCTTGGATGTGTTCATGAACTGGTTAAAGTGAGGAGGTCCGGAGGGGTTAAGCTGCTGCTGTAATTTCAGAAACCACAATTTTTTCTGCATTACATTGTAGAAGAAAAACCTTGAGGGATCATTTCAAGGATATCCAAGGTGTCCTGTGCCCTGGCTTGCCACTGAGTTACTACTAAAGCCTCTGGCCTCTGCCACTATGTCCAGATTGTGACTGGAAGGGTTTCTGAGAGAGCAAGTGAGAGTTTCTGGAGCAGCTCTGTCCCTGGAAGCTCTGGCTGTTCCCTGTGGGGCCAGAGAGGGGCTTGCTCTCAGCTCAGTCCATCCTGTGAAGGGCTGAGTGCTTTGGGTGCAGCTCCAGCCCCACCGTGACCAGGATCCCTCTGCCTCTGCCTGCCCTTGCTGGAGAAGAGCCTCATTTCATGTCACTCCATGCTCTGTCTGCAAAGCCTGACCTGTGCCAGCTCCTCGGCTGATGAATCATTTCTCAGTGCTGCAGGGTAGGGAAAGGATCTGTGCTTGAGATACAATCCCTGCAGCTCCTGACCAGGATGAATGGGAGGCCTGTGCCATTTCCATCTGTTTGCCACCCTGCAGTCTCTTTGGGAATAATGTTGGACGTGTTTTGGGAAGTCTGGGTGTTCAGAAGAAGGGAATGTGCTCTGCTGATAGCACAAACCAGGCTGTGTGTGCTCAGGATCTGCCCTCTGCCTCTGCACTGCTGCTTCATTCTTTTCAAGGATTTGCATGATCATGGCTTTTGTTCTTGATCCCTCCTGGGAAATGCTTGATAATAACTATATATTTTCATTAAAAAATCCTAGGGTAAATCACAATAGCATCCATTTTCCCTCTACAGAATATATGGTTTCTACTCTTTGAGGACCAAACCCTTCGTTGGTCTTGTGGGACCACATTCCAACAATGTGGAGGTTCTGAGGCAACAAAACGTGCTGTGTAGGGCTGAGTGTTAAACATTCAGGATTTAAAGTGATTTGAAGGAAATACAATTTGAATTTGTATGTGTATGCGTATCTGAATGCAGATTGAAACTCGTCTGTGAGAAGCAGTCCTGTTCTATGTTGGTGTTAAATATAGGTAATGACTTAAGAATTTAAAGGACTCCAAGAAGTTCGTGAGAATTCTGAAGACATTTAAGTACATGTTACTCCATGTATCTTAATCACGCTGAAAAGAATATTCTTCTAATTTCCTGTCTCAGCTCCACAGCAGATGCAGACATATGTATGTGTTTGTTAGTGGAGCTCTGTAGGCAAAAAGAGTGGGAGTTTAGCATATTTTTCTTTCCTTTTTATTTGAATTCATTCTGTAGTAGCAGCACTGTCAACATGTGCTGAGCAAGGCAGGCTGGACAAGGCAGAGGTAAAGCTCGAGGGTTACTCTTCACTTCACCCCACTGTGTCTGTCTTTTGGAGGGGTTGTTGACAGACAGACTTACAGATCTAACGTACGAGATGCAGGATTGTCCTCCTCACCTTCAGCTCTTGGACGGCAGTGTTTGAATGCAGAGATTCCCCAGATGTGTTTAAATTTTAGTGCTGCTGAGCCCTGCACACTTTTCTCAGGCCGTGCTCAGCGAGTCCTCCTTTACCTTGTGCCCTCCAAGAGTGACCCTGCTTCTAATTTACATAAGACCATTGAAACTACAACCTGAAATAACCCCGCGAATCCCACAGCCCATCCTGTAAGGTTGGGTGGGATCAGCTTCCTCTTTTACAACAATTAACCGAGGAAGAGCTCCCACAGGAACACGAGGGTGGCCTTTGAGTGCTCCCCAGCACTGCCCTCCTCTCACCACTCACCTCCGCCACTCCCGGGCTGAGGCTTTTATGGAGGTCTTTAATGGGGTTCAGTAATGAGCTTTTTAATTATCACTCGGAGGCAAAACATGCTGGCGCTGTTTCTTAGCCAGAACAGGTCAGTCCTAAAGGTGTAGGATTAGATGAGAATCATAAAAGCTGATTATTTCTTAATTTTTTTTTTTTTTTGCACTTAGCCATTGGCAAAACTGATATCTACTCCTTGAAAGGATGTAGGAGGCTATTAGGCAGTGGATAATTAACAATAGAAGGAGGGTGGAAAGGTACAATAAGACTGTAAATTAATTACTGGTTCTTTATTCAGAAAGGACAATGTGATTCCTGAAGCTTGTCTGTTCTCAGTGCCAGCTACAAGTGGGCAATATTAGGGAATAAAATTATGCAAGTAGAAAATATGTGCCCTTAACCAGATCTGCAAAAGAGGAGCTTTAATTTCTGGCTCCTACCAGATAAAACCCTGAGCTCTAACAGTAGTGCAGAGTGTGATGGACTGGAAATTTCCTCTTAAATGTAAGAACTGAGCAGTGGACGGTCAGCACTGACCTCCGTGGGCTATTCCCAAGTAAACTCGTCCTTCTTTCTGTAAATTCCCCCAGTGATGTGGGATCTCTGGCTGGAGCATCTTTGTTTTCCTGAAGCACTGAAAAAGCAAATGAACTCCTGCCTGTCTGATGGAGGTCACAGACAAACATCTGTCCAAGCCATGTGGATCCCATGCAGTTGTAAATAATTCTCATTAGGAAACAGAAGCTGGTCATTTATGCTCATTTTTGGGGAGGTTCAAGTTTAAAAAATGGAGTTATGGTTTTACCCTTCAGTTGCTGTGCAGCAGATGGAGCACACCCAGCACCTTTCACATTAAAACTTAATGTGCACTTAAGTGAGTTTTAAATGAACTGCTGGTAAAAGTCCAGATGAAATTTGGGGCGTTGAGAGGTGGTGTGATGTGGATTTGCTTTTTGGAACGCCAGGAAGTGAAAGCAGAAGGGTTTGAATGGTGGAGCCTTTTCAGAGCGGAGAGATATTGAGGTTTCCAGATTTAGAATAGTTCTTTAAAGTGTTGTTGTACCACCTTGTTCAGTAATTTCGGTTGGAAACAGGATGGTTTTTCTGCTGGGCTTCGCTCACTTTGTCTTGCACTTGCAAAAGTGAAAAGCACTGACAGTGACCATGGCCAAACCCTCAGAAATGCTCTGTTCAAGGGAACCACCTCACGGGCACAGAGAGCTCAGCACTCACCCTTCTAACAGCTGCTTTCCTTGGGAGAAAGTATTGATTCTAAAAGTTGTAGACATGGAAAGAAAGGAAAAAAAAAAACAGCCCAAGAAATTGGTTTTCTGTGTCTTTATTATTGTGAAAAGCTCAAGGAAGAACTCGAGGTACCAGTAATGGAGTTGGAATTACCCCATGGTGTTCCAGGGGCTGTGGGGTGATTCATGTGCATGTGGCTGGATGAAAAATGGCTTGTAGCACCTTGAGGTGAGACAACTGGAAGGGCAGAAAAGCAGCACTATTAACCCAGCGAGTCCATAATAGCTGGAAATACCAATTATTGGTGTTCTTTGGGGTTTTTTTTGATCCTGCAGCTCCCTGGAGGAGGGAGCACCGTGTCAGGGAAAGACTGTCCCTGGAGATCTGTTAGGGCAGATTTGTGCTTCTTGTTTGGGGGTTGATTTGTGGTTGGCTTCTGGTTTTTTTTGAACTAGAAAAACGCTTTAGCACCATAGTTGGGATAATCTCTCACTATCAGAACCAAAGCATCTTGAAGCTCCTTATTGCTTTGGGCAGTTGGGATGAACTGGCTGTGAGAGGAGAGTGGAGCTGATTTTTAGGACAGTGCCTTTCAAACAACAGGTGTTCATAGCCCTTCCTCTCATCCTCCCACCTGTAATTGCTTCAAAGCCACAGGATTGCCAATAATCTGAAAACATTTTTCCATATCCTCCGGGCTTTGGTTGGTTAGAGAAGGTGGGGTTGCAAATTAAGGACAAAGAAGGGGCGGCAGAGCAGTGTGAAGGGCAGGGAGGGATCAGCTGTTCCACACCTCCACCAGAACAGCAACGGGGCAAGAATTCCAATATTCTTGCCAATTTATTTTTTCTCTGTCCCTGAACTCACAGCTGAATCCAAAAAGCTATTAAGGAATCACTTGAAGATTTTCTCTGCCCTGGAGTACTGGGAATATCCTGTTGGAGGGTCCTGTGCTGCAGAATATCTGTGATTCAGCTGATTGATCAATAATTTAACCAAGTGATTAAATTGAGGCCGCAGTAAGCAGAGAAGCTAATTGGACAAAACAGAAAATACTTGGGATTAGGAAGGAAGGCTGAACACTGATTTTGTGTGTGTGCACATTAAATGAACAGGATTTTAAAGCTGTGTCTCCAGAAGAGGTATTTTACTGGGCTAATATTTGGAAAGAAGATAGAATATCAGTGTTCTATTACCTTGATATCTACAATAATGAAAGATGCCTGTACTTACAGGGGTAAGTAGAGCGTGAAATAGTGCAGGGTGTCCATGGTGGGAAGATGGAAAAATGTTTAGGAAAAAGCAAATTGGCAGGAAATTATAAACTTGGCATTGATGGTTATTGATAACCAGATGGCCTCAGGTATCTTCCACATCAGCTCCATCACACTGAGGACCACAGAATGTGGTTAGGACAAGTGGGGATGGCTTTAAATTGAAAGAGGAGAGATTTAGATGGGATTTTGGGAAGACATTGTTCCCTGTGAGGGTGGGCAGGCCCTGGCACAGGGTGCCCAGAGCAGCTGTGGCTGCCCCTGGATCCCTGGCAGTGCCCAAGGCCAGGCTGGACGGGGCTGGGAGCAGCCTGGGACAGTGGAAGCTGCCCCTGCCCATGGAACAAAATGAGCTTTAAGGTCCCCTCCCAACTCACACCGCTCTGTGATTCAAAGTTTTGGTGAGCTGGTTTTAACTGATCTCGCCTGATCTTAACTAGGAATTTTGTTAGGGATTTTCTCCTGGGATTCCTGAGGCCAGGGGGGCTGTGTGAGCAGCACTGGGGGCTCTGACCCAGCTCGGGGCTCTGCTCGGGGCAGGAGGTGCTGCAGGTAATCAAGCACAAGGGAGAGGGAAAGTGGCATTTCACCTCTCAGCTGTTGGGGTGAGACCTGGGGCCTCACGGAGCCCTGGCTCAGCCACAGTCCCTTTGAGTCTCTCCCCTGGAAGCTGCCCAGGAGCCAATTAACTGCAAACAGTAATTAATAAGAAGCGAGGTGACTTCAAACAGCCTCCTAAGTGCCATTTTCTGTACAAAACAATGACAAATACCTTGAGATAAGAGAAGGCTTAGTGCATTTTAATATCTTTATGATGAATAAATCATCTCCTTTGTAAGGTTAATGAAAGCAGATGGATGTGAACGCTGGGATGCAGTTGCTCATTAGGAATTCCCTTCCAAAGTGTGTCCCTCGACAGTTCTGACCAAACAGTCTCGGAGGAGCTGTGGTGTGAAGTGATGATGTTTAATGCATCTAACAGCCCCACTCCCTAGGAAATGCAGCCTGTTGCCAAATATTTACTGAACTGCTCCTCAATCCCATTCACATCTCACCTCTCTTCTCATTACAGGAGGGACGGGCTGCAGTGCCACAGGTACTCAAAAAGAGCACACAGTTAAGGGTCTTTGCTGTTAGTGAGACTTGCCATTGAAATAAGGGCAAGTGTTCCTAACACAGAGCAAAACTCTGCTTTTGTAGGCACTTTTGTGTGTTTTGCTGACACTAAGTGGGTATTTTGATATGTCAAGTGACGAGATGAACACGGCACAGTTTGCTCCTGCTGCTTTTTATAGTTTCTTAATGGAAGTTCTTCACTCTTAAAAAGGCACTGTGCAGCAAAAATTCATTCACTGCCACTTCGTGTGCTTTAAACTGGCTTAGAAACAACTTCAGAAACTGTCTAAAAACCAAGCCAGAATTTATTTCTTTAAAGTGTCTTATTCTTTCTATTCTTACTTTTCCCTATTTCTCATTAGATGTAAACATTAAGTAAAAATTAAGCATCTTCCAAGTGCTTGTGGAGGCTCAGATGCTCACATGCAAGCAGATCTGGGTGTCTGCAGCCAAGAGGGAGGTGGTGTTAGCCAAAAAATGAAGGGATTTGTAGGTCCCTAAAAAAAATCTCTTCAAAAACAACCCCCTGGGATCATCCCATAAATACCTAGGAGTGCACAGCTTTATCTGGGTTAAGCATGCTTAACATAGAGAACATATGTATATGTTACATATGTTCTGTATGTTAAATATGTCCTATAAGTTATTAGATAATAAAATAATGCCTATTACTGAATTGTAATAGCATTATATAAAATGCCTCTTCCCCCTTGCTGCACCTTGGCTGGAGACTCGTTGTCCCTTTTCAGTGCCTGTTCCTCTGATTAGTTACGAGGGATCAGCTGGATGTCCAGGCTGAAAACCTGCCCTGACTGCTCCTCCCTGTGTTTGAAATGGTCGCTGATTTTTCTGATGGTTTGTTATTAGAAATGCCCAGCACCTGTGCCGGGGCAGGGGCCCAGCTTGCTCCTGCTGATCAGGTTTTGTCATGTCTCGCTTTAAGACTCTTGTGTTAAAGCCACTCCTGGCTGTCACTGAGAGTTCCCCGTGGGTGACTGTGGGTGGTTTTTGGGGAAGCAGGCGTGCTTTGGAGGTACAGCAGAATGATTTATCAGCAGAATTGTGCTGGGTTTTCTATTTATTTTGAGAACTAAGCTGGAGTACGATGTGAGCCCTCCTCCTGCTCTGGCTCGGCTCAAGTTACTGTGTGAATACTGCTGTGAGGGTTTCAGAAACCTGTCTCAGGGGTGTGTAAGAGCTGCTGGCAGATAACAGATCTTTCCTGGTCACTGCCTGATTTCTTTCTGGTCCTACTTAAGGCTGGAGGTGTAACTTTTCCATCTCTTTTCCACACCTTCAGCGTTCTCTTTGCTCAGGAATCAATTTCTCCTGTGTGCCTTCACTAACTGGCATCCCAAAGCGCTGTCACAAAACACACAACGGTGCCTCTTCAGACTCCTAATTAGATTAAAACACCTCCAGAAGTGAGTGCAGTCCCTTTCAGCTTGCCAGCTCACATTTTCACAGTTCTGCTTGCACAGAGGCTCAGCCCAGGCCATCGAGTGCCTGCATTGCCCTGCGGGGAGGAAGGCGAGGCTGAAGCTCATCCTGGTGTTGAACTAATGTCCAAATCGTGGTGGGGCTCTTGGGAGGATCCTGTGCAGGGCCAGGAGCTGGACTCATTGATCCTTGTGGGTCCTTTCCACGATATCCCGTGATCCTACATTCCATAATTCCATCTTTTTGCTGGGGATGGGCCATGGGAAGGGAGAACATCAGAGCGGGTTGTGGTGGGCACAGATGGGGCAGGGCAGGGAATCTCTCTTCTTCTTTTCCTAGGGAATATATTTAGATAAAGAGTTCCATTCCTTATTAAAGTTGTGGGATTTCTGCCACATAAATGATTGCTCTGAGCTTCTTCTTCCTCCTTGGCGTGTTCATGACACCAGCTGCAGGCTTGTGTTGCACCTTGCCATGCGAGTGGTTTATGCAAAGATAAAAATAGAAGCAAGCTCCCAATAAATAGAACTGAAAATATTTTTAGCAGCTTCCTGCTTGATCAAATATCACAGCCTGTGTTCCTCAGCACCTTCTGATGAATAATGAAACAATGCTGGCTCTCCGTGCCATGGAAAGGGGGTTATCCAGCACTGGAATCTGTCCCTGTTTCTGCATGCTTTGTGTGATAGTTGCTAGTTAATAACAACAAATTTTGAAGCTGGCAGTCGTGAGATATTGGAGATTTCGAATGAATATTAACCACTTATATTCAGAAACCATCAAATAAACATTTCTTGCCTAGGAACTGTTTCCCGAGTCATAATCCCAGACTGGTTTGGGATCAGAGCTCATTTCCTTACAACCCCTCAGCCCCAGGCAGGGACACCTTTCCTAGGCCAGGTTGCTCAGGGCACAGAGGTGCATTGAAGATCTTTGTAGATTATTTTTGATGGAGAGAGTTCATTCTGATTTTCCGTTGCCTGAGAAATCCTTGTTGTGAAAGTGCCTTTGCAGCCCTCACTGGGATGGGTTTGGGAAAACCTCCCTAAATGTGTGTCTTGCCAGGAGCTGGGCTGGGCTCAGAGTAATTTTCCATTTACACTGCTTATTAAACCCCAGCTCTCCAGTGTAAGTGGGTAATAATGGCTTTAGTTAACAAGGACCTATTTGTGAATAATTAATTCTCATCCCAGAATCCCAGAGATCTCTGTTAAGTCGGTAAGACTGATGGTGCTGCTGGTCGGTGTCCTGTTACATAACTGGATTTGGGAGGGGGAAACGTGGTTATACCTTGGTGAAGAGCCTGGTTCAGTGCAGCAGCTCCTGCTTGCCGGAACACTGATCTGCTGCTTTGGAAAGTGCAGTCTGAGAACAGCACAGCAGAGCAGCTCCCACTTTGAAACGCTGAGCAGATGGTGGAAGACTGATGCTGCAATATGTGAAGTGGCTTTTCAGTGTCATTTTTTCTGAGGGCCCTACCAGCCCTTTCCCACTGCTCTGCAAAGGGGAAGGAATTGCTGTTGTAGCCGTGGGAGGTGGGCTGGGATTTGGGAATGATCTGGGTGGGATGTCCTGCCATCAGAGGGTCAGGTGGTTTTGGTGCTTTAGGCAGTTCCTTACAGAACTGGATGAATAACATATTTTTATTTCAACTCATTAAGATTCCTAATCTGTCTCAGAAAAGTTCTTCTTTTTCTTTAATATTCATGTAATGGGAATATTGATGGATTGAGATGGTTTTTTTGAGCACCGTTTATTGTATTTTTCTTTTCAAGAAATCACGTTCATGATACTAAAGCTGAGTATTGTGCATGAAGAGCCCAAAAGTTGCTGTGCCTTATGTAGAAAATAGAAGTTATTAATCATGTGGAACCGCTAGTAAACAGGAGAATGAAAATTTAAAATCTTAATGTTATCAGTTTCATTATGAATAAAAGAATGCTAGTAATAATGTTTTAAATTATATCTAAAGGTCCTATTTTTGAAGTGAAGGAACAGCTGTAATTCCATAGGAAAAGCTGTTATCTGAAATGTGTTTGCTGTACTTTCAATAAGATTAAGAAAATGAAAGTATGCCAGAAATTGTGTAAGAAAACTAATACTGAAGACTCAGATATCTTCAATAACCTTTCAATTTTCTCTGTAGCTTTTGTTTAAATCATATTTTTAAGCAATAAAAACAGGGTAAACACTTCTAATGTGGTTTGCAGGAATCTTTCCATAGAGTATAACAGTAAAAAATGTGGCCGACGCCTAAATCGGCACTATATTTAACAAATAAGCTTAGAAGTCATTTTCTTTCTGATGGGAATGCAATTTCCAGGCACATTCACAGGCTGCTGGCTGCTGAAATTCCCTTTTCTTTCTGGGAGCACAAGAAGATCAGTGTTGCCCTTAGCGAACGTCTCCCTTGTTTGCTGGTTTTTCCCTGTCCAGGTGGGCCTGCTCTGCCTCCTGCTTTCCACAGAGCTGTTCAGACGTGCAGTGAAGGTGAACTTACAGCAAAATATTCAGTGCTTCGGGCTGACTGTCCATGCACACAAACTGTGCGTTTACCCCAAGGCCTCGCAGAGGTGGCCAGTGACCACCTGGGTGTGGCTTCTGTCCAGCTGGGAGGAGCCCACGGGGTCCAGAAGAGCTGCTTTACCTGCTCAGATCATCCCCTCACAGTCCTGGCTGAGATGAGCTCTCCTGCAAGGAGGAAGCTGCTCACTGAGGAATCCTTGGGAGATGTGAGGCTGATGGATAATTCGATGCAGCCCCGATTCCTTGAAATGCATTTATCTCTAAAAACACTGTACCATCATAAAAGTGAGCTCGGTGCGATAGCTGTGCCTGCAGTTGGATCTGTGAGGTGGAAATACACTGAGAGATGGTGGGGAGGACTTGTTGCTCGTTTTGGAAATGAGGAGTTAATTGCTAACATGGCATAAACTTCACTTGCTTTCGGTCAAGCCATGAGGCGACAAGGGTTTTGTCTTCCACTTTAATACACAAATGAATATGTGAAACACTGCGTATCTTTTTCTTTGATGGAATTTTTCAAGCACTGCTGAGAGCTTGTGCAAATGAGATGTGGGATGGGATGGTATAAAAGTGGAATTAGGCCAAGCATCTCCTCCTGCTTCACGAGATGTACGCTGGAGGAGGGCGGAGCTGACGTGCTCCTGAGGGGTTTGATTTCCTTAGGCTTCTGAGAAACCCAAGTCCAAGAAGGTATTGAAATACTGGAGGGATCTGAGGGCTGATTCACTCAAGCAGGTGTGGACTGACACTGAGATTACTCCACAGATGTGTCTGAGATGGCCCTTTTGATCGGAGTTCCAACCTGGCAGTGGTCCTTAAAAGCCACTACCTGAGAGTCCCTGCCAGAGAAACTGGGCTGGTGGCCCCAGCAAGGAGAAGGAAGAGTGGCATAAGTGGTGTTTTCTCCTTTTTGAGCCTTTAAAATATGTTATCAAAGCTGTCTGCTCTGCAGGAAGCCTGGTGTGTCAAATTGGCTGAGTCCTGGCAAGTGCTGGAGTTCGAGGCAGGATCTGAGGGAGCAGGGGCAGCACTGAGTGCCTGGGCAGTGCAGTGGGAAGGCAGAATTTTGCTTGGCAGAATACAGCCACTTGATGTGCCAGGAACTTGTTCTATTCCCCTTCCTCCTCCTCCAAATTAATACTGTAACTGGGATAAAAAAACTCCTAACTTAGGTTTTCTTTTTGCTCTTTTTTTCCCCTTTGTTGTTGGGTCGGTTTTGTGTGGTGTTATTTTCGGGTTTGGGGTTTTTTTGTTTGTTTGGTTTGGTGTTTTGTTTTGTTTCTGTTTTTTAATTAGAAAAAGCAGCAAAGCACTGATGGCTGAGGTTGAGTTTGGTGTGGTCTGGGTGGCACAAGCATCTTTGCCTTTTTGACAGATTCCCTGGAGATTCTCAGTCCTGTGCCTGCCCTGAGCATCCCTGCTCAGCTGTGCCACTGCTCTCCTGCAGAATTCCTGCAATGTCGTAAAAACCCCTTCAGTCACTTGAAACACAAAACTATAATCCTTGGCAGTAATTTTTCTGTTTACTCTGTAGAGTGATTTGGTTTAATTTTTATCTTTTGCTGCTTTTGCTTTAAATGTGTAGCTCAGCTCACCTTGGCAGGCTCCTGTTGCCCCCAGCACCAGCTGGGCCCCGTGGCACCGTTCACCTGGCATTGGGGTTTGTAGGAGATTTCTCACTGACTTGCTGGAAACTGAATGAGGCTCTTAAATGATGCATGAGCAGTCTGCTGCCTGCCTGAGCGAGGGATTCTTCACCTGCTGGGGATGGAAGGGATGTTTTAAGGGCTCTTATTGCAGTTTGCAGCTGGGCACCACGCGTCGCTCCTGTTCCTGTTTGGCTTTGTATGATCCCATCAGGGCATTGGAGTTTGACGTGCCCAAAGTGATCTACACCAGACTCAGGGCTTGGATGGGACGCAAATAAAGACCCCTGAGAAGGGGAAATGATCCTTGGGCGTGTAGCTCCTGTCTCCCAACATCCAGCAGCCACACTCCGGCTGTTCCACTCCGTGTGCCTCCGGAAAGGGGCCGAGCCCCAGGAAGGCAGCACACTGGCACCACAGCACTTGGCATCACTGAAAAACTCCACCAGCCCTCTAGGGTTTGTGTCTGAGGCAGAGACATCCCACAGGATGAGAGCCAGCCTTTCCCAGGATTGAGGGGCAGGTCAGCAGCTCTCCTCGCGTGCTGCTCCATCCTTTGCAGCAAAGCTCCTCTCATGGATGTTCTCCATCCTGCTCGGGGCTGTCTCACCTCATTCTGAGGATGCCAAACCTCTCAGAACAGGTCTCATGGCACGTTTTGCCCTGAGGGATTTGCCCTCTGAGGATGTTTGGTGTGGCAGCAGCCAGGGCAGTGTTCCCCAGAGGAAAGCCACGGGGTGGTGGTGGCTGCCCTGCAGCTCCAGAGCTGTGCGAGTCCGTTCTGACACCGGACTGAGGCCCAGGAGGAGAGGTGACCACTGAACTTGTTCATCTCCCACGGGGACTGTGCCAAAGCCAGCTAAAGAGCAGGACAGAGATGCAGGAACCCGCAGCTGGAGCAGTGTCCATGGAGTGGTTTGGGTGGGAAGGGACCTTAAAGCCCATCCAGTGCCACCCCAGCCATGGCAGGGACACCTCCCACTGCCCCAGGCTGCTCCCAGCCCCATCCAGCCTGGCCTTGGGCACTGCCAGGGATCCAGGGGCAGCCCCAGCTGCTCTGGGCACCCTGTGCCAGGGCCTGCCCACCCTTGGAGTGGTGCACTCATGGATACAAATCCTGCAGTAGCATTAGGAATAAACTATATTTGGGGGTTTTTTTCAAATGGGCAGAATAAATTAAAAACTTGTCAACTCCTCGAGGCTCCAGAATCTCTGTGCAGGAGCAGGAGCTGATTGCAGCAATGTTTGTACCCCATGGTTTGCAGCGCTGTTCCCTGCTCTGCTCAAAATGATGATTATAAAGTGCAGCTCTCGAAATTACACCATTCTGTTCTGTTAGTCATCATTTTTTGCACTGAACATCATTCAAATGTTTGCTCTCTTCAGCTGATACTTTCCTCTGAGAAGTTTAATTGTCTAGAAAACAACCTAAGTACATATTTAAGGAAAACAGGCGGTATTTATGCGTTAAGGTTTCAGCTGCTGCAGCACTATTTCTTACACTTACGCATGTTAGGAGGAAAAATGGTCTCTATATCTAAAAAAAATCCCCAGAAAATTAACTCAGTGATGTTGAATGGTGGCACCAGTGCAATTTTTTTTCTTAACCACTGCGTACTGAGATATTTCATGTGCAGTGTGTGGGGCATGTGCTTGCAAGGCTGTTTCAGACGTAGTTAATGCTTCAGGCTGGGCTTGTTAGCACAGGGCTGAGGGCTGGGGGGGTGTTAATGAGTGACCTGCTGTGTGTGCAGCACAATGTGGACATTGCCACATGCCCATGGCATTAAAATGAGGCTTGACCTTTATTATAATACAGACTTTAGTAGTATAACATTGAAACTGCTCTGAGTTCTGAGGAATTCTGCAGAGAACATGTTCCTGCTCCCTGAGACACGGCTTTAATAGGCTTCAGGACTCCAGCCAGAGACAGACTTTGCAACCAAATTATTCCCCTGTCTCACGTGCAGCCGCGGGGAAGGTTGTGCAGAATGATCCAAGGGCCCTGGAAGCTGCTGTTGTACAGCTGGGAATGCAAAGGACGTGACTGGGGGTCGTTGTTTGGAAAAGCAGCAAAGGTGAAGTTTTATGGAGGTGTTATTTAGGTGTAGGCAGGGCAAAACCCTGTCTAGGGTTCAGCAGGACGTGGCTTCTGTTGGCTCTCCTGTGCAAAACAGGTTTTGTTTCTGGGTAGCTCAATCTTAATGCACAAAAATAATGTTCCTATAACTACATAGAATGGATAACAATTGGGACCGAATGCAGAAAATGTGAAAAACCCCATATTTTTCTGTCCTATGTTAAATTTAACTATTCCTGGTCATTGCAAAGGACATGTTGCTCTTTGCAGGAGATGAGATATAAAATTCACCGTTGATCTTCTGGTATTGTGCAATTCTCAGCTGCCTGGATGGTTCTTAATTAAATACAGAAATTGTCTTTAATTCTCTTAAATTGTTCTGTGCTGCTACTGTCGGGTGTTGAGCAGCTCCTAAATTTCTCTTATGGTGAATAAATGGCCTAATATCCGGGAGCCAAATGTTGTAAATCCCACTGCCATAAATCTTCCATCCATCCAGAGAAGGAGCTGCCGAGCTCAGAGGTTCTGAAGGATTTTGAGAAGCTCTGGCACTGGGAATGACTCATTTTGAGATTACAGGGGCTTGGAGCTCCACAGTCCATCAGTGTTACTGCTTTGCTTTAATCCCGTGCACCACTGCCCAAACTCAATACATGGAAATACTAATTTTGAGGCTGAAAAAATGGGTAGACAAAACCCCAGCAATCTAAACCCTGATGCAAAAAATCAGTAGAGTAATTCTAGGATGAAGAAAAACATTTATGTACCAAACTCCTGCAAGGTAGGAGAAGCATTTTTCACTCTGTTTTTGGCTGATAGCAAATACTGGAAAAATCTCTAAGGATTTTCCTTGCAGCTCTTGTCCAGCAACATGCAGCCTCATCCACCTGCTGCTTATAACTGGGATTAGCTTTGCAGTAACCTGGCATGTTACTGGGAGGAGTCTCCCTCTCTCCCTTCCTTCAACAAAGGCAAAACAAAGAAAATAGTTTAATTTCTTCTTGCTGATGTAACATAAGGATTAAAAGAAAAATGAAGTAAAAACTCAGTGAAATTTTCCCAAGAATGCTTTTTGTTACATATTCACACATATTTAAAACGTGAGAGAAAGTTCAAGTTTTGCTCCTGGGAAATATTCCAGGTGTTGTTGGGGAAAACTGTGTTTCTTCTGTCTCTGCCTTATCTTCCTGTGTTTCCTCAGGGCCACCTGAGCACTGTGATCAACGTGGGTTTGTAGATAGTCTGTCCCTGCACTTAGGAAAACATTCCTCCCTCTGGATCCAGCAGCCTGTCCTGCTGGGAAGTGGAAGCCTTGTGATGGAGGAAGCAGCCAGGGTATTTTCCTTAGCGAGTGAGGATTGTTTGACCCAGTGACTGTATTAAATTAGAGGATGTTCATTTCCAATTTTGCCACTGTTAGGTAGGATCAGCTGTGTGGACTTGCACAGACATTGCCACATCTGTCTAAATAAGTGTGTGGGGGGCTTGCATGGCTTTGCTGAATTAGTTCTGCTTTCATGGGAGCAACTCCTGAGCCACAGGGACCAGGATGTGGCCACTGTGCTAAACACTGATGCTCATCTGCCTGCGTGTGATTTTGAGATTGCTGCCAAGGGAGTGAGACTCATTCAGGTGTTCTGAGACTGCTGGAAGCCACAGGGATCACCTGGATATATTTTGGGCTCCTCTGAGTTGTGCTAACAGCTAATATTGGTCATGGTCCAGGTGAAGCCTCAGACCTTCTCTGAGGACCTTCTCCTTTTCAGCTTCAAAATTAATACTTCAATGTACTAAGTTTGGGCAATGGTGCCACAGCTTCCCTGCGTGTGAGGCAGAAGTGGGGCTGTGATTCCAAGGACCTTCTGCATTCCTGGAGGAAAATGCACATGGTGCTGTGAAATCAGTGACTCCTTGGGCCAGCTGACTGGGATAAGGGTTTGTGTTCAAGGACCAGCCAGCCCTGCTGGTGTCTGAACTGTTTGTGAAAGGCTGCTGAGAAAAACCTTGAGGCAGGAGCAAAATATTTGTCTCTCTGGGACAGAGCTGAGCCGCTCGTGGGAAAGCAGAACAAACAGCAGCAATCTTATTTCCGAGGAATGCCGAGGGATGTGTGGGGGAGCATGCCTGGCACCCTGCCCCCTGATGGGAGAGTTTCTGTGTGAAACTGGGGAGAAGGAGCTGGGATTGCTGCAGGAAGGAAGGGGAATTCCCTCATGAGTGTGTCAAGCTGAGTGTCTCCAGGACAGGGCAGGAGCTGCTGCATCTCTGGTGCTTCCAGGGCTTTTGCTTCCCTTTGCCAGGAGGGTTTGAGGCTGGATGTGGGCACAGGGGCTGTCACTGTGATGGAGGAGTCTTAGAAGCTGCTGTCTCAGCTCAGAGAGGCTTTAAACTCTCCCCTCTCATTTTGTTACAAGAGGAAGATGCAGCTCTTGGGTTTTCCTTGGTTTACACCTAAAAACCACATCCCCTTTCCCAGGCTGCCTTCTGTGAGTGTCTCATGAGCACTTCCCACTGGTGACCAAACCCTTGGCTCCTGGGAATGTGCTGAGGTTGGAATGGCCTTCTCTTTGCTGGCAGAGAGCTGTGTGATGCACATCTTTGCACCTGTACCCTCCCAATTCCTCCAAAAAGCCCTTTTTCCAAGAGCTTCTTCAGTGCTGCTCTCTGATAAAGCTCCTTAAAGGAGGTGTCTCCTCACAGCCTGGTGCTGCTGGCAGCCCTCTCCAAATGGGAACAGCTTCTGGGGAAGGAAGGCCAGCTGCTTCCTTAGTGAAATCCGTGGGGAATATATAGTCTTCCTGAGAGGGAACAGGAAGGAATATTTTGTTTCCCTGGGCTGTGGATCAGCGATGCTCAGCGGGCTCTGGGGGAGCCATTCGGTCAGTCTGTGCTGTTCTGATGGTCCGTGTTAACTCTGGGGTGAGTTCCCCCAGTCCTGTGTCTGTTTTCCGCTGGCTCCTGCGCTGGGGTGAGCTCCCGTGGCAGAGCACACCGTGACGGTGGCAGAGGTTCCTGCTCATTAATTTCCAGCTTTAGCAATGAAAGAGATCAACCAGATCAAGAAGAATCGTTAGACTCTAAGCACGTATCCACGGGAGGCTTAATGGATTAAGTGTGTGCAGAAGGAGGAGCTCAGTGAGCTGAATGCAGCAGGGGGATGAGAGCGATCAGCAGAGCTGCTCCGGGGCCGGGCTGGCAGCACCCGGAGCTGTCCAGCCTGGGACAAGGATCCTGCCTTCCCCGTGGGCTGAGTCCTGGGGCCATCCTGGTGCCCAGCTGCAGCAGACGCTTTATTCAGGCTGGCTCAGATTCTTCACTGGGCATCAAATATATCTATGTGTGTGTATATATAGATCACAGAATATCCTGGAAGGGACCCACAACGGTCATCAGTCCAACCCCTGGCCCTACACAGACACCTCAGCAATCACCCTGTGCATCCCTGAGAGTGTTGTCCAAACCCTCCCTGAGCTCTGGCAGCTTTGGGGCTGTGACCATTCGCTGGGGGAGCCTGTTACCTTTATTTATTTACATACATGTGTGTGTGTGAATTTCTTTGCTAGAGCTAAGAAACAGCCTAATTCACAGAAAATTTCACCTCTGGTTTGAGGGTGCTGTCACTGGCATCCTCTCTGTGTCTGTACCTGCTGATCATGTGTGACAGAGCATTGGTATCACTGAATTCAGTTTTTAAAAAACAAGTTAAAAAGCCCAGGGGCTGAAGTGGAAGATTCTATGTTTTAATACTTGTTTCATTTCAACCCTGTGACACAAATACTGATCCCTACTAGCAGCATATTTAACTCTATATAATTTTTTCATGTCTAACTATTGTTCCCCTTGCAGTTTGTGGGGAGGGTGTCTTACAAAGCACTTAGATACTGATGGTGTCTAATGCCCCTGGGGGTTCCCATTTGCCATTTTGCTTTTGCTTGGTATCACAGAAGCCATGTTATATTTTGTCTGTGCCCCTAAAGACACCTCCCTGCCTGTGCAGGGCTGAATTGGCTGGGTAATCCTTGCTGGAGGTGAGCTGGGGGAGCTGTGAGGACAGCAAAGAGAACAGAGGGCTTGAGGGCCAGCAGAGAGGTTGTGGTGGTGTTTGTGTTGTGTGTTTGTAGTGCCAGTCGCTCTCAGCCTGCAGGGTCAGAGCCACAGCAGGTACAAACCAATGGAAATTTTATCTTTGCTTCAAAGAGGTGGGACAGCTCCAAAAGGGAATTTGCTTCTCGGTGTGTTTTTCATACACAGAATTCACACACAGAATGTCTGGGTTGGAAGAGACCTGCAAGATCATCGAGTCCAACCCATGCCCTAACACCTCAACTAGATCATGGCATCGAGTGCCACATCCAGTCTTTTTTTAAATACATCCAGGGACGGCGATTCCACCACCTCCCCAGGCAGTCCATTCCAGTACTTTATCACCCTTTCATGTTGCAGCTGAAGCTCCTTGGCCCAGGAACTTTGTGTTTCTGCAAGGCCAATGAGTTTGACGTGACCCAGCAGGAAGGACTGGTTTGGAGTCGTTGGGATTCCAGTTTCTAGCACTGAACCCCAGGGTACTGGTGCAGCATCCTGGCGTGGATTATCTTGGATTACGTGACCCTGCAGCAGAGGGCACTTCATCAGAGCTCAGAAAGAAAACCCAAGCTGCAGGAAAAGCAGAACCACAGAGGGCTTTCCCAGCCCTCATGGTTCTAGGGCTGAGTCCAACGTTCCCCCAGCACTGCCACCACTGACCCTTGTCCCGGTGCCACCTCCGCGTGGCTTTGGGCACTTGCAGGGACAGTGGCTCCTCCGCCGCCCTGGGCAGCCCCAGCGAGGGGATAAGGCTGAGCCTGGTGCTGCTCTGCAGCCGGGTGTCACACCCCCTGAGCTGCTGCACCCGCGGCCCCTCGGCCCCCGCCGCCGGGGCCGCGTCTCAGCCCGCGCTGCTGCGGTCCAGATATTTTTTAACAGGGTCACTCTGTTTCTTTGCTGCAGGATATGTCTGCGCACATTTCTGCCTCTTTGCCAAGCAGTTTTAGCTTTAGAGGCCTGAAAATGGGTCAGCTCACAGCTGTGCCACGAAGTATCTAAAGCCTCTGGTATTACAGCATGGTCACAGTATTTATTTACTTTTCAGCGATGCTGGCGAAAATACAGATATTTTCTGCAAAATTAGGTGCATGAAGATTTCATGCAAACACATAATTCCCTGTGCATGTTCAAAGCACTTGGGGAGCTGGGACCCTCACCCTGGCTTGGTCCTGCAGTCCCAAATTCTGCAGCTCGTTTCAAAACCAGGAGGGATTTAGTACAGTGGAAGGAGACGTGGCCTGTCTGCATGGTCCACTGCATAAACGAGGCCTTGGAGAAGGTTCAGCAAAGACCCAGATCCACTGGGCTGAAACCGTGTGAGAATTTCCATCCAGAGGACAATGAATGTTGTTAAAAATGCTTTCTTTAAGATAATACCTTAAAATAATCCTGTGAGTCCTTTGCTACCAGCACTGTGGGACCTCTCTCTGTGCATTGTACGTGGCTTTATAAAACTGAGGGAGGTTTTCCCCATCTTACCAGGGAGGAGGAATCTGGGGAGATGATTCTGGGATCCTTTATGGCACCCAGGGAAGCAGAGATTGGTGTCAGTCAATTCAGGATGCCCAAGCCCCAACCTAGGAAAAAAGTGCTTTGCTCTGGGAGCTTTTTTTCCATGAGTCTTCCTGCCTGATTTTTGTTTGTTTGTTTTTTTGCTAAACCAGTATTTAATCTCAAAATCACAGCAATCTGTGTTTTTTCCCCTCAAGACCTGTGCCAGAAGATCTTCTCTGGGTAAGGCTCAGGAGCACAGGTTACACTGCAAACTGCAGTTTTACCTAAAAGCAGCAGAAATTGAAATGCTTACCTCAGTTTAGACTTCTAAAACTGTGGCCCAGCATCATCCTCACCCCTTGTTACTTGCAAAAGGAAGTTTGGGAAGAAGGAGACTTTGAGCATAGCTGGATAATTTTTGTCTGAAATGAACTGCTTCAAATGAAGCTGTTGTCCTTTTGCAGAAGGATCAGATCTCTTTTGATAGAGATAAAAACCATGGCCTTGATTAATTTTATTCTATCTGCCTTGTGTTTGTTAACCCTGGTCACCTCCATCTCTCTCATGGCATGAAGTGCTGTTATTTCTCAGAAGACACTCAGGAGGGATTGAATGTTCTTCAGTTTACAAGAAGCTGCAAGCAGGTTCAAAGAAAATGTCTTGCCTGGTGTTCAAGAGGAAGGTTTTTATCCATAAATAGCTAAATCAGAGAGAGGGTGATGCAGTGGTGGCAGGTTGGAGATGAAGGTTTGATTTCCACTTTAATGAGACCTGCCTGGGTAACCTCCCATAAATGCAAATCTTAGAATAACTCAGCATGCAGTGATTTAAAAGCATATTAATTAGAGCAGTTATTGATTTGCAGATGTTTCAATTTTGATTATACTTTGGAAACAAAGGCTTTTCTTTACAACACTGAAGGCAGTGTTCTCCTTTTGCTGCCAGGAGAATGCAGCATGTGGGAATGGCCCCAGAGGGACGGGCAGGGGCTGATCCCAGCAATTCCCCCTGCACAGGAGGCACAACTCCTGCCCTGGGCAGTGCCCAGAGAGGCCGTGGGGTCTCCTCCCTGGGGATATTGCAGAGCTGTGTGCCCCCAGCCCTGTGCCCTGTGCTCTGGGATGGCCCTGCTGTGCTCCTTTTAGCCTGACCCCATCTGTGACTCTGTGAGGCAGCTTATTTCTGTGAAACCCCTGAGTTCCAGGTGCCCTGGGGAGGAGTAGGATCCCTTTCAGCTCCCCAGGAGGATCCTCAGAGCTGGAACCAAACTTGGGAGTGTGTGCACACTGAGCACTCAATTCATGTTATCTGCTCAGGGCAGCATGGGCTGGGAAACTGAACTGAAGCCTTCCCATGCCAAAGCCCTCCTTGCAGGTCCTGCACCAATTATCAGCTGCATTTCTCACTCCTGTCCTTGTCACATGCTGATATTTTGGGTGGAAAAGACAAAAGGGAGAAGGATCTGCATGTTCATCATAATGGGTGTCAGGCGTGACAAGTTCAACAGCTGCTCTGGAACGTGCAGCTCAAAAAAGGAGGGGTTTGTAGTGCCAGGTATTTTGGGTTTTCATTTACCAAAGTAGGTAAGGTAGGGGCTGAGGACAATAAATAATTGAGCTTTCCTCACAAAAATATAACAGCTCTGAGTGTTTGTTCGGAATATCAGAGAGAGCTACAGAATTTATATCAGAAGGAGAGAATCCTCACTGGGATTAATCAAAATTCTGTTTACAGAGTACTGACTTAGGTTGGAAATGTGTGTAAGTGGGACGAGTACCATGCTCTAAGTCTGTCTTAAGTGTTTAATACAATTATACTTCTACTATGCTTTGTGTTATTACTGTACTATCCAGACTCCTCTGTTTCTGAGGCACCAGACAGCATCCTTCCTGTGCCCTGGAGAATCCCAGCTGGACCAGGGGAGCAGGAGAGGCTGGGAGCCCCCCGCTGTCCCCCAGGGCCAGGGGCACGGGGCTGTGCAGCCTTTAGATGAGCTGAGCATGACAAGTGCTGGCTGCTGGAAGTAGGCTGAGCTCCCCCACTCAGACCCAGTTATTTATTGGTTTGTATTTCAAATTAGTGCGAGTCTTCTGTGCCTGACTGTAATTGGAAGGTGCCTGAGGCTATGGAAGCTGAAACCGTGTCAGCTTGGTCTGACACCAGCTGTAACAATTTCCTCGGGAATAACCCCAAATTTCAGGTGGGTGCTGCCTGCCAGGTAATAGCTGTCATCACAGAAGGATTCAGAGCAAGGCATAGTTTAGGATCCATAGATCTGGTTACTTGAATTAAATAAAACTCATATTTTTTGGCAGCTCTTTGTAATACAATTAGATTGGAAGACGTCTGAGGAATAGTTGGACAAGAGCCTGCGGGCTAATAAAACCATCTTTGTGTACTACTTATCTGCAAAAGGCTCCAAAGAAGACAAGAAGGGGTGGTTAGTTATTAGAATTAAAATCCTGTCTTGGTATAAAAGCCGTGTAAGGAGTGAGTGAAGGATTTTCAGTGAGTGTGGCTTTTTGAAGCAGAATTGCCATTTCCAGTGGCTGATCCCTTGAAGGATTTCAGCTCCCTGTGATGACACCCAGCTTGTGTTCCTTCTGCACAGAGAGCCATTCCCATACCAACTGCCACTGCTGGGCTGTGCTGCCTGCAGTTCCAGGAAGGGAATTGCTGCTGGAATTGCCATCCCACAGGCTTCACCTAACCCTAGGGCACACAGGTAGATTTTTTTCATCTGCCAAACATCTTGAGGTTACTGACTGTTGGGGTGGAGGTACAGAAATGCTTTTAAAATGCCAAGTTTTGTACTGCTGGAACATATCCCAGCTCTGGATCACAAAGCAACATGGATTTATTGGTGGTCAAAAAGAGGTGGAGCTAAAATTAGAATTAATTACCATGGATGCAGTTCAATAGTGAGCTTTGGCGTCAGTGCTGGAGAAGTTACTGGGAGAAAAGTGCTGGGATGAAAACTGGGCACAGGCACCTCCTCGGCTCCAAAACGTGTGCAGAGTCCAGTCCTGTGCTGGTTACCAAGGGAAGAAGGTGACCTGCCACACTCAGTTACAGAACCAATTTCATAAAAGCCAGGGAAATAAGTAAGAAAATAACATGTAAAAAAAAGGAAAAAGAAAATTAAACCCCGCTGTTCTGGTGATGTGATAGAGCTGGAAAATAAAAAGCCATCCAAGAAACCTGAATAAATTTGAAACAGGCTTTCAAATCATCATTTCAGCCCATCTTCTTTCCTAGAAGCATTTCTCTAATGAAAACACTTCCTGCCATTAGACTAATTTTCACTTTCTGAGAGGTTGGCCTGTGCCTCATCCCACTCAGAGAATAATGGGCTCCTCTGATATTTGAATTCCAGCACTGAGCTTTAGCCCTGCTCAAGACAAATCTGGTTTGGGAACCTGCTCTCTGTTACTTGGCAGTAGTGAGGTGGACTCGAGGAGCAGGAGGCAGAAATGGGAAGCATCTCATGTCCCCAACAGAAAATCCTTCCTCAGACAGGGCCCCAGAGTTGTCTGTGCTGTCCAAAGTCAGCTGAGCTCCAAGGCCCTTCCCACAGGCAGCCCTGTCCTGGCTGCCAGCAGCACAGTGCACCTCAGGAAAACATTTAACAGATTTAATTCTGTCGCGCATTTGCTGAAAATATCTGGCAGGTGCAGACCTGACCATGCTCGAGGGCTGAGCCACATCTCAGACCTGAGGCTTGGCCCGTCCTGCTGGGATGTTTTGATGGGTTACTCTCACTCCATTTGTGTTTCAAAGGGTTGAAGCATGAACCATTGCTCTGAATTCTGTTTTTTTTTCTGATGGCTCATCACTGTTTTTCCTTCGTAATGGCTCAGTTTGAGAATTGGGTGCTTCACCTTGAAGGGCCATCATTCCTTTGTCTCTGGCTGTTCCAGTTTGTCCCCTCCGAGGTGGTACCTTCACTGCTCCCTGGCATCCAGGGGTGCCTCCCCCAGGGCACATCAGACCTTGGCCCTGCAAAACCAAGTGATCAAAGCTGGCTTGAGGGGTTTTTTAACCTTTGGTTTTCAGTATCTACCAAAGAATTGTCCCTGTCAAATCTGATCTTCACTGGTGGCAGCCTTGGTGGGGTTACAAGGTCGGATGAGCCTCCTCCATGTGTGGTGATTCCACGGGAATTTGGGGATGCAGACGGATGCCAGAGCAGCCCTGATCCTGAGTCAAAATAACCCTGCTGGTTGTGTCCCAGATATAATTCTGCCTGTTCCAGCAGCTCCAGGTGTGCTCAGGCTGAGTTTCTCACTTGCTGGAGGAGCTTCCCTGTGAGTGGGGACCGTGTCAGCCTTTCATGGGGTCACTGAAGTTCCCCAGTTCTGCTACTGCTGCCTTCCTAGAAAGGCCTCAGTTTAAAGTAACCTGCTACAAAGACACACAGTACATGAAAGATCTGCTCCTTTTGACACAAAATCGCTTCCCCCTCATTCATAGAAGCTTATTTTCCAGTGAATCTCTTTTATTGATCTTTTTTTTCTTCTTCTTCTTCAGGCTGCTGTAGTCAGTGATTTTATTCCAAAGCTTAGATTACTTCTGAGAGTAGCTCAGTAACACAGTGTGATTCATCACATTAGAATAATATGACAAGTACAAGTTTTAGCTATGAAAAGGGCCTGGTGAACTCTGAATTTTGCTTTAGCGTTATCAATGTAGTGATTAAAACATGCAGGGGGTTGTGCCTTCCTGTTGATGCCGTGGTGGATGTGCAGCTGCCAAATGCAAAGGGCTGTTTGTAGCTCTGGAGGAGCAACACAAGATGCTGATCCCGGGCTGCCCCACTGGTAGATTGTCCAGCTGGGCAGGCTGGTTTTAGCCTGCACTGCTGGGGTCAGTGTGGAGACCCCGTCTGCCACTCAACACTGGCACGAGGCTCAGGCAGCAGTGTCTGAGGGACCTGGCTTCCCTCTGAGATCTGCTCTGCCTGCCCTGGATTTGGCAAAATGGATGAACCGGAGCTTCCAAACCCTCTGGGTGGTCCCTGCCTGGCACCGGAGAGGTATCAGTTGTTCTTGTGGCTGTAATTCAGCGTGATGCAGCAGTGGTGGCAGCAGGTACCTGTCCCCTGTGTCACTGCCCCAAGCAAACCCAAGCGCTGCCCCGCAGCCTTTCAGCAGGGCAAGCACTGAGCTGGGCTGCCTTCTGGAGGGGATGCATCCTCCATCCTCCCAAACACCCAAGGCACCAGCTGGAAAGGAACAGCCACTCGTGGTGCTGGGTTTCATGCAGGGATGGGGAAGGTGGAAAACATCGACTAGAGAAAAAGCTTATTTTAAAGAACTGATGTGGTTTTGCCTCTTGGAGGCTTGAATACATTTGAATGTAAGAGCAAACTTCATTTTCCTGGAATACTTTAAAATCCATTTGGTGTGTATAAAAATAGTATTCTTTGAAATCATCATGGCTTTTAACTTTATAAAAGGACAGGGAAAACTCACTGCAGTTTGACCTGTACCATCTCTTTAAAATTCTCTTGAATATTTCCAGATTTCTGAAGGTGTCTGTTAGCCTCTGAAGCTTTCCAGGGACTCAAAACTCCTGCTTTTCCCTTTTGCTGTCTCTTAGTCTAAGATGATGCCCTTCTAATTTCTTGTCTGTTACTGTAACAAGCAGCTCTGACTGTTTCTCCTTTCCTTTTTTCTCCTTTTCTGTTTTCCTCTCGCTAATCTGTGTGCAGTGGTTTGATCTGCCTGGGTTCTTCTCACCGTGGCTTTCCCTGGGCAGGACCTGCCTTTCCCTTTTCCCTCCAGGCTGCATTCTTGTCCCTTCTGGAGATGGTGGAAGCATAAAGCGTTGCTCATAACTCTGCTCCTTTCCTGCCCTTTCCCCCCCTGACTGACTCTTGCTGTTTCCCTGACTCTGCACAAGGTTAGGTGAAGATGACTCCACTTAAACCTGACTCTGGGGATCAGTGGGGCCTCAGTGTGTGTGTGAGTGCAACTCTATGAATAAATAATGTCAGATCACTGTTACTCGTATTTTTTTCTGCCTTCCTCAAGAATGCAGCTTTTTGAGCCCTGTGGTTGATGCTTTAGGTGAGTAGTAGAACTCAAGTTAATAAATAATTGAGGGCAACTGTGCATCAAATCAATGAAAAGACTGCAGTCACAGATATCTAAAACTTGTCAATGATTGTAAATTTGCCATTTTCTGAAAAGCAATCAACATTTGAAATCATTCTGAACTGGAAATGGGTGGCAGCTGGGGGTGAGGGGTGCCCGGGTGTTTTTACTGTTAATTGCTCCACGACTCTTTAGCAGTGGGATGTGTTTTGGAAAACACACCTTAGTCCTGTTCACCTGCCTTCATTCACCAGTATTGACAGGACATAGATAATTGATTAAACTTCCACTGGCTTTCCATTGATTATCTCCCATCTCAAGCCTTCCTGCTACGTGCTCCTCAGTTAATTTTCAGTGTAACTCCAAGACAAACACTCGTGTGGTTGTTTCACCTGTGCCTGAGAAAATGGAAGGAATTATTGTGCTGCTTCCAGGAATTTCTAAGGCTGTTGAGAGAGAAGTTGATGGGAAAAAAAATTGACTGCAGGAAGCTATAGATCCCTTTAATGGAGAGCTGATAACACTGATGGAAAGGAGAGAGAGAGGCAGGAAAGACTTACAGTCTCTTTGCACAGAGAGGATGGGGCACTGGGATTTCTGTTACTTTGTACACTTCAGAAAGAGTTTATTAAAGCTGAATTATTCAATTAGAACAGACTTGATTGAATGAACTGCTTTTTAAAGTGCAAATAACACCTTTGTTTTACATGGAGTATAAAATCAACAGCATTAATATTTATAGGAACTCGTTTTGTCTGAACGAAACTCGTTTCAAGTACCACTGGTTGGCTTCTTTTAAAATAAGAAAAAATCAACTCACCAGCATCATTTGAGGAGGAAAAAAATTTAATTATCTGTGCAAGTGAGGTAACCTTGATTTAGGGCTGATGGGAACAACTCCCACCTGCTTTCTGTTTTGGGGTGTCTGTAATGGGGCTGGGTAATATTGTCCCTTAGATTAATGAAAGCTTGTTCTTGGCACCGATCAGTTCAGGAACTGAGTGTTGTAGGTGAGCACAGGAATCTGGTTTTATCCCAAATTACTGGCGTTGGGGCCATTAGAGTGAATACATGATAATAACAGGGAACTCTTGATCAATATCCAACAAGTCACAACCAATGAGTGAGGTTTTCATGCTTGGATTACAAGAGGTATTTGGAGATTAGGAATATTGTTAGAATTTGAATTCCCTTTTCTTGCTTTTCAGTTGATTTTGTATTTATAGCAGGAATTTTAATCTGTATGCCTTTATCTGTAATTAATTAATTGCAAATGTGTTTAGCCAAAAGTTCTGTAAGTGTGCAGTGCTTAGGGGGCTGGCTCAGGAGTGCGAGCTTTGCGTCGTGGCGTGGAAAACTACAGAGGGTTGTAAGCATTTCAAGCCAGTGACCAGGGATTGTTCCTGTCCTACCCCAGAGGAATTCGTCCTGCTGGTTTGCAGCTGCCCTGGGAAGCTGTATCCTCCAGGCCTTGCTAAGACTCCTGAGTTCCCATCACTGCCGAGAGCCTGGCTGCTTTCCCTTGGAGAACAGGGAGAAAAATGCCTTCCAGTCCTGCACCTCCTGTGGCTGCTTTGGGTTTTTTAAATGTGCTTTTTCTTTTAAAGCAGGATGTTGAATTTTGTAGAGCACCTAGGGTGTTTGCCCAGCAATTTTGCCTTCAGTTTTGTCTTGTAAATTTTCCAAGTATTCCCAGGCAGAGCTGGTATCATTTTGTAAAGTTTTGAAAATCTCCCAGTTTTGGAGCAGTTGCAAAGCAATTTGTTGCTGTTGTGACTGTAGAATTCTGGAATGTTTTGGGTTGGAAGGACCTTAAAGCCCATCCAGGCCCATGCCTGCCACGGGCAGGGACATCTTCCACTGCCCCAGGCTGCTCCAAGCCCCAGTGTCCAACCTGGCCTTGGGCACTGCCAGGGATCCAGGGGCAGCCCCAGCTGCTCTGGGCACCCTGTGCCAGGGCCTGCCCACCCTCACAGGGAAGAATTTCTCCCTAATATCCAGTCTAACCCTACTCCCTGTCAGTGTGAAGCCGTTCCCCCTTGTCCTGTCACGCCAGGCCCTTGTCCCAAGTCTCTGCCCATCTTCCTTGTTGGCTCCTTCAGGCCACAGCTGGGTTATCCCTAAGGAACCAAACCAGCCCCTTCCAGGCCCTCGGTCATTAGTGCAAAGGTATTTATGAACTCCTGGATTTGCACACCTCTCAACACTGACCTCTGGAAGGAATGTCCTTCCCAGGCCCATGCTGAGGCCGTGCTCTCCAGACCTGGCAGAAGGGCCCGAGCATTCCCACCAAGCTCAGCTTATGAGGGTCAAATTTACGCCTCATTTCCCACAGAGCTCCCCATCCCCACCACTGCCGTGTCTTTCCCATGGGTGTTTCCCTCTTCTATGTGTCAGGGGAGGATTAACAGCTAAAGAAACCTGCTAACTACTTAGTGGGATCAGCATCTGCTAATGAGCTGGGGTGCAACAGTCCAGCACTGGTCTGTAACAAATCTGCCTGCAGATAATTTGCTCAGAGCAGATTTTTGTCTGGGTGAGCCAGATCCACGTTTCACTTGAAGCAGTCACCTAATTAACAGCATTAACAGGGAGGGGTTTCACTTCAGGGAAAACCCATCAGGCACTAGCTCCTGTTCCCTGGCACAGGGCAGTGACTGCAGCCCTCCTCTGGACCAGTCTTAAAAGGGTTTGGGGCTTATCTGGAGAGAGAAGCAAGTAAAAAGTGGTGATGTGAAGGTGATCATTTGAACATTTTTGTTGGCACCTTGTCCCACCGACTGCAGGTGGAGTGTGGGTCAGCATCTTCCAGTTCTACACGTTGATCATGCCAGTAGCATCCAAAGAAAGAATCTGGAAAAATGTTCCTCTCATGTTGATTTAAAAAAATGGCATGTCACCTTGATGCTTAAATATCAGCTTATTAATTCTATAGCAAAAAACTGCTGGGAGGTCATGTCTCCTGTGCCTCCAGAGGACTGATGGATTCCCAGTACACTTGGATGATGGAAACTGGGCTAAAAGAGAAGTAGGAGGCCTACATGCTGCCCAAGCATCATGAGAGCTATTATCCAACTAGCTTGCTACCAGCCAGCTCCAGAGAGAAGGCAGTAAAACCCCTATTTATAAGGAATATTCCTGTAGAAAAGTGTAATTTGTAGCACTACATGAGCTAATTACAGTCATTGAAGATCCAAACAATGCAGGAACACTTGGCTTAAGAAGAGAAGCATTAGGAGCTTAACACTTCCAAGCTGTCAGAGCAGTGACCCAGGGTAAGCAGGAAAGACAGTTGGAGTTTGGTCCATATGGATAGTGAGCCACAGACCATAAAGAGCTGCTGCCTTAGCCATCTGCAGGCTGTGGGGGTTTCTGTCCCATGCTATAACAACTGGAGAATCCACTGCAAGCACTTGTGAAGGCAGCAAAAATTAGCGCATGTACAATGAACATAATGTAAATAATTAAAACATAAAATTAAACGCCCCTTGATGCTTTGTTATTTCGTACTTAGTTAGGCTGAGCTTGTAATAACCTCTAAAAAAGCTTTTGATTTCTAGTGCTAAATAGAAATTCAGGTATTTGTATAGCCATTATTTCTCAGATGGTAACATTTGTATGTAATTCACTGTTTTATAAACTGGTATAAAGAGTGGTAATACAAGAGGTGAGTAATTAAAAGCTCAGATCTATATTTCTCTTACCCACAGAAATCTTTGCCAGAGGCAGCATTAGTATTTCAAGTCAATCACCTGTCCCAGCAGCACAATTGCAATGCTGAGGATGCACTGAGCTGAGCTCTTTTATTTCTCAGTACAGGGAGATGGCCACACTCCAAAGGAATTGGCTGGAAAACAGCAGGATAAAAGAACTTTTTCCTATTTTTAGGTGAATTTTTTTACCCCCAGTGAGCCATATCCAGCATAGGTTGGGGAAAAACTTAAAATTGGAGAAAAACCTTGTGGTATCAGCTGCGCTTCTCCCAGCACTTCACAGTGTGTAACGCACAAACATGAAGGTCAGCGATCCCACCCTCTCAGATCTTTTCCAAGCAATTTGTAATCTCGTGTATAAAACATCTCTCTTTCTGGGCAGAAACACATCTTACTGCAGGGCTCACACTGCCTGTGAAAGGCTCTGGAGGAGCGGTGATCCTATCTGGCTTACACGCCGGTATCTCTTTTTCTCCCTTGTGTGTCAGCTGGGGAGGTGGAATTCTGAGTTCCTAGAGATGAGTAAAACCAGCAAACCCCTGAGAGGGCTGGGAGGGGCTTTGAGGCACTGGGATGCTTTTGGTAAAAGATGGTACAAAGCCATTTCTTTTTGATGGTAATTTATCTTTTGCTGTCTCATTGTGATGGTTGTTGAGCCTGGTCAGAAGCCCAAGCTTCCCACAACTGTACCCAGTGGAGTGGTGAAGATTTCTATCAAATTAAATTCCTTGTTCTTTCCCTGTGCTTATTGCCCCTCTAAATGTCATTCCAGGAAGCTCTACATACTTGAGGCATGTCAGAAACACGTTTAAGTTATGTGCACCATAGCTCAGTTCTTGTTCAGTTTGCTCTCACTCTTTATCTCTCTGCATAAAGAGCCCTCTAAGGAACATTCATATTGTCTAACTTGGCATTAAAATAAACACTTCAGCTTCATTACCTTCACACAGTTCATTTAAATACTTGAAGTGACTGATGAATTCTAAATTATGTTCAGTTGCACAAAAGCCTTGCTGAAATTGTATAGAACTGGGGTTTGGGTCAATGGCACCAACTAAAGCCATTTATTGGTCAAGAAATGATGTTTTATGCGACACATTCATGTAAAGGGGAGCTGATATCTTTAGATGAGCCAGCACACCTATTCCCGTGGCAGGAGCCAGGGAGGTCCTGCTGCCAGAACATGAGTGAATGCTCATTATAAATTTCAGTGAATGAGTTTTCTGCTGGCGGGTCAGGGACTGCTGCTCACCACAGCTGCAGGGTGTCTGCGGGCAGTTCTGAGGCTGTAATGGATTAAGGCTCCTTTTCCAAAGAAAGGAAACAACGCATGGCTCACTCAGATTGTTTCATATCCATTAACTCAAGCTAAGGACTAAGTGTGAAGTCCCATTTCCCTGTTCCCTGCTCCTGGCTGGAGCTCACAAGGATTCCCAGTGCCAAGGCTGTCTTAGAACTTCAAGCTGCCCCATTTCCATCCAAGTCCTTACTTACCTTTGCCAATTCATACCTATTTCTTCTAATGAAATGATGCTTTTCCACTGCAGTAGCCTTTTCTCTGTCCTGGGAAACAAATTTTTAAGAATAACACTGATATATTTTATGCCATTACAAGTAAGTGAGTGAAGATGAAGATAGACACTTCATATATGTGTAGTTGACACATTTGAAACATGAAGTTTTGCTGCATTTTAGGACATTGTAGCTGCATTCAACAACTTATTACCTCAAGGAGTTGAAGTTCATCACTCTTTACAACACTTTTTTCAGCCTCTGAAATGCATCAAGGGCACCACAGTGGTGGTTTACTGTGCTGTGAGAAGGGATCGATTTTTATAATGCAGTTACAGCAATTGGGGTGTCTCAAAGCAGCTCTCAGCACTCTATTGCAGTCACACATTGGAGAGTTTGGGTTTCTGAGGCTTTAGAAGACAAAAACCCCACCCCTAACCCAACAGCAACCCCAAAAAAACCCCACACAAAACAAAAAAACCCCACTCCAAACCAAACAAAACCCCCAAACGAACCATCCTGGCTGACAAAATCTGGTGGTCTCAATGCATGGACTGTTCTTCCATAAGGAAAAGGCAGCAGAAGGGTTGATTTGCAGAGCTTAATCAGGAACTGGACCAACACCGCAGCTCTTGGCATCCTTCAGCCCCAAACTGGGTCTGCTGCTCTTCTTTATTTTCTTAAAAGTTTGGACAGTTTCCTTTGGATCTCTCACAGCTGGTTCTGATCTTAGATTTACTGATGGGCTTCTGTAGTTGTATGAATTTTGAAAATATTTTAATCTTTAAACCTCAAAAAACCTCTAAATTTCTAGGTGTTTTCATAAATACTCGAGAAGTTTTCCTTAATTTCCTCAGTGTTTTTTTTTCTTCTGGCACTTTCAAGCAGAATTTTCCAAATGGACTTAAAAGTTTCTGAACCGTAGTTAATAAAATCATCACTCAGATCTTCCCGTTTCTTAAGCAATGTTTTGCTGTACCCACTTTTGCCATGCTAGAAATGTTTCTGGGTGTCTGAGAAGGCCCAAAGTGCTCCTGGAAAATGGTGAGGGATGAATGAACATGCTTAATTCACCTGTGTTGACTTTCTGGGTCTGTCCTACCTGACCATGAGGCGCTCATAGGACGTGTTGCTTGAAAAGATTTGAGGTTTAAAGCAGATACTGTCGCTTGTTCCCTGCTGGTCTCTGATGAACAGGAAGAATAATTTCCTTGTGTTTCTCTGGGCATTGGTGAGAGCCTCAAACTACCAGAAGGGCTCAGTGGAGCACTGGGATAGCGACTTGGGGTAACTTCCAGAAGGTTTCATGTCAAGTTAACTAAAATTTGGGTTTGGAAACTGTTGGTAGATGGTCTCTGGTCATCTGGTCAGGAGGAATCAGGAGGTGCTGCCTTGCTGGGTGCATTTTGTCATTTGTCTCGTGCCGTGGGACGTTCAAATGCCGAAACTCCGGCTCGCTCCGGTGCCGGCTGGAAATGAGCAGGAGGAACTGAATGAATCTCTCCCCCGGCTTCCGTTCCGAGGGACTGGTTGTGATTTTCCTAATAGCACTGCTATTTATTCCCACTGGCACCCAGCTCCCGTGGCGGAGCAGGAATCTCTTCCGAAGGCAGACATTGCCCTCTCCTGGATCCTGCGCGAACCGTGGAAAATGCGATGCCTGGCACAGGGAGTGCCAGCCTCCCAAAATCCAGCCCTTTGTCTGCCATGCCTTCGTCACTTTTAAGCTTTGATGAACCACAGGGATTTAATTGAATGTGTCTGGTGAGAGAATGGCATTTTGGAGTGACAAAATGATTTAATTCGAAGTGCCGTCTTAGAAAACTCCTCAAACAAGGGACTCATCTGCTGACTCACCAGCAGGGTTATTTATAATGGAGTGGTGCTTCAAGCAACATTGTTTTTAGCAGAAAACAATCTGTTCATCTGCCTCCCTTCAGCAGATGCTTCGTGTGAGAGAATACTCAACTTATAAAAAGTTTAATAGGATCCTTGGGATCGTGGAGCATATGCACACTATAAATACCCTTCAGTTAAACCGGCTGGGCTTTGAAGCTTCACATTTAGATTTTTTGCTGAATATCTAGCTTTTTTTTTTTAGAATGACCTTTAACTAGTGGACTAAAATATTTGCTATAGACTGTGTTAAGATCTTTTTCTGTGGGAGAAAAGACCTCTGCTATAGGTAAGAGTAGTGTTTAAAAGATGATGACAATATTCCTCTGAAACATCTATTGTTGAAACCTGCCAGGTTTAACTTCTGAAGAACATGGGCTTGGTGAATAGCCTTCAATCAGCAGCTGAACAAAATAACTGCTTTAACAGCAGCTTTTTGCACTGAAAGGGGGTGGAAATAGCACTTCAGCAGTTCCCTCAGTCTCCTGAGAAGCTGCGTCTGTTTTGTTCAGGATCCTGGTACCAGGGATAGAAGTTTCTTTTGATACAGTGGGATCTCACTGGTTTGCTGCATTCTGGTTTGAAAATATCTGACATTTTCATATTCTCTTAAGAAGTGCAAAGTAAGTACTTGTAAAAACCTCCACAGACGCTTTGGTATGGGAATTGATTCTGCTGGAACTAAATGCTTCCACATCTGATCCTGCTCCAAGCAGCAGGAGAAGGGAGGGTGGGAGTGGAGTGGAAGAAACAAACCCCTTCATAACCACATTTCTAATTCTGGGACCACCAAGAATAACCACACGGAGAACATGCTGAGATAGTCTTTGTACTGGACATCTCTAAGCTAATTAAAAAAACCCCAACAAAAACAAACAAACCCGAAGCTGAACTCCAAAACCTTCTACCTTTGCATCCAGACAGATTTTATGTGTATTTTATTTGCTGCAAACCTCTCTCCTTGCACCATCCATCTGCACCTCCTAAACACAGTATATTTGGCCAGCCAGTTGCAGTATCATCATGCTGAATTTCTCCATCCCTAGACAACTCAGTCACCTCTTGATCTGTGAGGTCTCATAGTTTTATGTATAGCAATTCTTTCTAAAATGGAGTCAAAGATTTTGTAGCAAGGATCATTGTGAATGGAAGCTCCTGCATTATACAAGTTGAGTTATTGCCACTGAAAACTTTGAAACCTTGCTGTAAATTTGACATTTATCTAATATATTCACTGAACACTTGAGATTTAGACAGACACATTGTGCTATTTGTTTTTATTTAGAAGCAAATTTTTGTACTGCATTTTTGCCATTTACAGTGTTATTTTCATCTAGAAAGTGATCCCAAACAAGTTATAACAAGTTCCACTTTTTGCTTGTTTGTTTATCAGAATGCTTTGTAACCCTGTGCAGGGAAATACTGTGTTGCCATCAGCCTTTTAAATCAGTCTGGGCTGTGATATTTCAGGGTAGAAAGCACTGAAAGAAGGATGAGCTCCTGCCTAAGGCTTGGTCCTTCTCATCCTTTTATGTTTGTTTAAAAATTCCCATTTTATTTATTTTGGTTTTGCACCTTTCCCGCCTCCAAGAAATTAGGATAGAGGTTGATCCTAAACCAGGTCTGGTGTCGTTAATAGACTGTATTCCCAAAATAAAGCTTCTGGGCAATAGCTGCTTGAAGAGTAATGAGAAATAGTGAAAGCTCTTAAGTTTTATCTAAAGTCATCCAAACACACATCAAAAGATGTGGCCTTGAGGAAGGAAAGCCACATGTCATTAATAAGAAGTGCTGAATAAGTTCTGGATCACGTGTGTGGATTCGGATGTGATGTGAGATGCTCACAGTGCCTGTGGAGCACCGAGCTGGGATCCTGTGCTCGGCCTTCATAACAAATGTTTAATTTGAGCAAGGCAGCTCTCATTAGTCAGTGAGTCAGGCTGCTATAAATACCCCTCAGCTCGGGCAGACTTGTGCCATATTGTATCAGTGTCTGAGCAGGGAGCGGGTGAGAACTGACTCATTTTGGTGACTCACGGCAGACCTGGCGCTACGCTCAGCAGGATCCGAGCTGCTGGAGGGGTGCTGGGGAAGGCAGGCTGTGCTGCACGGGCCCGGGGAGGCTGTGCTTTGTCTGCAGCAGGGGATGCTGTGGTTTGTCAGGGCCAGAGGATGCTGTGGTTTGTCAGGACCAGAGGATGCTGTGGTTTGTCAGGGCCAGAGGATGCTGTGGTTTGTCAGGAGCAGAGATCATTTCTGAGCCCATTTTTGTCCTCACCGTGAGTCGTTCTGTGGCCATCCGGCCCTTCCCAAGGTGCTGGGCTCAGCCCTTCACCTGCTACAGGAAGAATTAGGGTTGAAATCCACCCTCCTGAGATGAGGAACCTGGCCTTCCCTGGGCCCTGGCAGTGCCTGTGGTGCCCCAGGTTGCCCCAGGCCAGCATCTGAGTTTTCCCACCGAGGCAATTCCTGTTGTTACAGCAACGAGGTGAATCCTCTTTGATTGTGACAAAGCAGAGTCATTGCACTTTGAATCATTTTGCATTTTGTGCAGACCTGCTCCCTCCACATAGATGTCTGTTACTGCACCATGACTATTCCTGGAACACGCACTGCCCTGGATTAAAATGCAGCCCTCTGTTTTTCCCACTTTATTGTCATGGAATAACAATAGCACTTCAGGGACTTCCAAGACTTATTATTTCACATACACTAACCTTCAGTTTAAATTAAAGACTAAAATCTGAACCACCTACATTAATAACTTGCCACCCTTCTATTTTTATTTTTAAAGCCTCTCTATATCCATGCCTCTAATTATACCTTCTGGAGAAGCTCCCCAGACTGGTAATGAAGTGTTCACCAGACATTGAGAAAGTAGAGATCAGCTCAGAGCTGCTGGCAAGTCTGTTGTGTTCTGCTTACAAGGGATGACTCACTCTTGGCATTTAAGTTTCCTCATTGGCCAAAAGCATCCTTGCCCAAACTCAAGCAGGCAGAATGTTCAGAGCTACCTCAGGTTTGATGGCACTGCCTTTATTGCTCCTTTTGGTTTTTTCCCCCAAACTGACCAGGCTGTACTTCTCCCAGAGTGGATGGCTGTGCTTTAGACAGCATTCGGCTCCCTTTTTGGTCTCACAGAGGAAAACCTGG
Source organism: Dryoscopus gambensis (assembly GCA_013389985.1). Taxonomy (NCBI): domain Eukaryota; kingdom Metazoa; phylum Chordata; class Aves; order Passeriformes; family Malaconotidae; genus Dryoscopus; species Dryoscopus gambensis. The sequence continues at coordinate 184,392 of WEIT01006162.1, read as the reverse complement.
TGTGACTTAGGGAGGATGGATGGGTTGCTTGTAAATTTAGCCCCAGCCCTAGCAAGATTTTTCCCATGAAAGACAGAAAAGATCTGATCACTAGGAAAATCACAGTGTCATTAAGGTTGGAAAAAACCTCTAGGATCAAGTCCAACCATAAATTCAAAATGCTTACACTAAGCCAGGGTTTGAGCAGTGAGGCTTTGGACTCTACACCAAACACTCAGAAAAGCTTCTCTTGCCTGCAACTTGGGTTTGAGTCTGTAGGTTTAGATATTCAGCTGTTTGCTTAAAAAACAAAAAATGCCCTTGTTGCCCATGTCTATTAAACTCCAAACTGGGCTGAGAAGTTTTTCAGATGTAAAGCATTTGTCGTGCCTGGGCTGACCCCATTAGCCTTGGCTGATGAAACTTTCTTTCCATGTTTACTTTAGTTTTGTGTTCCAGTTCATGCAGCCCCCTCGAAGAAGGGCACACAGTGCTGATTTAAAAGAAAAACCCCACCTCTCCTTCTTTGCTATCCCTCTCAAGGCACGACCTTCATCCCTCTCCCCTCTGCTGTAGCACTAAACAGGGCTTTTTGTAGGATTTCTCAGCTTGCTGAGCTGCCTCGGGAGCTGCCGCCTTTGTTCTGCCCATGGATTTCTCCCAGCAGCCTTAGGAAATGCTGATTTTGTCCTATATAAGCAATCCACATCTATCTTTGTAATCTTCCTCAGCGCTGAAAGATTTAGAGTGTCTTGCAGACATTAAAAGTCCTCTGAGTTGAGCATTCCCATCCTAAGTGTGTCAGCTCTCAGTTTGGGCCCATCCAGAGGCAGAGCAATGTGCTTCTCTCACAAAGCCTGCAGCCTAGAAGGCTGCAGCTCCACTTTATTATCTGAAATATGAGGCTAAATCTGAGGAATTCTTTTTTGTTGTTGTTTTCTCCATTAGTTTTTAGGCACCATCAGTTGTAGCATAAAGAAAAACGATCACTAAGAAATAGCTTTTTGATGAGGCTGAGGGGTCACGTGTCAGCTGGATAGTCCATCATTATTGTAGCAGCGTTGTCAGAAAACTACTGCTGGTTGGGCTGATATATTTGCAGTTAGTTCTAGATTTTAATTTTGATTGCATTTTAAGTCAGGGTAAAATTAGTATTTTTCTGGAGCAAACGTTACAAGAAATGTCTGGTTTATTGTTTAGTAAATTGGAAGCCAATTACATTTTTTCCAGCAAGAAAACTATTCTTTGAAGCATCCCTGAATAAATTTTTAAAAAGAAAAAAACCTCTGCCCTACTCTGGCAGGCGGAGCTGGGATTAATAGGGATGGTTTTCTGAAGTTCAGCTGAAATCCCCCAGCCCGCACAGCTCTGCAAACAGAACAGATTCACCTACTGCAGCTTTGATGCTGCCTCCAGTGCCATCTGTCTCCCTCCTGACTGGTGACAGTGGCGCATTGCCCTGCTCCCTGTGCCCAGGGGAGCACTGAGAACCCCAAAGGCATTTATGTCTGCAAGTTACATCCCAATAATCTGTTTGGAAAAGTTCCTATCATGCATTTTTATTAACAGGCCTTCAATCATCCTCCTCCTGTGAGGAAGTAAAACGTTGAACCTGCCATGAAAAACAATTTTGTTGGGTCTTTTCATGCAGAAGGGCAACTGTGAGGGGCAAGGCTGTCAAAAGAATTGAGGATTTTAGAGAGAGAATGAGAAGTAGTCATTCACCCTCTCCTGGAACCACAGCTACTGAGCTCAAAGTGAGGCTGCTTAAGAAAATAGAAACTTTTTTTTCTTGTAAAGCAGCATGGAACTTTTCAATGCTCTGTCCCAGAACGTGGTTGATACTGAGTTCATCCTGATTTAAAAGACAGTCGTGGATGAAAAATTTACCCAGGTTTATTAATGTCTAAGATGCTCCTGTGGTTAAGGACTCACTGAACTGGAAGTTCTTGGAAATAGGGAAGTTTCAGAATATGATTAAATTGCAGAATTGTTCAGTGTAAGTGACCTTGGACAGCATCTACTCCAGCCTCGTGCTCAAAGTCAGATCAACCTGGAACTGGACCAGTTTGCTCAGGCTCTGTCCAGTGAGATTTTGAAAACCCCCAAAGCAGAAGGTTTCATAACTGCCCTGGGGCTCTGTTCAAGTGCTTTGTCATCCTCAGAGGGAAAAAAGGACTTTTAGTCAGGAATTCCCTGTCCCAGTTTGGCTTCTGTCCCATTCCCCATCCTCAGTCACCTCCCCTCAGGTACCCCAAAGCTGCTGCTGCCCTCAGGCCAAACACTCCCAATCTCCTTCCTTTCTGTCCCATTCCCTGGTGGGGGTCTGTGAGAGGTGGGGTCTGCTGGACAAAACTGGCCTTGCTAAGCGTGGGATCCCCTCAGGAACTGCTGTTTTATCAAGACTTTTATTCTGATAGCCCATGTCAGAAACAAAGGTCAAGAACTTTGTATTTTCATTGCTTTTTTTTTTAAAAGTTCTTGCTTGGATTTTTGGTGAGGTTTTTTGTTTGTTTGGGAGATTTTGTTTGGGTTTTTTTTTTTTTTTTTTTTTTTTTTTTTGGTTGGTTGTTGATATTTTTTTTTTTTTAATAATCTTAGATGGTGAAGTTAAGTGCTGTTCTAATATTTTGTGTGTGGATTCTCAAGTCACCCAACTGAAGCATATCCCCGTGGTGTGGTTCCTGCTAAGGAGGTTCTCTGGTGATCCACAATGCAAATATACAACAAATTGTTTCATAACCTCTATTTTCAGATATTTGCATGGGAAAGAGACTGATTGCTTTAGACAAACTTCTGTTCAAGAAACTTACGGTTAGAATTCATTATAATATTTCTATGGTTTCTACTCCTTTAGAATTGTGCACTCTACATAAAAATTGCTTTGAAAGTGTTTTTATTTTGAATTTTGTGACAAGTAGCATAAGCATCACAGTAATATATTCTAATTATATTATTAATTGTGCCCTAAAAATGTTCTGATGTGTACACCAAACTCAAAATTTGGTATGTACTAAAATCACTTCTTGTAGTATGTACTGTTGGTAGCTGCTGTGTGTGGAGGAGAATTGAAATGGGATAAACACATGGGATTTCTCCTGTATTAATTATTCTGACACAGTATCAGAATTTCTGGCATTGTTTCAAGCCATTTCTGCATATAAAATAATAATAACAGTGAAGTTCCATGGCTCAACCCTGTACCTGCACACTTTCCAAGATGCTGCCTTTGGTTGAACTGCTCAATACCTCAAATTTCAATTTGAAATGGGAAAGTCTGCTGCAGCTGTCCTGTTTCTGGGGATTTAACAACAGAGCCTTGCAAGGAGCTGTCCTAATTGCTTGTGTTGGTCTGAAAGATCATTGAAATTTCTTAAATATGCTTTTAATATTTATAACCGAAGAGGGCTATGCAACTATGAATAAAAAAGAGAGGCAGTAGATGATGTCTTAAAAAAAAACAAACAAACATGTGTAGAGGTTTTTAGGATTCTTCTGGCAGAGCCCAACTTGAAGGCCCTGCATTCCCAAGGTCACTAGTACCCAGTGTGGCTGCTGCCCACAGGCCTGAGCATGGCCGGACTCCAGCAGGCTCTGGGATGAGGGGCTGGCCATGGCTGGACTCCAGCAGGCTCTGGGATGAGGGGCTGGCCGTGGCTGGACTCTCCAGCAGGCTCTGGGACGAGGGGCCATGGCCGGACTCCAGCAGGCTCTGGGATGAGGGGCTGGCCGTGGCTGGACTCCAGCAGGCTCAGGGATGAGGGGCCATGGCTGGACTCTCCAGCAGGCTCTGGGATGAGGGGCCATGGCTGGACTCCAGCAGGCTCTGGGATGAGGGGCTGGCCGTGGCTGGACTCCAGCAGGCTCAGGGATGAGGGGCCATGGCTGGACTCTCCAGCAGGCTCTGGGATGAGGGGCCATGGCTGGACTCCAGCAGGCTCTGGGATGAGGGGCTGGCCGTGGCTGGACTCCAGCAGGCTCAGGGATGAGGGGCCATGGCTGGACTCTCCAGCAGGCTCTGGGATGAGGGGCCATGGCTGGACTCCAGCAGGCTCTGGGATGAGGGGCTGGCCGTGGCTGGACTCCAGCAGGCTCAGGGATGAGGGGCCATGGCTGGACTCTCCAGCAGGCTCTGGGATGAGGGGCCATGGCTGGACTCCAGCAGGCTCTGGGATGAGGGGCTGGCCGTGGCTGGACTCCAGCAGGCTCAGGGATGAGGGGCCATGGCTGGACTCCAGCAGGCTCTGGGATGAGGGGCTGGCCGGTGCTCCCGGGAGCAGCTGCTCGACCAGCCCGGAGCCGCCACACTACGGTGCAGCTGCCATGCCAAGGCTGCTGCCAGCAGGAGCTGAAAATGGCACTCGAGGGGTTCTTTGTGTCTACAAGTGTGTGCTCTGTAGTCCTTGTGAGCAAAAGAGTCTTCTGTGTGCAGACTCGAGTGCCGCTGCCTTTCACCCTTGGAGCTCTGTGTGCACAAGGGGTTTATTTGTTGAGGCGTTTGTGGAAGGACCTTGAGAGGATGGAAACTTGATTTTTCTTTCATTTGCTTTTAATTGACCAAAATCCTCTGCCTGGGTACACTGGGGTTGTTCAGCCTGGAGCAAAGGAGGCTCAGGGGGGACCTGGTGGCTCTGCACAAGTCCCTGACAAGGAGGGGGCAGCCGGGGGGGTCGGGCTCTGCTTCCAGCGAACAACAGGACAAGAGGGAACGGCCTCAAGTTGTGCCAGTGGGAGTTCAGGTTGGATATGAGGAAACATTTCTTCACTCAAAGAGGAGTTAAACATTGGCACAGGCTGCCCAGGGCAGTGGTGGGATCCCCATCCCTGGAAGAGCTCAAGAAACGAGTAGATGTGGCACTTGGAGATGTGGCTTAGTGGCCACGGGGTTTTTTGGGTGAAGGTTGGACATGATCTTGGAGGTCTCTTCCTGCCTTCCTGATTCTGTATTAGAAGCTCCAGAGAACCAGCACTGACATCTACATGCTTGGTTTAGAACTAAACTTGTATAAAATTTATATTAAAGTTATTATTAAACGGAAGACTTGTGGTGGGAAAAACAAATCATGCTTTGGGTAGTGCTGGGAGTTGTAGTTTGCATGAAGACTTTATCCAAATCCTAACTTGCATTACAAAAATGAACAAAAGTTGGGGAAGAGCAAGAGGGTTGGCAAAGGGAATCCTCTACCAGAGTGGGAAACCCCAGAATATCCCAACAGTTACCACTGTCCACAGTTCTGTATAATTTTACTCAATTTGGAGCCAAAAGGGAATTAGCGAATTTAAATAAATATTTTAAAAGTATGTTAGCGTGTACTGGAGAAGTGCTGATGGAAAGAAACTTTGAGACTTAAATGCCTTTAGGTTTGAGCTCCTGTATCAAGCACTGGCTGTAGCTGTTGTCTCCCCAGTCCCTCTGGCAGTGCAGGATAAGCTGTGTGTGTGCAGAGTGTGGGTCTGTGCTACCCCCAGGAGCTGAGTGGGGAGGGCGAGGAGGCAGCCTGGCTTGTTGGGTGCTGTGGGATGTGGGACTGGCTCTCGGGGGGAGGGTGTTTGGATGGATGTCTCAAAGCAGAGCGCTGTGGGTTTGTTGTTGCAGCTCTGAGCAGCACGTGCTGAGGCACATGTTGTTTGGATTCTCGTGTTCAGCTGACTCACCTCCAATCACTCTGGCTGCAGGAGAATGCAAGGACTGAGAGCATCCATTGAATATTGGTGCTTTTGAGTGTTTTAGGCAGTACAAGTGGGTTTATTTCAAACTTCCATTGTCTCAGAACGGTCAAAAAGTTCCTGTCTTAAATTTGCCATAATTCTGCAGATTCAGATGACGTCTGTCCCCTGCTTTTCCTACAGATAACAGATGAGGAGAATATTCCAGACGCTTTTCCTTGGGCAGCTGCTCCAGAGGTTTTCTTGCCCATCACACAGGTTCTATGTGTGTGTCATGTATTGATTGACAGGCCTTTTTCTCCTGGGAAATCCCCTTTGGATATCCCCTTGCTCTCCTTCTCTAAGTTATAACTTCAAGTGCTGGGAGCTGTTCTCTTGCTGCATCCCTCCAGTATTGAAATTCATTCCTCATTGCCCAGAGCAGCTGTGGCCGCCCCTGGATCCCTGGCAGTGCCCAAGGCCAGGCCGGACAGGGCTTGGAGCCACCTGGGGTAGTGGAGGGTGTTCCTGCCCATGGTGGAACTGGATGGTCTTTAAGGTCCCTTCCAGCCCAAACCATCCTGTGATTCTGTGATTATTCCACTGAAAAGTTCTGATTTGAAATTACTGACTCGATGAGCCTGCATCAGCAAAGAGCACCAAACTGGTGTCACTCCATGTTCTAGGAACTGCTGAATATTTACGCTTGTAGGGAATTTAAATTCCATGCTTGCTGTTGTAAATGTGATAACTTCCTGCTCCAGTCAGCACTGTATCCATGGAATATCCAGCTAGGCTTTGGTTTATATTTGCCCTGGGGAGAGAGGTGGCATTGGTGTCTGTATTAACATATTGACAGATTTATTGACACCAGTTGTCTTCAGCCTTGCCTGTTTAATTAATAAAATTGATCTGCTGAGCATCTAGCTAATAATTCTGGGGAAAATATTCAGCATCTAGCTAATAATTCTGGGGAAAATATTCCAACTTATATTGTTACTAAAATGGAATTTCAGCTTCTTATTGTGGAATCTGCCATGAGTCTGGTTGCCAAAATAATTTAATGATCGTTAATTTGTAGTTTTTCCTTCATCTAAAATGCTTAAGCTGGATTTTTATTGCAACAATTAAGGACAAAACAGTTAAAATGCCTTCACAGGAAATAAATACAAAGGAATAATCATAAAATCCCAGCTTATTTTTATGTAGAAAAGATGAAACAAATAAATTTAATGTCAGTATATTATATAAGACCCATTGAACAGCAGCTGCAGTCAGAGTTTAAAGCTAGGAATAAAATACATGATTAATATGCACAAAGGATGTAGGAAACACTTCTGAACTTCTTTTATCCATTTGTAGCCCAGTTGACTGCTTTTCTGGCTTAGCTAATTGTTGGGTAAATGGCTTTGTAATTCTGGGTTAGGTCAGAAAAACACATTAAAGAATAAAACCATCTGCAGTGTCAGTGACTCGTGGTGTCCTGGGCTAGAGGCAGCCACTTCTCTTATCTCTTCTCCAGTGATTAATGATTACACTGCCCATTAGTTTGCTAATGTTTGTAAAACATCTTCTGATGGCAGATACGGCTTCGCCGAGAGACCAGATGATGAGCAGGCGTTAATTACATCCTGCTCATTAGGGTTGGTTCTGCTGCTGGCCCTAACTTGGTGCTCTACCTGCACCACCCAACAGCTGAAAGGTCCGTGCAGGAGGAGCTGTCCTGGGTTTTGCATTTTCAGCTCCATTGTCCAGAGGATGAGGGAATGAATCTCAACAAATATTTTGTACTTTTGTGTTGAATAGGGGAAGAAATATATATCGAATTAACCCGAGCAATTAAAAACCTGTCCCAGACTTGCAGAAGCAGAATTGCTTTCCAAGACATAAAGTCTTAACAGAGAAGTGTTTAAGGTGATCAATTTAATACAAAGCATTTTAGCATTTTCAGTGGAAGTTTGTGTTAGGGCTGACTGAAGGATGCACAATTATTTGAATTTGGGTGGGAAAGATTTTATTTTTTAAAGGCTTCCTTTTAAAAGCAGTTGTTCTGCTTAGTGGGAGGAGGTATAAATACTTGTTTAGAGCCTTGTTTTAGCAGAGCTCTTAAGTGTAGCTTAAAAGGAAGCAGTTTGTTACTTGGGGCTCGAGTTGTTTAGCAGAAAACAAAGGATGATTTAATAGTAATGTCAGGGTACAAGTTGAAAAAGGATTTATTGTGAGTGATAACACACAGATTTTTCCACAACTCTTAACTGCTGCCAGCATTGTTTAATACTTGCAAGGGGTTTTTTTTGTGATGAGAGACAGCGAAATTAATTCAGCCGCTACTGAAATGATGTTTAGCTGAGGCCTCATTTTGGTCAAGAAGTAGATTTAATAACTACTTCTAACTGTATTATGGGTAAATGGAAAGTATGTAAGATATAAGATATAATAGATAAATGCATTTAGCATCTATATAAAGCTCAGAACACACACAGATAAAATTAGTGTTGCAGAGGAAATTCAACACAAGCAAATGCGTATCAACTCATCAGTAACAACCAAGCTGAAAATTGGAAGCAGCTTCCAGTGAAAGCTTTGGGGCATCTTGCTAAAATAAACAGTAGGAAAAAATTATTCAGAGGCTTCAGACAGAACTACAAACGTTCCTGAGAAATATTTCAAAATGTGATTGAAAATGAAAATACTGTACTCTGACCTGAGACGTTTTTGGCAGTTCTTCTACAACTGTTTATTTTTGCTTTGAGCTTCAGTACTTTATCAGTGCAGTAATACTCGGTGGATGTTCCATGGAGGGGCACGCACGCCTGCAGGGACGGGAGCACGGAGTTGGATCCTTCCCATCATATCCCAAGCATCAGCATCTCTGTTGCAGCTGTTGGGGTTCTCACTCTTCCACCGAGATACACTTTGTGTGTTAGAAGTACCAGCGCCCAGAGAAATAAGCAGTTGATAATGACATATATGATTATATAATTGTGGTGGCCCAGCCTCCCAGAGGGGCTCAGGGGGCTGGAATCAGCCTAGATGAGGAGGGGCACAGATGTGATTTGGATCCCCGTGCCAGCCTTGCTCCTCGGGAGCTGAACGGAGCCTCCATGGGCACAGGCCAAGCCCAGGATTTCAGACGTGGAGTCACGGAATGGTTTGGGCTGGAAGGGACATTAAAGCCCATGGGCAGGGACAGCTTTCACCAGGCCAGGTTGCTCCAAGACACAGCTCAGTCTCAGGTGGGAGAGTGAATATGTGGGAGTTTTTAGCTTGTAATGAAAGGTTTTCCTGTAAAAATGCTCTCTCAGGTCGCAAGTTGCTTGTATGGACACCATGGTGGTCAGCTTTGTGTCCTCTGTGTGTCCATACGTGAGGGTAACGCTCCTAGAGCCACTTTTGCTTCTGAAATTCAAAATAACGAAGTGTGGGGGCTGTGTCAGGACGAGGCAGGGTAAGGTTTTACTGTGGGATGAGTGAAGCAGGAGTAGGGAGGAGGAGCTGAGCATTCAGGGATGTGTCCTTTGTCCCCTGTGGCCTCCCCCCGAACTTCAACCACAAACTGGCTTTGCTCTGGTTTTCTAGAATGAATCAATAGCAAAGCCTCTTAATCCTGCAGAGACCAACATGTTAACAATAAACAGGAGAATACAACAGCTGGTAACAAATGGCTTTGTTTGATAGTCCATCTCAAAACCTTCAAGATAAATTCAGGCCCTCATTCAAAACAAATGATGTACCACAATGTTTGATATTGCTCAGGTGATTTGTTTATTCCTCATAGCCATGGACAGAACAGAAATCTCAGCAGAGAAAACTGGGTTTTGGGGACAGCTGGTTCTGTGGCTGTGCAGGTCACTGATGCTGGCAGGTTATCAGTGTTCAGAGCACTCAGTCCCACTGGACATTTATTGTGACAGCCTGTCCATGCTGCAGCCCGTGGGAGTTCTTCCCAGGCACTTCAGTGGGATCAGAGTCCTTGTCTTTAATACTTTTAGGTTGTACAGTGGTTAGGATAATGACTTGGGCATTTTATGGCCAGCTCTTTTCACACAGTGACATCAAGTGACTGTACAAGTGTCTTGCTGAGCTGACTTTGTAGTGCTGGGGAGGACTTGGCCCCAGTGTCCCCAGTTCTGCCCTAGTTACTGTATTTTTCTGCTAAAGAAAAGCCTTTTTTTATAGTTAACAGCTAAGGCTGAACAGCCTGTGCAGTTGCTAACTCCTCACTTTGCGATATTGAATCAATTGTAAAACATCTGAGTTCATTCTGCTAAGACATGGACGTGGGCAGACTTTATCCCACACTTACTCATCAGCCCAATTCCCATTGTTCTAGGGGAGAGCTGAGGGAGCCTGAACCAAAGATATGTTGGCTAAACCAATGTTTAACAGGAATTATGCAAATGAGTCTGTTATCTTGAATAAAACTGTGGCGCTTAGGTGAGTTTAGAGCCAGATAGTTGTTTCCTCAGTTATTTTATCCAGACACATGCAACCCAAAATTAGAACTGGACTGAAAGCTTGTCCCAAACACAGGCAGCAATGCCATGCACTGTAATTATCCTGTTCTCCTTGATCTGGATTGATTATCATGCAGGGAGCACCTTTCTGAATACCTGTGTAAGTCATTTCTCACTTTTCATTCAACCTGTGCACTGCAGACATCTGCAGAAACTGGAATTAAAGCCAGAAGATTGCACCAAGCTGCCAAGCCTGTATGTTCTCTTCCTCATATGCCACTGGTGATGGAGCTACTTGACCTTGCAATAACTGGGAAAGCTGTTTTATGGGATTCTTTATGGAATGGTGCTGTTTCCTTAGCAGGCATTTATCATTTATGTGATGTATTGGTGGCTGTGATGTGCAAGTTCAGAATACACAAGCACCTTTTGAAATTGTACTTTTCCAGTGCTCTCTATTTGGTACCTGCTAAAAATGAGGCAGTATTTGAGTCATTATAAAGCTTCCCTGGAACACGAGATACCTTTAGGCTGTGCAGCAGAAAATACCACTCATCTAAATCTGTATTTCTCTGAATTACCTTAATTTGTGCAAAAGAAAATTCAAGTTTCAAAGCTGACAGATAGCTGTGATCATGTCAGTGCCTCACAGGGTTGCAAGTCTGTGTTCAAGGTATGGGTGCTCCAATCTGGGCCTGCAGGGTGGCATGGGGGCACTTGGCTCAGGTGCCTGACCCGTGCCACGAGCCCCTGTGGGCTGGAGTTACAGGATCAAGCTCCCAGTGAGCGTTTTGGGAACCGGATCAACAAAGATGCTTGGGAATGGATTCTGTGGAGCTCTCTCTGCTGGGTGGGGCAGCACCACATCAGGTGGATATTTAGTTGTAGCTTTCCTAAGACGAATCCTGCTGGAGCACCTGGTGGTGCTGGATCCAAGCACTGCAGGCCAGTTATGTGGGGGAATGGGGAATTTTGGGGTCTTTTCTTCCCCACAGGTTTCCTGCTGCACTGCCACAGCACCAGCACATGGTGATGGGACCTGGGGCCTGTGGCTGCTCTGACAATTCTACAAATTATCATGAAATTTCCTTTTGTAAACCCAGGTGCACCTCTGCTAGACAGAACCATGGAATCATGGAATGGTTTGGGTTGGAAGGGACCTTAAAAATCACCTTGTTCCACCCCCTGCCATGGGCAGGGACACCTCCCACTGTCCCAGGCTGCTCCAAGCCCTGTCCAGCCTGGCCTTGGGCACTGCCAGGGATCCAGGGGCAGCCACAGCTGCTCTGGGCACCCTGTGCCAGGGCCCCACCACCCTCACAGCCAGGAATTCCTTCCCAATATCCCATCTATCCCTACTCTCTGTCAGTTTCCAGCCATTCCCCTTTGTCCTGTCGCTCCAGGCCCTTGTAAACAGTCTCTCTCCATCTTCCTTGTTGGCTCCTTCAGGTACTGTGAGGCTGCAACTAGGTCACCCCTAATTTATTTGCAAATCAGTTTGGACCAAAGATCTCCTGCCTCTCCCATTTTTTTTTCAGTTTTGCAGCATCTTTGGCAGTTCCTGCTCCCCCTGAGCCCCCGGGTGCTGCGTAGGTGCATCAGGAGGATTTGGCTGCCCACTGCCCCCTCTCCCTCTGGAAATGGGACAACTGGCCATGGAGCTGATCACTTGACCATGGCAAATGAGCTGCCCTCATCAGTGTGTTCTGGTGTATATTTAACTTAATAATGTGAGCAGATGGTCATTATATTGATTCATGAAGGAAGGGAGGAAGCTTGGCTTGGGAACGTCAGGGCTGAGTGCTGAGCATCAGAGCTGGGCAGGATGCAGGGGAGGGGAGGAAAAAAGCCCATTTTTGTACTGTGTGGGGTCTGTTGGTTTGGATTTTTGTTTGGTTTTCTCTTTTACAAAGTACCACTGAATAAAATCAAGTCGAGGTGACTCATCAGGCCTGTAGAAATGATCATTTCCCTGGAGAGGAGGCTCGTAGAGCACAAGCAGGATGGTGCTGAAGTGTTTGCACCACTGGTGGTGCTAAAAAGGGGGGAGATGGGGAGGCAGTAGCCTGTAGAGTTGTGAAACTTCTCACTCTGCTGTTGCTATTAAAGATGACAGCTCTTTCGCAGGGAAAAGGTAACACTGAAGTAATAATCCTTCAGTAATTTTTTTGCAAAGAGCAACTTTGTTTAAATCTCTTTCCATTTAGTAGGATATAACAAGAGATTCAAGCTAGAAGCTAATTGTATAAAATATTCAGCCACTCTCCTTGTTAGCCAAACTGGGAAGTTCACAAATCCCCAACCTGCAGCAGCTCACAGGAACAGCTTGATTTGGTTCTTAATTCTGCAATTTTCACAGGAGAAATGCTGTATACAGAAGAATATTCTCTTGAGCAAGAGCTTAATCTCGTGTTTAGGTTCCTGTTTCTCCTAGTTGCTGATTAGCTTTGCTGTCTTATCAGTTTATGTCATAGTATGTGCCTATAAATTGACTTTGCAGGGAAGAGGGAATACATTCGTCTTCACAGATGCTGCTGTTTCCATGGAGATAAAAGGACCAATGGCCTTTTCTTGGTTTGGACTGTACTACAGTGAGCAGGCAGAGATGGTGCACTCGAAAACGCAACATTTGGTGCTTTGATATTTCCGTCTAAATATCAAATGAGAAAGCATATTGTTTTTTCTTGGTGATGAAGTTGAACAATAAATACAGCTTTGGGACTTTTCCGGGAAGCAGAAAGCGAGCCCACCAGGAATGTGAGAACAGCGTGGCTGGTTTATGCTTGCTAAACCTCCTCTCTGGGAAAAACCTTTTGGCTTTGCAAAATATAACCCTGTAGAGCCTTTGGGTTTATCTGATGCAGTGTTTGATGCTGGTTACATCACCAGCTTACTTATCCGTGATGTTCCACCGTGGCTGAGCCTGAATGAGCGTGCAAAAGCTGTGAATGTGATTTCTTTTTTCCACTTTTTTTTTTTCCTTAAGAAAGCGCTTTTCTACCTCAGATTGCGTGAAAGAAAATATAAATACCAAGCCCACCCCCCATTCAAGGATGGCTTGCAGAAGGTGTTATTTGTGAGTACCTTTTCCTTCTTCATCTGTCGTCACGTCTCTGATATCTGTGTTGAGGATTCCAGAAGTGGGAGTAGTGATCAGTTTATTGTTGGGTAGGTTTCTTTCCACGAACCATTTTTAGGGTGTTACCTTTTTTGGTGGATGAATGCTCTGTATATTAAACGTGTTTAGATGACCATGATGAGGATTGTATTTTTGCATATGGGTATTTTAAAATACAGCGTAATAAAGTGAGTAGTCTATGTTTAGCAGGGAAAAAAAAGAGGAAACCCTTCACTTTGCATCCAAGCAGCAATGCAGGGTGCTAGGAATTCTGTCTGTGATGAGCCAAGGATCTCTCTTCCATTTTGTTCAAATGCTTTGTCATATTAAAGTGCAACCTGTCTTTTCATCACCGAAATACAAACAGAGGGACGTGCAGTGCAGCCTTGAGCAGTGGGGTACGGAGATGGATACGGAGTGGGATAATGTCGCTGTGATTTTGGGGTTAGGTTTATGCTGATCAGAACCTAAAGGTGCACTAATTGATTGTTGCTCACTGGAGCAGTTTCTGGAGGGTTGACATGGGAGTTGGCTCTCCCGTGGGCTGGAGGCTGAGCAGCCCCTGTGGGAGCTGAGCTGGGCTCGTGGCTCGGCCGCTCCAGAGGACGATGCCGAAGTTCCCGTGCTGGCCGTGCTGGGATGGGTGGCACCACACAGGTGGTTTGCTCCAAAACGGGCACAAACCAGGCAGGAACGGGCCCTTGGATTTGTCCTCACTCCCAGCCCAGGGGCTTGGAATGGCTGTACCTCTGTGTGCAATCCTGAACCCTGCTTAACCATCCGCTCCCTTAGGGGTTAAATTTGGGGTTTGCAGAGGATCCTGCATGAAACACGTGCAATTGTCATCCTGGATGTTTTCTGTTATTTTAACAGTGCCTCTGAGTGCCCTGATTTGAGTGAATCTGCTCCATGTTCAGTAGCACCATCCACACACAGGCAGAGTAAATCCAGCCATTCAAGAACGAACTCCTCAAACAGAATAACACAAGTATATTGGAATCCTTCTTAAAGTTTTCTTTCGCCTTTTGTGTTGTGCTGAAGGGGCGGATGGTTAAGTTGAAGCGTTTTAAAAATCAAAATAAATGTGGAGCCTTTTGTAGGAAGTTGAAATAGGAAAAGTAAACTTGGAAAACAGGTTGCAGCCTTCCAGGTATGCACGGACCAGCCTCAAACATCCTGCTGTGTGTTTATCCATGGGAGAATAGTTCTGTTTGTGCTGGACTCCATTTTAATTTGGGTCCTGGGGTTTGGGGGTTCTGTAACTCTCAGCAGGGAGTAGATTTCATACAGTGCTTATCATGTGGGGGTAAGGGATATTTAATCCCTCTATATTGCTGTCTTTAACAGTGAGGTTGCAGTCTTATTTATAGACCCATCTTGTGCAGTATTTTCCTGTTTTGCTGCTTGCACCTTTGATATCTTGTACCCACCTCAGCACGTTGCTGTAGAAAACAAGATGTGGACTCTGCCTCCTACTATAATTCTGTGTTTTAACTCCTGTGTAAGAGAGCTGATGCTGATTGTTGGCAAGAGACAAATGTAAGCCGGGGGGTTTTTTAAGAACTTACTCTTAAGAACACAGGTATATAGAAATCTTCATGTTCTTGAAAACTAACGGGTTCTGAATGCCGAAAATGTATGTTCAACTGTTATACACCAGTTCTTCCATGCAGGAATGAGTTTTCAGATGTAGCCTTGCATATAATAACTCTGTTGATGTTCTTGTAATATATATATGCCAACGGGTTTTGCCATTAAAAGTATTTTTTTAAGATAAAAATATCTTTTTGCATCTAAAAGTGTAGAAAGCCTGGTTGTTGCTGTTCTAAAAAAAGCTGAACAACAGTGTCACACTACTTGGATTAGTGAAAGCATTTTTTCAGCTGCTGCACTGAATGGAACATATGGCACTGGAGCATTGTTTTAAGTAACAGGATTTGCCTTGCTGTAAATCTCTCACGCCGTATCTGGGTAATTTCATTCTTTGTACTTTGCTATTTCGCCTCTTTCATCAGCTGCAAATCCAATATGTACAACTGGCACTGCTCAGCTTTGAATTTATATGGTTTTTGCTCTGTGAGATGAGAAATGTGGCTGGGTTTTGTAATGGTAGTTGTAGTTTCTTGAGGATTTCTGGGACCTAATTTACTGATGTGGGACATACAGAAAGGATTTGGTGAATATATCCATTTTCTGATTTAATCTAAAAGGTATTTTCCTTCTCTCATGTCTCTTTGCTCTTAATTTCTGGATGTGGACTGTGTGGGGTCCTTTCTACAGATTTTGATGGCTCCCAGGAAAGCACGACTGACACAAGTGCCTCTTATGAGTCCTGTGAATTATTCTACATCACCCTGCACCGTAGATGTGGTTCTAGTAAGACTTAAAAGGAAATTTTTCTAATTACAAGTGTCTACATAGTCTTACTTAAATTCACTCTAGTTCCAGCCAACCCAGGATTGGAGGCTGCCTGCAAACTGTGCAGGGATGCAGAAGGATCCCCTCCTGCCTGTTTGTGTAGGCTGGTACTGCATTTTTGTGAAACCAAAAAAAAAAGTTTATAATAACTATTTATAATTCCCTGTAATGCTAATAATTGTTGTGTTCCAGGATGGGACAAAATAATGGCTGTTCCTTGTTTAGTATGCTGAGACTGTCGTGGTTCCAGTCTCCCAGGAGATGATAATTATTTGCAGGCCCTTTGATGGAGGAGAGGTCAGAGAGAGGGTGCCTGATGATTCCATTGAAAAATCCAGCTGTGGGCACTTGAGTTGGGAACACACAAAGGGAAGCATTATTCCAAACAAGAACTCCCAGTCTGCATTTATGCTGCGCCGTGTACAAATGCTGCTATTAAATCGTTTTGATGACAACCAAATTTGATGAATTCTGGAACGAACTTCAGTGGTCTGTACTCTGGGCTGTGTGTGCTGCTCGTTTGGAACTGCAGATTTTGTTGAGCCCCCTTGGCGCTGGTGAAAACATCTTTCATTCCTGTGGCAGGGACATGGAATTCTAGAATGCCTGTAACCAGGTTCTGACTATGGCATGGAAGGGGAGGCAGAGATGAAAGGAGGGAGATGCCAACAGAGCAGCTCTGCAACATATGGCTGTGCTGTTTGTGCTTTGTGGGCGAGTTTTTTGACTCTCAAACTCGGTGCAGAGTAACTGCACTGGTGTTTACCTGCCAGGAGCTGTCCTGCTGCCTCCCGGGGGTTTGGTGTCCAAGAAGCTGTGCACAAAGAGCCATCTTGTGCACTGGGAATGAGGGAATGCAGGGAGGAGTTGTGGTCTCCTGAAGCGTGTGGTGGTCTCTGCTGTGAGCTGTGAGGGGTTTATCTATGCAAGCATAAAAGCAAGAGCAGCCATTAATTTTGTAGGGGGTCCATCCAAAAGAGTGTGCCAGGAAATTAATTAATAATAGCAACACTGTGAAAAAACATAATATTTTCTGTGTGCCACCACAGCCTCTCCTGGACATACTTGGCTGCAGAGTGCTGCACATCCAGTGGGGTGAAATGAATAGGAAAAAAGAGAAGGTTTTTCAGTGCTGCTTCACAAGCCAAAATCATACAGCCCTGTGTATTTTAGGTAAAGAACAGTAGGAATTTGTCCTTGGAAATGGGAATGTGTCACGTGCTAAATCACCTTGCAGTGGCCATGGCCAGCTGCAGTCACACCTGGGCTGGGACAGCAGGAGCTGCCATGAAAAGCTTCCTGCTGCATTCTCTGCTTTCCAAAAAGTTGTCCTGTGGGCTGGGTCAGGGAGTTCTTTCTGGAAGCCCTTCTAGCAGGTTAATAAACTTGTTAATTAGCAAGCATTTAGCTGGAGTTGATGTGAGTCCATATTATTATGACTTTTATTGTTTATCACCTATTTGGATATCCTTTTGATTATATTTCAAATGCTGTTCCTCACAAAAGAAATGGTTGGGTTTGTTAAACAAGAACAGGACAGACTTTACTAGTTTTTAACTACAGTCTTTTCTAATCTCAGCTGTTGCCATAACTCTGTATTGACATGAGGAAGAAAATTTCCACTTGTAAGATAATGCTACTCTTCAACAGGATAAAATACCGGGAAATGGAAGTATTCCTTCTAATAGTTCCAATCAAACAAACCATTCTTGGCTACCTCACATGAGGTGGAGTGAGTGGGCTTAAACAGGGGGTGAACTTGTGTGCCCCCCCTGCTGTTTCCAAGCTGATTTTGGAAGGACGGGTGCACACAGGTTCCCGGGGGCCTGAGGCAGCAGCCTGTGCTGGCTTTGTTTTTTCCACATACTCCTTGCAACATGCACTTTATGGAAAAATATCCCAGGAGAAAGGGAAGAATCCTGGCAGATGGAGGGGAACAGATTGTTGTTTCAGACAAGAGGAGGAATGGTGACTGAAGTGGTGGCTCTGGGAGGGTGCAGCAGCTAAGGGCAGTGAAGGCACCGAGCAGCTCCTGTCATCAGCCACATCATTAACTCCAGAAAGCTCCTGCCAGCTGTGCTCCTGCACCAATTTCCCTCCGTCTCTGAGACCACAGTCTCAGGCTTTCTGTTTGGAAGCTCTTGTAGGAAGAAGCTCTCAGACAGTGATGGTTTAATAATTCTGACCCACTCACAGGTTTGCACCTGCTGAAAATTCAACAGCAGCAGAATAAGCAAGGGGTGGGTGGATGTCCTGTGCTCACCACGGTGTCCTGTGCAGGTTCAGGGGACAAGCTGCCTCCAGGCTCCCAGTCCTGCCAGGAGCACCTGCTGGCTCAGAGCACACTGAGAGAGCACAGGATAACCTGTTAGAGCAAAAGTGATTCCAGGTTAATGGCCTCGTGTTCTGCTCTCCCAGGCTGTTTAAAAACCAGTATTGAGAAAATTGTCTGCTGAGTTTGGGAGCCTTGTTGGGGATTGCAAAAGAAAATGAAAGAAAAAAAAATAGTTGTGGCTTTATGTGATGACCAGTAATCGATTTCTTTTTATTTGTACATCTGAGCAAGGCTCTAAAACTGAAAGATTAAAAAGAATCGTCATTTCTGTTTGCTGAAGGACAGGGAAGTGCTGTTAAAATGAGTAGATTCTAATGGCAAACATGATGGGATTTCTACAGGAGTGAGAGGCACAGCCACACCTGCTTGGGGTCTGTGTGCCCTGTTGGGAGCTGGGCTTCTCCTGTTCTGCTGGGGAATGAGATGTCAAGGGTTTGGTCAGATTTGGCTCTGGTTTTCTGGCTGGCTCATCTGGTCTCACAAGAACCTCGTGTAGGCATTCACAAGTGGTCGCCTGTCCATGAGCACTTGGGGAGAGCTGGCAGGAGCTTGGCCTGGAAGTGGGAAATGGCTGAGCTTCCATGGGCACTGGGAAGTTGCAGGAATGGGTCAGAAACTGAAATTACCAGAAGCTGCATTTGTCAGCTCAGTCATTTGTCTGTGTTGGTGCTGAAGTACCTGTGCTCTGTTTATAATCCTAAATCATCCTTTGAAGAACATCAACTACAGATGTGGAAACTAATCTTCACAAGGCTGAGTATCTGTGAGACTGTGAACGGGAGAAGTGATTAATTCTTCTCCAAATGATTGAAATGTATTTCTTCTGATGTCTTTAGGTGTTAAAAATTAGTAAATGAATTCTAGCATGAATGCAAACTTGTGTGGAAGGCTGATTGCATAATCTAGCTACGAAATTTAAAAAATAATTAAAACTCCAACCAAACCAAACAAAAAAAAGTCATTGGAACTTTAAACATTCTCTGGTATATTGCAGAGGAGTAAATGATTGCAAGAGCTGTTTTGGCAGGTGATTGAAGGCACAAAATGCCACATATGAATCTTAAATTGCGTCAGCAGATTCACCCCATCACTTTGGGTAAAATCAGTATTAGTCAGAGGCTGTAAAGCCTGAGCCTTGTCACTGTCAGGCTGACTTTAGTCACTGAGATCTGGAGGAGCCCAAACACTGAGTTAAGCTATTCCTGGATTTTAAAATTCGGAGCAGAGTGCAGACCTCGTGTTTCCCCTGTCAGTGGTGGGACCGAGACCCCGTCTGAGCGCGGCTGGAGTCCAGCCGGGTGCGTTGGGCAGCAGGGACGTGGTGGCACCTCAGTCCCAGCCTGCAGCTGAACCCTGTCCCCTGTGCCACCTCCTGCACCCCCGAGGCAGTGTAGGGACCTCCCACAAACCTCTGGCAGTTCCCATTTGCTCTGAGGGGATGGGACTGCTGCGTTTCTGCTGCACCTTGGACCAGAAACCCGGGGCAGTTGAGCTCCTGACCCCAGTCCTGTGCCATGGGTGAGTACAAAGCGTGACAAGACCATAGGGAGAACTTCCTTCTTTGCTGTTCAGGGTTTTTGGAACCCGGGAAGGTCGGAGCAGGACAGATTCGTGGAGCCTTGTGGGCAGAATCGTTTTGGAAGAGCCGGGAGCAAGCTCTGTTCAAAGAGCTTTGTTGAGCAGAACTGAATCCAGAGAGATTCTTTCATATTCTTTCACTGGGTAATTCTCTGAAGAAAGAGAGATCTGTGTAGAAAAAAGAGAGTGGTGGGAATGGAATCTGGGACACTCTCCTACTGATTTCCTCCATTTCCTTCTTTTGCTTCTCCTGGAAAAAACCAGCTATCCAAAGGCAGGAGGCAGCAGTTCCTCCTGGGTGACACTCATGCCCTGCACTCCCAACCTGCTGCCCCAGCTCCGTGGATTGTGTGGAGCAACTTGCGTGGATCTCATGTGTTCTTGCTGTCAGAAAATCCAGCTTTGGCGTGTTCTGGCTGCTTTGATCATGGCCCACCAATGTTTGCAGTGACGTTCTCCATCTTTCTTTTGAATTGTTCATCTTCCCAAGTGGTTTGAAGGTGCCCCATGAGTACCTGTGCCCTGTGAGGTGTTAGCAGGGTACATCCCACGCTGGTGAGGTGCCTTGTGTCTGGACTGTGCTGTATTTCCAAAAGCTGGAGTACTTCACAGGAGTTACCACCTTTAAACAAAAAACCCAGCTGATCCTGGCCGTGCAGGTGCTGACACAGTGTTGGCAGCAGGAATCAGAACAGGCTGACCTTGTCGTTTTTCCTAAGGATTGGTAACTTACTCCTTCCTGAACAAAGCCTGACTTCTCTTTGCTTAACCACTCCGTTTGATCTTGTAAGAAAATGACCTCACAGGATTCACTTTAAGCCTCAGGGATGCAGAAGAATCAAAATCAATCTTCTGAGACCTCTGTCAAGACGCCAAGAGAAAGGTGGGGGGGTAAAAAGTGCATTTGAGTACACGCACACACACACACATCCTCTGTTGACTGTCAGGCTGCATGCTCACAAGTTAAATGAGGATTTTCAGTTTAATGGCTCCTTCTTCCATGGGGGCCCACTCAAAGAGCTAGGAGATATTGAT
The DNA here is from genome assembly GCA_013389985.1 of Dryoscopus gambensis. Taxonomy (NCBI): domain Eukaryota; kingdom Metazoa; phylum Chordata; class Aves; order Passeriformes; family Malaconotidae; genus Dryoscopus; species Dryoscopus gambensis. The sequence goes on along the minus strand of WEIT01006162.1, from coordinate 163,826 downwards.
TATTTCTTTATGATTTCCTAGAAGAATGCTGTGTCCTAAGAAATTTGATTAGGTGGATTTATCATGGAGGACTTGCTGTGCTGAGCCTTGTTTAATGTTTCCTGGCACAAGCACCAGGAATGCAGGGACGTGTGCTGTGTGGTGCCTAGAGATTTTCCAAGCTTTCCTTCAGATGTGACTCCTTGTCTTGTTTTGCGACTCCTCCTTGTTTTAGTGAAACAATACCCATCTGATGATCTGGGGTGCAGAATATCTTTGTGCTGTAAAGCTTTTTTTTTGTCTTCTTTCTACACTTTGGACAAATGACAGCAATTAAACTGCCACTGTGCAGTTCTGAATATTGCTTAAAACACGGGTGAAACTTGGGTTCTTTCACATTTTCAAATGTTGTATTTTGCAATATGTCTGTGATTGCTGGGCTTGAAGAAAGCTTTATGTCCATGTCCATTGCATTCTCCCTCCTCATTCAGAGCACTGTGCTTTAATTCCATGAACAGGGAACAGCCTGACTGGTGCAGAGTAAGATGCAAGCCTAGAGCTTCATTTCCATGGGGATCTTAACCCTCAGTGTTTCAGCTTTTGCCTTCGTTCCGCGTGGCAAGGCAAACCCCAAGCCTTAAATTGGCATTCGATCTTAACCTTGCAACAAACCTTTGATTCTCCATTGCGACAGCTCCTCACCGTCATTTTGATGTGTGCATTTAAAACCTGGGATGTTCCCCTCTATCCCCCGGGATCCAGAATTGACAGCTGTGCCTCAAATTTCAGTCACCGTTCTCGTGAGTTGCCAATATTCCTGCCAGCACCCGCCTCCCCCTAAAAAGCCCCTTTCTCAGCACCTGGTGGTTTGACTTTGTGTTTTTCCTTGTGTCGTAGGTCTTTAAATACTCTGCACCAGTTTTGCTGTCCAGCTCCATTGTACCATTCCCAGCTAGCTGTCCCTGCCACACACTCAGAGTACAGGTAAGAGTAGACATGCTCCACCCACTGCTGCTTTTTGGAGAGAGACCTGATGTTGCCATTTGACACGAGGCAAGCAATTAGTTGCTTAAGTTGTAAAAGGAAAAAAAAAAAGGAATATTGGAATAAATATCCAATATTTTTGACGTCTTGTAGGGTAGCTGTGAATAGAACCATCACTGCAGTGAGGGCTTCTCTCAGGCACTCTGGAATTACTCAGTAAAATGAGTGTCATGTGCTGTAACAGGCACATCCCCCTGGAAAGATAGGGAAAGGGAGGTGCAGGTTTATCTCTCACAGGACAAATATGCTGAAATATTTATATAATTTGTGGAGGATATTGATGTTGTTCTGAGCAGCGCTTTTTTGGAACCCCTGCCTATTCCATGCCAGTAGCCAAGGAATCTGTCCATGTGTTTAACCCTGTGAAGGTTAAAGGCATGGACCTGCACAGGGCTCAGCACTGCCTTGGATTTGAATAAAATAAGGGGATTTTAAACACATCCAGGCCCTTGATGCCAAGCAGTCTGCCCTGAATAGATCAAAAATATATTTTTTCAGATCATAATGCTTCTTTTAACATAGATGCCTTTACTATCTATGTGTTCTCTCTGATCCAACGTGGAAAGCAGCAATTACATCCCATAGTACAATTCATTGTCAGTGCCAGTGTTTATTGTAACATCTTAGAGAAGCATCAAAGGGCAGCTAATCTAAGTCATTGGAAATGTGAAAACTGTTAAAAAAACTGTGCATGCCATGGAAAATATTGTCTTTAATTTTTACTTCTGCTGTTAATGATCAACTTAATGATAATTGCCAGCTCATGAATAATATTAATATCAAAATATTGGAAGCCTGGTGCTAAAAAATCAAAATCGCTTGCACGGGTAATAAGGAAAGACAAAAGCAAACAATGAATCCTAAATCTGTAAATGCATAAACATATTTCTGGTTTGAATATTTCATCCCGTAGTTATCTCTAACCATGCATGCTTGGATTCACCCTGTTGGTTTTTGTTGCAGCATCTGTTCGTGTGTTTGGTTTTTTTCTCCCATCAGAGCCCTTTGTTTATTTGGTGGTAGTGAGTCCATAGTTGGGTTGTAAGACAGCTCAATATTCCTTTGCTGAGGAGCAGGGCCTGAAAACTATTAGATTCCCTGCTTGCTTTTTAGTAAGGCTTTTAGCGTTCCTGTGTCCTTAGTTGATAGTGCTTTAATTTTAAGGATCTTCCTGTAGGGATGCTGATGGGAAAACCAGCTGTTCTTGAATGTCTCAGTATCTTGCTCCATGTAGGGAATTATTTTTATCAGTAATATTTCTTCTGGAATTAAAGCTTAGAGCAGCCTAACTTCGTGCCTGAAAAATCCTGAACTTCTCCAGGGTTTTTTTTGCGCAGCAAAACCAAAAATTCCCTGCTCTGCATCTGCAAAGGCTGTGCCATTTTCAGAGTGCCCAAACGTGTGCTGTGGGAGCTTCAGCTGGTGGTTCAGGGCTCGGGGGGGTGGGAAGGAGCTCATCCTTGGCCTTGTTTGCTCTCAAGGAAGTTTGGGCTCGGGGGGCCCTTCTGGCCCTCCACAGCTCCCTGACAGGAGGGGGCAGCCGGCGGGGTCGGGCTCTGCTCGCAGGGAACAGGGACAGGAGGAGAGGGAACGGCCTCAGGCTGGGCATCAGGGAAAAATTCTTCACTGAAAGGGCTGTGTGACCCTGGCACGGGGTGCCCAGAGCAGCTGGGGCTGCCCCTGGATCCCTGGCAGTGCCCAAGGCCAGGCTGGCCGGGGCTGGGAGCAGCCTGGGGCAGTGGGAGGTGTCCCTGCCCAAGGCTTTAAGGTCCTTCCAGCCCAAACCCGCTGGGGTCCTGTGGAAAGGAGAATCTGGAGAAGGTGCAGCCAGTCTCTCCTAGGGACAAGAGGCAACCAAAACAAATTGCAGTGAGGAAAATTCCAGTTAGATACAAGGCAGGGAGAGAGGGAATTTCACCATGAACGTGGCCAAATGTTGGAACAGAGGCCAGGAGAGGAATGGGGTCTCTTCCTCAGCCAAGTGGCTGTAGCTGGCCCTGCTCTGAGCAGGGACTGGACTGGACTGTCCATACCTCCACAAGTCCCTTCTAACACAAATTATCCTTCAGCCCACATCCCACTCTGTTCTTGGGAAGAATAAAAAGAGCTGCAGAATAGAATATTTTATTCTGTAGAATTTAATTTCCAGTGACACAGCGACGTGAATGCTGTCCCTGCTCACAGATGTGCTGCTGTGCTGGAGCCAGGCTGTTACAGTCGTCCTCGTGGCAGGAATTGGTTTGGTTTACCCAGAATTTCAATTTCTGAAGTTATTTTATACAAACTGCCATCCCCACAACTGTAATCTCTGAGTCAAGTGCAAATGATGCACCTGTTTCTTACAGGACCTGTACACGGGGATGCCATTGCTGTGAATGGAAATGAGCTACCAGAGCTCTAACAGGATTGGCCTTTGCATTTCTACATACACTTAATGGTATTAAATTTAGCTTTTAGTCTTCCCATTTATCAATTTATAAATAGAAATCATTAGAAACAAAACTAACAGACGTGGATGCTTTGGTCTAGCTTCAGTTTTGAGGTTTTATTTAGGAAATACGCAGAGGGAATAATTTCGTAGCCCAGAATTAAAAATTAAATTTGCTCTGAAAGAAGCAATTAATGAATGCACTACAGTGAAATCTGGAGCATCTCTGATTTGCTGTTAGCTAATTGCTGGATGTTTTATTCACTCCAGCAGTTTTATTTCTAGTCGAGACGATCTTTGGCATCTGTTTTGAATTGTTAATAGGGAAATAATGCATTTTTAATAACTGCAGCTATTGCAGTAATCCCTTGCTCATTTTACAATGCTCAAAATAGACAGAAATAATACAAGTTATCTTGCATTCTCCTATTACAAGGGAAGTCTTGGGAAGCCTGAGCATGTAGTGCATTTCCAGCTAGATACTTGTCTGGGTTCCAGTTAGCCCATATGCCTCCTCTGCTTGCTCTTTTCAGGTTATTTCTGTTTGGGAATTAAAAAATAGACCAGGAAATGTCTGTAACTTGGCTTCTCTGACTCCCTTCTCCTTCCTGCCTCCCGAGTAGAGCCTTGAAAACAACGGCCTCTAGTTGGAAGCTGCACGTTCCACGAGCTGCTCTGGATTTGTTGGAGATGGTTGGAATGCAGATTTTGTATCTGGTGCGAAGGGCAAAGCAAAGGAAACGTGGGACACCCCGGAGAGGCTTCCAAAAGTAGAAATCCAGGTAGTCCTGTACTTCAGTGGCTGAGCCTCTGGCTTGATCCAGCTGCGTCATCATCTCAGAGGCCTCTCAGCTGGAATCTGGGCAGAGCAAAGCCCAGAGATAGAAAGGAGAAAGGGAATTTAATCACCTCTGTGTCTTGTCTGAAGAACAGTTTGTTCCTAGCATTTTCTAAGCACGCTTTCAACGGCTTTAAACTGATAGAGAGTAGGTTTAGAACAGGTGTTAGGAAGGAATTGTTCCCTGGGAGGGCAGTGAGGCCCCGGCACAGGGTGCCCAGAGCAGCTGGGGCTGCCCCTGGATCCCTGGCAGTGCCCAAGGCCAGGCTGGACGGGGCTGGGAGCAGCCTGGGACAGTGGGAGGGGTCCCTGCCATGGCAGAGGGGGCACTGGATGGGCTTTGAGGTCCCTTCCAACCCAGGCCAGTCTGAGATTCTGTGACCCATCTTCAGGCAAACTTCAGTCAGAACCTCAGCCCATCTGTGCAGGTGGGAGGTCCCTCACACACAGCAGAATTTCATGTACAGAAGTGCCCATGCTGGGGATATCCAGTCCTATTCCTGTCTGTATTCCCTGTGTGGGTATGGAATAGGCTGATGTGTGCAAACTCCAGCTGTGGACAGATTTGCTTACCACTAATGTCTGAGCATCATCCCATCTGATGTGTTTGTTCATTACTGTGATCTCCTTGTTCTGATTTGCATGAAATGTTGGCTGTCACTCATTCCTGTCTCCATCCGCTCTGCCTTCCATCCTTCTAATCTCAAATTAGATGCCCGTATCGTGTCCAAAGACCATTTTTAAAATCGTGAAGCTAGAGATTTTTCTTTTCTTTTTTTTTTCCCCAGTGAGACCTGTGAAAACAAAATGATAATGCAAAGGATGTTATAGTACCAAAGAAATCCCATCATTTTCTTGCAGTCTCTGCCTGCTTAATGTTTAATCAGCACCTCTGGGAGGTAAAACCATCATTCTGAAAATACCGTACTTGTGTGAAATTTTAATGTGGAATCTTTGTTTCACCAGGTAATGTTGGCTTACACGCAACAAACCACTGTGTGGACGATGATAGAAGGATTGATTGTGCTGTTTCTTTCTGTCTGAGCCCCTGGGAGGCTTTGGAGCTGTTTTGCCACCATAACTGGTTAACACAGAGGCTCCCCCTGCAACGAGGCCGAGCTTTCAGATGCTTCTATCGTGTAGTAGGGTGGTTTGGTTTTCCTTAACTCTTCTCAAGGGCACAGTGGGAATTCTTGCACACTAGCACAGCCAGGGAAAACTGGGAAATAGCTTATATCGCTAAAATGAAAAAGATCTCTTTATAGATAAATGTACTTTGCAACTCCCAGTTTGTTTTTCTCCCCGCTGCTGGGCACTGTACTCCTCCCTGAGACACAAAGCAAATGCTTCATGTGTCCTCCCTACAAACATCTCTAGAGACATCCCAGACCATGCAGCAGGATCCCTGGCCCTGTGGTAGCTTCCAGTCAATGATTAGTCACAGGTGAAGACATATCTGACGGAGCTGCACTTCCGAATTCTTTTTAGTACTGCTATGACTATTCATTGACATTTTCTACCAAAAAAATGTTGAACAGGAATCTAATTTCTAACTGCAATTGCCTATCTGTACACCTCAGCATCCTTAAACACTCGAGCCTCTCTAGAATATGCAGAGATATAAAATCTTGATGATATTTTAATTTTCAAACTGAGCAAAGGAGCGAGAGCAGCATGGCCCAGAGCAGCAGCACGTCGCCCAGAGAGGCAGGATGCAGATGGACAGAGCAAACCAGATCCAAACTGTGACCAAATCCCACCCTAAGTCAGTGTGAGGTTCAGCTGATTACATAAGGCATCTGTGCTCACACCCTATGGCAAAGGAAAGCTGGCAGAATTAGAGTAATACTTGTAATTTTCCACTTGATGCCTACGTGATCCAGGGAGTGCAAAGGGTGGATTGTGTTCCTGCACACAGTCGGGAGAGCTGGCAGCATAGCATGAGATTTGGTTTTGGATTTTCTCGTTTTTCTTCCTCCATTGTGTTCCTTTCCATCCTCCTCCTCTAGCCTGTTCTTTACTTTAAATGAAATGCCCCTCGTGGTTGTGTCACTGGTTCAGAAGTGGCCTCGCTGGAGCCTCCTGCTACGCCAGCATCTCCTTCCCTGCCATAAAGCACTTCTAGCATTACAGATGTGGGTATTCCAAACTGCTCCTGCCTTGTGGCACCATTCATGATGCTGGCAACTCCTCATGGAGACAGAGCTCTTCCTTGGACCTCGGGAGGGTGGGGGGAGTGGAGAGCACACCTGGTCATCACCAGGATTTCTGTGTGTGAGCCACCTGCAGGAGGGGGATGCGTCTGTTCTGCGTTTCCAGCAGAACGTGGGCAGTGAAAATACCCAGGGAAAGTTTTAAGCACGTTAAAAATAAAGGAGCCGTGGCCACAATAGGCTGGATATGTATACGACTACTTAATGTAATTCTTCTAATGGGAAAAACAGGAATGGCCCTCTCAAAGCAGTGTTTTTCTCAGAGTTTAAGTCGTCAGCCTTGGCCTTGGCTCATTGGGCTGTCCTTCCCTGTGTGGAGAGTCCTGTCTCTGAGATGGAAATGGGTTAACTGGGCCGTGCTTACAAACAACTCTCGGTATTTGTGGATTTGAAAACAAAAGCAAACAAATTTCAAGCTGAATTTTCCTAATGCTGTTCCCTGTGATTCTCTTCCTCTGTCTCTCTTCTTTCTTGCCCCCCCTTCCTCGGCAGGGAAGATAGTGTCCTGCACCAGTTCTGCTGTCCACCTTCGGGGTCTAGTAGCCCATCCTCAAGATAACAGCGAAGCTGGGGGTCGCTGGGTGCAGTCAGTGCTCCACCTGTACAGTCCATCTCTCCTCTCCTCCCTTTCTGGTGTGTATGGACTGGCACTGCACGGATGCCATGGGATCCCCGTGCTGCCAGTTTGAGTAATGCCTCCTCTCCAGGCCTCCCCACAGCTCTCTGCTCCTGCCCAGTGCTGAGAACACACGCCAGCTGTAAACAGATTCCTCAAATGCACAGTTTATTTTGAACTAAAATAAACAGTACCATAAGTCCTGAGGTGTAGTGTGAGTTTTGTTGCTGTCTGTGCGTGGCTGTGTGCTATGGAGGGCACAGCCCAACGGGATTTCTCCTCTCCCAGGTGTGGGGTGGGAGGGCAGCTGTTGCTGGGAGTCTCTATTAGGCCATTTAAATTTGTTTCAAGGTTGGGCAAACACCAGCATGTGACGTTTTATGGATGTTACTGCATAGAGATTTAACCTTTCTTCCCTTCCTTTGCGCTGGTTCTGAGGAGCCAGCACGTTTCTGCTGTGGCAGCAGATCCTCTCTCCATGCCTGCTTCCACCCTAAGCTGCTTTGAGCTCTGTCTTCTCCCTTCCTTGGCCTTTGTGCAAGTCTGGGATCACCCAAAGTACCAGATCATTGCTCACGTGCTTCTGTTGCCTCATCAGTGAAAATATTTCCCTCAGAGCTGTGCACGAGGTTGTCACTGAAGGAATGAACTTGCAGCTGAACAGGCCTGTGACTGCAGCTGGATAAATGAGGGTGTGCCTGTGGGTGTCCAGGTTCCCACTGCCCAGAAGGCTCTTTGTTTGCTCTAGACACATCCTGTGGCTCTACAATAACCGGAGCATTTCTGCTGGCTGGGTCTTCCAAACTTCACCAGTCCAAGCAGATATACCAGGGAACAGAATTTCTCTGTAGTGGCATTTACTACCCTGAAAACAGTGGGAAAGAAGGATTGGGAGAGGAGAAAATGATTCTTAAATCCATAGTTGCTGTCATGAGGTAAAATACTGCTCCACACTGGGGCTCGTGGGGAGGCAGAGGTGGCTTGATGCAGGGTGAAAAGCAGGTATTTATTTGTGCTTGTGTGTGGCTTTGAGGACGGGATAAAAGGAGAATCACCAGGATCAAGGAGGGAAGAACTGTGAAGGCAGCTTGAGGCTCGCTCTCATCTTTACAATGTGCTTTTCCCCTCAAAGGAATCTGTACAGAATTCAGGTTATTTGCTTTTCTGGAGGTCTGATCTGCTGTCCCTGTCCTTGCTGTGAAATGTGTCCTCGTGCTCGCCTTGGCCATGACTGTGCAGTGTCCCAGGCCTGGGGAAGGATTTGCTGGCACAAGAATAATCTGCCTTCATGATTTTGCAAGTTTTTCTGCATCGTTTCTGCTCACTGCTCACACTCTGTGGCTGCTGCTGTTCTTTGCTGTTGAACGTTCGTAGTTTCACGCGTTTCTTAATCACTTTTCATTGCAATATAGAGAAAGAACGTTCATTCCCACTCTAAAATTTCAACATAATGCATGCAGAAAATAGTGTAGTGGATGAGTGCATATTATTATGTCCCTGGAATTGCTCTGATGTTTACAGGGCAGGGTGAAACGCTGAAATGTTTGAACACTGCTCACCATTTGGGGCTTTGACTCTGTAATTAAGAGTTTCTCGGAGTTGCTTCCCAAAAATAGAAACAGTAGGGATTTCTGATATTTTGACTTGCCTTTCTCCCTCCCAAATGTAAACAGTGATTAGCACCCTCTCCTCAGTGTACTGAACTCTGGAGCACTGTAATTATTCCCTTCCAGAGGGGAAGGTTTGTCCAGTCTTTCAATGAGTACCTTTTATCTATTTGTACACAGGAAAAAAGAAGCAAGACTGATTTAACCGTGCAAATTAAACCCCCAACCTGATGAGCCAGCGGGTGATTATCCTGAAAGTGGCTGCAGTTAATGATGAGTCTCAGGAGAAAATGAAGGCAAAGCCTGACCAGCGTTATTGGCTGTCACAGGACACTGGCGTGGGGTGTTTCTACCCGGTGGTTTTCCAATTAAGGGGAAATAGGGTCATTAGGGGTTGCTGGGACTTGGAACAGTCTGAGTTTGTAGCTGTAGTATCCCTGAATTGTGGCATTTTCTCTTCGTGGAGCACACAGAGAGCTGACCTTCCCTGGTGCAGTGGAAGCCAGAAATTCAGGAGTAAACATTTCCCTCTTTGAATAAATCATGTCTGGCTAAATAAAACATGCTGTGCATCTCTGGGTTTAGCAGCAGAGCCTGGTAGGGGCTCTCTTAGTTAACTGGAGTTAGAAGCAGATGACCTAAAATGCTGCGTGTTATTATAAAACAGAGAAAGATACCAGCAGAAAAATTCCCTTCCCATTCCTAGGTGAGTTTGTACTGGTTTTGTGAGGAGTGAAGACTGTCTTATTGTGCATCTGGGTATGGAAGGTGAAGTAGAAATGGCATTTTTTCCTTATTTTCTCCTTCCGTGAACTCAGAGGGCTGAATAAAAGCTGCTGCTTTGGGGGAATTCAGGTGGGGAATTTCTCCTTCCGGCACTCGCACCGTTTAGGATCAGGCTGGTTTGGTTCCCTTCTGCAGTGTGGAGTTCTCCTTTGCAAGCACGCTCAGCTCTTACGTGGTTTTGCCTGAAATAGGTGGGTGAGAGTCCAGCCTTGCAGAGCAAGCACTGCCTTGCTGTTATTTCCTGCACTTGTATTATTTTCTCTCCATAACCAGCTGTGAGAAGTCACTAAACCAGCTCGGAGCAGCGTGTGCGGACACTGGGCTGGAATGGGATGGATTTTTGTGCACCACTAGATGGAGCAAAAAAAAAAAAAACCCCCCAAACCAGTTCAACTGAGATAAATTAGGAGCTTCATCTCCCAAAGTAGATTTTAACTAGCTGAAGGAAAATACTGTGTAACGTAGGAGAAGAAATAATCCCCTGAAAAATGCAGCGAGGTGTGGATCTCAGCAGGGCTGCAATCAAGGTTTTTAGATGCTCCCTTAGCCAAGTCAGCAGCTGTGTCATGGAATGTGGATTGCCACCATTCCAGGCTGCTCAGGATTCACGAGGAGTTTGAATTATAAAGTAATTTATGGCCGAGGGAGCTCCTTCCCTGAGCAGGGGCCCAGGGATGGCAGTGCCACCGCAGTGAAGCAGCACTGGGACAGCATTCGAGGTCACTGGCGAGAGGTGGGGACTTGGCTGCTCGGAATTCCCAGCTTGGAAAGGCTGAGCCCCCCTGGAGCCCCCTGAGCCACACTTTTGCGAGGGGGACATTTGTGTTCTGGAATATTGATTTGCCAGATGAACCATTTTGACGGGCAGCACTAATTCCTTTTTCACCTGAAATACCGAAATTCAGCAGGGAGTTCTCAGAAAATACAACCCCAAAAATATGTATACAAGCATGTGTGGGAGTACTCGCTGTCTTTATGTTGTGCCGGGATTGTGTGCGGGTGGTGGTAGAATTTTTTGAGGTTTTTTTTTGCAATAATTGACTGTTTCCTGGAGTGGGGGCTAGAGGGAGCTCCAATGCAGCCTTCCCAAAGATTTCCCAGTAAATCCCTCTTGCCTGGCTTCGTCCATGGAGCTGCAGAGGAAAGAGGGAGGAAGCCAGCTCGATGTACTTCTGCACTCAGTGACCCCTGGAGATGGGATATATATGGATATAAATGGATATATATGAATATATATGCCAGGATGCCCCACAGTCAATGACGTTTATATATTTTACAACTATTGTCATAAGCGTTGTCTATAAGTTTTATAATTATTACCCTAAATACACAGCTGGTTTGTGCCCCCACCTTTCTGGAGTCCCAGGATGTGTTGCAGGGGAGGTTTGTGTTTGACAGCACAGGAAGAGCCACAGGGGGTGTTTCACATCCCACTGCCACTGCTGGTTCTTTAGGAAGGGGTGTGAGAACAAGACAGACCCACAGCAATACCTCTCCTGGGCTAGCAGGTTTTCAGATAAAGAAATAGGTTATTAAAAAGTATGAAACAATATGATTCTGTAGGTTTTATTACTGCTCGATAGACATCTCTGCTGTCAAAGCAGCAGAAAAACCAGGTTTACTGTTCTACCTCTACTGAAGTAATTAATAATAGTTAATGGTACCACACCCGTATTTACAAGGTGTTTGGCATTCTGAACCTTTCCTCTCATTTTTTGTGGCATGGTTCAGTGGCATGGGGGTGTTCAGTTGGAAGTTGGACTTGATGATCCCGAAGGTCTTTTCCAGCCTCAGTGATTCTGTGGTTCAGCTCGGTTTCCCATGGTCTTTTAACTCCCCAAACGGCAGCAGCTGAATGGGGCTGGGAGGACCCTGTCCGGGAGGGGCTGGGCTGAACAGCACAGGGGGGTTTATCACCATTCCCTGGGTGTTTATCACCATTCCCTGGGTGTTTATCCCCTTCCCTGGGTGTTTATCCCCTTCCTTGGGTGTTTATCCCCTTCCTTGGGTGTTTATCCCCATTCCCTGGGTATTTATCCCCTTCCCTGCGTGTTTATCCCCATTCCCTGGGTGTTTATCCCTTTCCCTGGGTGTTTATCCCCATTCCCTGGGTGTCTATCCCCCTTCCCTGGGTGTGTATCAGCTTCCCTGGGTGTGTATCAGCTTCCCAGGCTGTTTATCCCCATTCCCTGCGTGTTAATTCCCATTCCCTGAGTGTTTATCCCCATTCCCTGAGTGTTTATCCCCCTTCCCTGGGTGTTTATCCCCCTTCCCTGGGTGTTTATCCCCATTCCCTGGGTGTTTATTGCCATTCCCTTGGTATTTCTCCCCTTCCCTGGGTGTTTATCCCCATTCCCTGGGTGTTTATCCACTTCCCTGGCTGTTTATCCCCTTCCTTGGGTGTTTATCCCCTTCCTTGGGTGTTTATCCCCATTCCCTGGGTGTTTATCCCTTTCCCTGGGTGTTTATCCCCATTCCCTGGGTGTCTGTCCCCCTTCCCTGGGTGTGTATCAGCTTCCCTGGGTGTGTATCAGCTTCCCAGGCTGTTTATCCCCATTCCCTGCGTGTTAATTCCCATTCCCTGAGTGTTTATCCCCATTCCCTGAGTGTTTATCCCCCTTCCCTGGGTGTTTATCCCCCTTCCCTGGGTGTTTATCCCCATTCCCTGGGTGTCTATCCCCCCTCCCTGCCCTGCTGCCTCGCCCTCCTGGCAGAGGGAAGGGGCTCTGGGTGCTCAGGATGAGCGCAGGGTGCCGGGCAGGGAGCTGGGGGCTCCAGGGCCCAGTTCCTCACTGGGATCAGGGATCACTGCTCGTGACGAGCTGCCATAAATGGATGGATGAGGAGAGACAGAACTGCACCGAGTCCATCCACGAGGAGAAATGCCATTAATGAGGTCAGGGAGATTTTCTGGCTGTGTCTGGACCCACTCCAGCCTCCTGCTCCCAGCTGCGAGCTGACCTTCCGTGACTCAGCCCCGCCGCCATCCGGCTCCCTCCCCGCAACCCGGAGATGTCCAGGCACTGACCCTCCAAAGAGACCTTGGGGACCTTGCTGGGGATGGGAGGGACCCGTCAGAGCCAGTCAGTTTTGGTTTCAGCAGCAGGATGCTACAGGGTCAGAAGGAGAGAGTAGCCGTGCAGCTGATGCGGAATGAAACAGCGTCACAGGGCGGGTTGGGCTGGAAGGGACCTGAGAAATCACCCAGTCCCTGCCTTCCCTAGGACACCTTCCCTAGCCCAGGCTGCTCAGGCCCCACCCAACGTGTTTTGGTTCCACAGTGAGTGCAAGGCCAACATTTGGTGGTAAAGCTTTTATGAAATGAAGGTGCTGACATGGGGGGGTTCCCCAGACCCTGATGAGCACGGCCCCCTTCCGTGTGCCCAGCTAACACCTTTATCTGCCATGAACATTTTATCTCAGTCATTTCTGTGCAGTGCGGGTATTGCTGTTTTCCCTTTGGACCTGAGATTTGAGAAAATTTGAAAATAATTATCTGTATTTGCTAAATAAGCTGGGAAGCTGGAATTTCAAATAACCAAAAGCCGTTTGTTTGATTTATGTTCACTTCCCAGATTCACGTGAAAATTTGCAAAACAATATAATGAAAAATATGTCCCTTTCTAATTTCTGGTGTTTCAAGCAAGTCCTTCCTGTTCCATACCCATTCAAGTATTCAGCTTTTTTTTTTATGTTATTTGTGTGCTCTTTGGCCTTTAATGAGCTTTGGCTAACGCATTCCTAGAACAAATGCGTAAAATCAACCCAGTTTATGACCCGTTAATGTAAGCATTTTATCCTAAAGAAATTATGTCTCATCTCATTCACCTCTGAATTTTTTTTTTCAAGCCAATCACTGGAGCATTGCACACCTGAAAATGAGATAGCGTTGAAATCCATCTTGCTCTCTTCAATTAAATTCATTTTTACGGAGAATTCAATTAGTTGTAATTGCTGCTTTATGACACGCTTTTGCCAGGGGCTGGGGTGGTAAGATAATTAATCTCGATCAGGAAATGTTGCTCAAATCATTTTCCTTTGTCACCCGATGAGGGGTGTTATTAATCAGGAGCTGCCTCCCGGCTCCGCGAGCGCGGGCGGCTCTGCCAGCGCCGTCCTGGCCGTGGTGGATGGCCCTGACAAACCAGTTTGGTCACTGGGGTCATGGGGGGTCTGACTAAAGCCACCTCACTGTGTCCTTTGTTAGGGTGGCTCTGAGCTGTGCCCACCACTCTCAGCTTCCCGGGGTGCTGGAGGTGCCTCCAGCGTCCAGCCTGGGGTTGAGGAGCTCTCCTGGAGCTCTTCAGGAGCCCACCAGGACATGCCTTCTGCTTTGTAACCTTAGTATTGAGTCATCTGTTAAAATTGTTCTTCTTTTTGGTTTTGGGGAGCTCACTGAAAGTTTTGTGTTTAATTTTGTGTTGGATTCCAAGGGAGACGTGGAGAGGAGTGGTCCTTGGGTCAATTACTTCAGTGCCTCGAGGGGAGGAAATCACCAGGGCTAAGGCAAGGAGACAGCCACTGCTTTTAACAGTAAAGCTGAAAACAACAAATAGCCATTATCAACTCACTGGATGTTTTTCATCAAAGACTGAAGGATGATCAAAGAGCCATGAAGGGAGGCAGAGGTTTACGGGTGTAGTGGAGCAGCAGGAAACCCGTGACTTCATTCCAGATGAGGCCAAATGGATGCTGAGCTTGGCTTTCAAGTTTCATTTAGGGACCTGTCTTGGCCACAACGCTCAGTCCCCCTGCAGCAAGCCCACAGTTACCGTAGCCAGGGGCACGAACAGCTGGGAGGCAGTTTTTTTCAGTCTCCATGTAAGATGCTTTACCTATCAACGCTTGGAGTGGCAAAATGTGGGGTCGTGGGGGTTAAAAGTGGAGATGAAGCGATGCCTCCTCCAGCCAGATGTGCAAGTTTCTGCCAAGTGTTTGTTCCTTCTGATTCTCTGGTGTGGAAAAGTTAAATGGTGAGATGGTCTTTGAGTAAAGCTGAGCAGTGGGGAAGACTCATTCAAAGCTTGCTTTGACATTTTCCTTCTGCGTTCTTTGTGTTTTGGGGGCTTTTCCAAAGAATTTCAGCACTGTGTGTGCATATGAACATACACAGAGCATTTTCCAGGTATGGTTGGCCTCCAAAGATATCCAGCTGCATCCAGAGGGCAGCCAGAACCTTTGGATGCATCTGGGACTGCATATCCTGATTTCTGGGTTTGCCCTGAAGCTGCACGAGTTCTTGTGGGTACAAAGGCACCCTGAACTGTTCTGCTGTAAATACTGGAATTTAGGGTGAGTATGGGAAGCACTTGTGAGTTCTTGAATTGTGTAAATCCCATGGCCGTCTTATTGTGGTTCCAGCTGGCTCCTTTTAGTATGAAAATTCAGGGCAGGGAAAATTATTATTTCAGTAAATTGATAAAAGTAAACTGCCAGTTAGCTGAAAAATCCTGTTTCCCTTCAGCTGGGGAGCTGCTCTGTAGTTCCCCATCCCTTTCCCAGCACACACACTGCTAACCCCACGTTTTGTTGTTTGGCCACAGAGCTGCTGACGTAGCTCCAGTAGGGTTTGGGTTTGGATTTGGATTCTGTGCTGGTTTGCTAATTGCGTGTTATTTAACTTAGGTTTGTGAGCCTGTGCTTCCAGAAAGCAGTGATGCTTTTAAAACAATCCAACCCTGCTCTCAGCCTGTAGGTTTGAGCCTGCAGAGGAGTGGGATCACTGAAACATTGACTGTGCACGTGGAGTGGTGAAGAGGTTGTTTTCTGTCCTTAAAAAGGAACACCACAACCTCTGACAGACTGATAGAGTGCAGTAGAATTTAAGCCATTGAATCTGCTTATCTGAAATATCTCTGTCAATTTTCCTTTTGAGAAATGATGGGATTAAGTTAATAGATGCAGCTTTAGTGAATAACAGGGAAGCAGCATATGGATTGTAGGTCTTTGAATGCACTTAGCAGCGTGTGTAACTCTGTACATTTCCTGGGAAACAAAAGAGGGGTGCTCGTTGATCCACAGTATCTTGTAACGTGCTGCTTCTGTGAAACGCTGGCTGATCACAGGAGAACAGCACTGGCGTGCAGGGGAATATTCATTGATTGGGAGGGGGTGCACTGAAATAGGTTGAGAGTCATGTGAATTCTGAAATGGCAATGCTGATGGTTCTGGAGAGCTGCAGGAACGAAAGGCTTTGTCATGGGAGGTGATAAATGAGCCCTGGCAGTGCAGGCTGGGCTCCCGCTGCCTGTGGATGTGGGAAGGGGAGCAGGCTCCTGTGCAGCCCTGCTGTTCTCCTGTCCCTGTGGATGTGGGAAGGGGAGCAGGCTCCTGTCCNTTCAGTAAATTGATAAAAGTAAACTGCCAGTTAGCTGAAAAATCCTGTTTCCCTTCAGCTGGGGAGCTGCTCTGTAGTTCCCCATCCCTTTCCCAGCACACACACTGCTAACCCCACGTTTTGTTGTTTGGCCACAGAGCTGCTGACGTAGCTCCAGTAGGGTTTGGGTTTGGATTTGGATTCTGTGCTGGTTTGCTAATTGCGTGTTATTTAACTTAGGTTTGTGAGCCTGTGCTTCCAGAAAGCAGTGATGCTTTTAAAACAATCCAACCCTGCTCTCAGCCTGTAGGTTTGAGCCTGCAGAGGAGTGGGATCACTGAAACATTGACTGTGCACGTGGAGTGGTGAAGAGGTTGTTTTCTGTCCTTAAAAAGGAACACCACAACCTCTGACAGACTGATAGAGTGCAGTAGAATTTAAGCCATTGAATCTGCTTATCTGAAATATCTCTGTCAATTTTCCTTTTGAGAAATGATGGGATTAAGTTAATAGATGCAGCTTTAGTGAATAACAGGGAAGCAGCATATGGATTGTAGGTCTTTGAATGCACTTAGCAGCGTGTGTAACTCTGTACATTTCCTGGGAAACAAAAGAGGGGTGCTCGTTGATCCACAGTATCTTGTAACGTGCTGCTTCTGTGAAACGCTGGCTGATCACAGGAGAACAGCACTGGCGTGCAGGGGAATATTCATTGATTGGGAGGGGGTGCACTGAAATAGGTTGAGAGTCATGTGAATTCTGAAATGGCAATGCTGATGGTTCTGGAGAGCTGCAGGAACGAAAGGCTTTGTCATGGGAGGTGATAAATGAGCCCTGGCAGTGCAGGCTGGGCTCCCGCTGCCTGTGGATGTGGGAAGGGGAGCAGGCTCCTGTGCAGCCCTGCTGTTCTCCTGTCCCTGTGGATGTGGGAAGGGGAGCAGGCTCCTGTCCAGCCCTGCTGTTCTCCTGTCCCTCTGGGAGCTCCTGCAGGATGCAGCGTGCAGGGAGCTGCTCCAGCTGCAGGCGTGTCCCAGCTCCCACTCTGAGCTGGGCACGTAGGGGATGCTGATGGCAAGGTGCGAAACAAACCTTTAGCCTCTAAACCAGGGGCAAAGTGGAGTGGGATCTGTCTGTGAGGCAGCCCTGAGGCACCAGCAGGAGCTGTCAGTGTGCTCAAACACTCCTGCAGCACCCGCACCCAGCAGGAACAGGCTTGGTTTTGAGCGACGCTGTTGCAGGTCTCTCTGAGGATATGATGTGATGTGGCCAGTTTGGGGCGTGTTCCTTCTGTATTCACCTTGGTGAGGTTTTTACCCTCCCCTGCATCACTTGCACAGAGCTGCTGGAAGCTGTTTGGGCAGGACAGTGATAGAGCTGCCAAATGGGCACGTGAGATTCAAACATAAATTACACTTCCAGTTCAGATTTGCTCACCAGCCTTTGTTTTCTGTTGTTTTTCAGTGGGGTGATCTCAAATGCCATGGGAGGATACTTGGAGGATGCTGGTGCTCCCTGGGTGGGCCCTGGTGTGGGGAATGGTGCAGGGTGCCCCTCTGTGCTGAGGCTGGGCTGTTTGCAGGGATATTGCTCACACGGAGTGGAGCAGTTTGCCTCGCTCAGGTACTCTCAGTGCTCCATTCACAGGCAGCAAGGAACCTTTCACATCATTTGGAAGTGCTTTGGGACTTGTGGCTCCCACAAGCATCGCTTTCTGTGCAGGTGATACCCAAACAAGAAGGGAAAGCTGCTGCTGGGTGGGGACACCAGTGAGGACGTCTGGTGGAGAGCAAGTCTGTCCTACCATGTTGTTGAACAAGACTTTTTCAAACACTTCAGCTCTCAGATTACATTAGCAGGCTGGACCTTGGCCTCACAGGGGATTAAACATAGATCTGGAAGCTTTAATGTCTTCAAATTGAGTTATATACAATTGGCTGCTGCTATCACAGCGCTCCTTCTCTTCCTTCTTTGGAAAACCTCAATTCCCACGTCGCGTGTACGGGTTGGGTTTGTTTGCAAGGTTCTAAATTTGAGCTGCCAATAGTAGTGCAGCTTGTTAATAAACATGTGATGTCTGTGTAACTCTGGGGATAAGAGCAATTTAAATGATGGGCTTCACTTCTAACAAAGCCAAAACCACATCACTGTGATATTTTGATATAAAATCAGTTCCTCTGGCAAGACAGCACCTTGAAAAACAGTGCTGGGTAGATGTTCAGCAGGTAATAAATTCTAAACTGCTTCTTGTCATTGGAGTGGGTCCATGATAAAGATATTTTTCTCAGAGTTCAGGGCTTGGAGACTTGCAGCTCCTTTGGAAAACCCAGCAAAAGGCTGGGCTGCCTGAATACCAGGCAGACACAGCAGTGAAATCCCAAACATCAGGGCCAGTAACCTCCAGGTGTTAATGCTGGAGTTAATTTAGCTCGTGGCAGTTTTTGAAAGTTAATTTTCCAAGTAACATTTTCACTGTTCAGTGTGTGTGTTACCACAAACACAAATTACAGCACTTCTACAGAAAGAAATTTCTCCAGGTGCCCCTATTGTTACTCCTGCAGACAGCTCTAGGAATGCAGGCCCCAAGTCTGCAAGCACAAATGGGTTTTATTGAGTGTAATTCTGTTGTCCCTACACAGAAATTCAATTTTACTTTTGCACAGTGGTCTGAAATGAATGAAGCCAGCTGAGGCTTGCTAGTCTGGCCATTTCCTCCTGGCTTTCAGGGTCATGTTGGGCTTTGTTTCCTAGATGTGGCTTTTCTTACAGATCTAAAATCTCTTGGAGATACTGTGATTATATTTTGGTTTGGAGAGCATATCGTAAAAATGAGTGTTTGGGCACGCCTCTGTGTGAGTGACCTGGGCAAACAAGCTGTGCTCTGAGGACAGGCAGTGGGAGCTTTCCAGCCTGGAGCTGGTTTCCATTCCCAGTGCTGGGAGCACTCTAGAGCCAGCAAGGGTCCAGCACATTCCCAGCTTTGGGAATACAAGTCACTCGAGCCCCAGGCAAGGAAAGCTTTTTATTTCTAAGAGCAGCATTAAGCACGTGGTTAAATACTGCCTTGTCTAAATGGTTCATTAAAATATTTGGAACAAAATGTATGAAGGGAAAATGAGGAGCAGGAATTTCCATGGTGTCCTTTAAGGCCCTTCCCTCTGGAAGCTGCCTCTCCATGGGTGAGCAGTGCCAGTTCTTTAAGCACAGCTGTTAAATTGTCTGTCCAGCAGAAAGGCTTAACCTGAAGTGTATTTTCAGGTGGTGTTCCAGTGACTGCCATCAATCGAGTGCTGTCTCCCCCTGCCCTACTTAGCCACGCGATCCTGCGGAATCCTCTGGAGTGGGGCTGTTCTACTTTTAGATCCACAGCGAGGCAGGTTTGCTGAATTGGATCTGCTGAGTGCAGCTGCCAGAGGCACTCCAGCTTCCCTGGCAGCCTCTGCCTGTGCTCCGTCCCTGCTCCATCACTGCAGCGTGTCCCAGGGACGCTGGCACGGCGAGGACGGGGCGGGAGCGTCGCAGCATCCGTGCAGGCCACCGCGGCTGGCAGTGGCCCGTGGCAGTGCCAAGGCCAGGGGACAGGAGGAAGGCAGGCACTGCCCTGCCCGTGGTGCCTGGCAGTGCCTGGAGTGGCTCACAGTGCACTAATTAATGCAGGCCACGGCTGCACGTCTGATAAACGACGCTCCAGACAGAGCGACGTCCCCGCAGGGCTCCCAGCCACGCATCCATCAGATGGCTCCAGCTCCGGGAGGAGACCACGCTCCTCATTAGTTTCTGCTCCGTGATACTCTAATGAGAATTTCCCACAGCTTGTTCCGTCCTTGTTCCATTTGTTTGGGAGATTGGGAGAAGGAGTGTGACAGGAGCTGAACTGCCAGGCCCTGGGTGCCTTGAGCTCAGGGCACTTTGGGGTTTTCTGGGAATGTGTCCTCCCTGATGGCTTGGCAGATCTCTGCCAAGGGATGATTTTCTTTGAATGGCTGGACTATCATTTCCATTTTTGTTTCTGAGGGATGGGGTGTCCTAGCTGAGTATAATCCTTCTGTCCCCTTCTTTTTGCCTCTTGGGGCTGGATGCTTTGGGCTTTTCTTCCATCTGGAGAACTGAGACTGGGATCTGTGGTGTGCCAGACCATCCTCAAGCAAGGGCAAAGATTTCCATTTGGTGGAGCTGCACTTTGGAGCATAAAGAAATAATTTAGTCCTCCTTTGTGTGAACACGTGGAGCATCACAGCACCAGCCTGCAGCGAGCAGGTTTCCCTTTCTTCCGTGAGCTGCCAGCTCCTAGGAAGAAACTGTGCCAAGCAGCAGCAATTATTCGCTGAGCAACACCCCAGACAGGGTCTTAAATATTTAATGTATTATTCTGCATTCCTTCCCTCGGTGTGAGAGGGATGCAGTAGCACAGTGCTGCGAGCACCGAGCCTCTGACAGAGCTCAGAGCTGCCTTTTCCCCCCACACCCCCTCTGAGCTGCTGCCTGCAGACAGCACATCTTTGTACTCTGATGCTCCAAGTGAACCTCCCTTCTTAGCCAAAAGATGATATGTTTAAGCAGTCTTTATTTGGGATCAAGCTGGGGGTTTGCTTCAACTGCAATTATTTCATCTGTCACCGCTGTGCGTTTTGGTGCCAGAAGAATATCTTGGCTTTTCTCAAATTGGATATTTTTCTGGCTGCTTGCACGATGTGTGCTTGTGCTGTGTGGTTATTTGTAGCCTCTGCCAGAAGTAAGGGAGGTAGTGCTGGGGTCCCCTCTGTTCTCTCGTGAGCAGCTAATGAAGCAGTTGCAGCCGTCTGCACTGATGGGAAGGGACTTTCCCACCCCAGCTCAGCTTTCTAGAGGCAAATTGAGCCCCGAGGGCTGGAGGCTGCCCAGGGGACCCGGAGGAGGGGAGGCAGCTGGCCTGAGCCATCACAGTGTGGGGACTCCCCCAGGATTATCCACTCAGCCCAGCAAGAACCTCCTCAGAACTTTGCCCTCCATCAAGGGAGGTAAAAGCAAGGCTGGTGCATGGACAGGGGCTGGGCTGTGGATTGTCCCTGTTCATCCATCTCAGCAAGAGCAGGGTTCTGGGCGGCTCTGTCACACTGGAGCTCGCTGCAGGCACAGGGACACGGTCCAGGTGCCTCGGTGATTCACACTGGCTGCTCCACACGGAGAGGCAGGAGCTGCAGGGCTCTGCAGCAGTCCCAGATCAAAGCCACCCCTTGCCTGCTGTCACAGCCGAGCAAAGCACCGCTGCGGGCTGTCGGTCCTCCAGCGTTCATTCCCTACCTGCTCCACGTCACACAATGCAAGGAGCTCCATCTTAGACTATTTCCAAAAGTATCTTCAGTGATACTGATTTTTGTATTTACAAAAATGTTTCTTTCATCACAAAAAAAGGGCAAAATAAACCAGAGCTTTGTATCATGGCTCAAGGTGACAAGAGCTAATTGTGTGTTCACTTTAATCGGCTAAAACACTGTGGAATGAGATCTTTTAGACATCCAGTTGCTGGGAATGCTCTCTGCTCACCACACAGTGCCAATAACAAGAGTGAGAGCCTGTGGCCTTGTTCTGTGCTCCAGGACAGAACTCTTGACTAGAATTGTGTTTATATTTTTTTCTTGTCTGTGGATACCAAAAGCCAACTGTCTGAATTTTAGACCAATGAGTTCTTGGAAATATTTGTGTTTTCCACTGCATGATGCACTGCAGAAGTGAGCTGGTCACGATTCCTGTGCGGATGGGCACAGATGGAAGCTCTAGGCAGGCTCCTCATCCAGGAGCTGTGCATATCCATACTTCGGGTAATCCTTTTAGCCTTGAAAGCAGTTGTTATGACCAACAATTACACACATTCTTCAGGTTTCGTGCTGACCACGGTAGCAGTAAATGATCTCACCATGTGCCCAGGTTAGTTACAGTCCATGCCTCCATTCCTCTGCCTTTTCCCTGAAATGTCAGGAACTTGCATGACAAGCAGATGTCATTCAGCTGCGTGAAACTGGGGCAGGTTTCCTCCAGTCCCCACCTGGAAGGACCTTGCAAGCTCCACGGGAACAAACTGGAGACACCAAACAGCCCCCGGGGTGGTTTGGAGCATTCCCTGATAACTCCAGGCAGTTCTGCAGCTTGTGCTCTGTCTCAGCTCAGTTTTCACCCAAAGCCTTGGGCATAGTTCTGCAGTTAATGGCACTTTGGGAATTTTTTAAAGTATCCTTATTAATACCAGTGGAAATAATACATACGTAGACAAGTCTGTTATATTGAACAATATCTTTTTAATGGCTTCATCATTAGATAGTGTCTGTGCTTCTTTCTGGGCTGCAAATATCCTGAGCCAGTGCCCATTAGGAATAAACAGGATTGTCAGACCTTGCTGCTCACTTTCTTCTCAGAAGTGCAATATTTTATTTTCCTGTCCAGTTAATTTGTTAAAAAGCAAAACAAAACAAACAAACCTTATTTTGAAGTAACCTAAATGATGTATTTTTATAATTCCTGATGTGACCCTGTGTCCAATGAGGTATTTGGTTTGCTGCAGCTTTAATGACATTGTGTTCAGAATCTGGGTTATTTTTATGTTTTAAATTAACTTTCCATCTTTGAGCAGTTTGGAAAGAAACCAAAAGACTTAAATGGGATTTTAGCTGGAAAGAAAGAAGGGGAGTGATAATGTGATTATACTGAAGTTATTCTTTAAAAATATTCTTTAAATTCAAGAAGGATTAGCCAACTTTCTGTACCCCAAATCCAGATCTTTCAGTAGAATTTAAACTTGATTTCTCCTGTTTTTGCTCGGGGTTTTTGTGGCCATTAACATTGGTTTTCCTGTTGTCAGACTACTCCTGAGGTTTTCCACAATGCCGGGTTGAGTCTGTGGGTGGGTGGCCGGGTGAAAAGGCTGTGCTGGGACAGTTCTGGGGGTGCAGCCCTCCCTGGTAGGGCTTGCTTTCCATCTTTGTCCCCACAGGGATCGGAGTGGGGATCTGTCTCATCCGGGGGATTTCTCCACATCAGCTCCAGGAGCTTTTCCTGGCTTTGACACTGTTCCTATGTCTGATCTTCCCCTTAAAACCCTCCCATATATAATTGCACCAGAGGAGGTTTAGGTTGGACATGAGGAAAAATTTCTTCCTGGGCAGTGCTGACAAGCTCTGGCACCGGCTGCCCAGGGCAGTGCTGGGATCAGCATCCCTGGAAGTGCTGGGAGAACGTCAGGGTGTGGTGCTGAGGGGACGTGGTTCGATGGGCCTGGCGGTGTCGTTGTGATGGTTGGACTCATCCTGGACGTCTTTCCTTGCCTTGACGAGCCTGTAGTTTGTGACTCTGCTGGGTGTTTCTGCTGGGATCAGCATCCCTGGAAGTGCTGGGAGAATATCTGGGTGTGGTGCTGAGGGGACGTGGTTCGATGGGCCTGGTGGTGTCAGGGTGATGGTTGGACTCGTCCTGGAGGTCTTTCCCCGCCTTGACAAGCCTGTGGTTTGTGACTCTAAGAGGGGTGTTTCTGCTGGGAGCTGTGCTTTCCCTGTGTGTGTTTGGACACAGAAATAGGTGTGCCTCTGCTGACTGAGGGTTTGGCTGCTGGGGAGCTGCCTTGGGTGCCTGACTTCGGCAAGGAAAACCGGGATTCCTGATGAAGCTGTGATCCTGCTCCTGAGGGTCGTGTCAGGAGTGCTCAGAGTCAGGGGGCACCACAATCGAGGGGCTGGGGCTAATCACCCCTCATTAGCATCTCCTCTGTATGCACAGCACGTCCCTGCTGCGCAACCACGGCGTCTGAGAAATATTTATTTATGGCACCGGGGGCCAAAACTGCTCAGAGCAGATTTTTTTTTTGCAAGTCTGGGTTAAAAGCAAGGCAAAAAGCCCCGCTGAGTGAGCAGGCTGGCACCTCCACAGCACACCGAGGGACGCAGGGAACTTAATTATAAGTAAATGAAGTTCACCCTTTTCTGCTGTTAAACCAACACCCAGCCACAAAGGTGGCATATGGGAGCCACCCCCTCCAAATTCACGGCTATTCACAAATCCTGAACTGGGGAAGCAAACAAATCACAGGGTGCCATAAGCTCCCCAAAGCTATTTTAAAGCTCTAGAGCTTTAGTTAAAAGCTATTTGGACAATATGGTTTGTTTCCATGGCTGTGCAGCTAATTCTTGCTGCTTTTACGGCCTCCTCCCTTCACACCACCCTGTTTATTTTTGTAAACAAATTAGGAATCTTGGGATTCCAAGTAAAGATTTGCCACTGATTTATGAATGCCCGTGTAAATGTAATTAATGCAGTTCTAATGTGAATTTTATGAACCTCCACAGACTGTACATGTTTATGGCTTTGTGAGCAAAGGCTGATCTGTGGCCATTTGTGTAAGGGATGGAAAATGGATTAGGGCAAGTAACCATTTAAAAATGATGGGGCTTTGGCTGAT
The DNA here is from genome assembly GCA_013389985.1 of Dryoscopus gambensis. Taxonomy (NCBI): domain Eukaryota; kingdom Metazoa; phylum Chordata; class Aves; order Passeriformes; family Malaconotidae; genus Dryoscopus; species Dryoscopus gambensis. Next base: position 139,580 of record WEIT01006162.1, on the reverse strand, counting down.
GTTTTATTACAGCCTGTGGGAAAACTGGCTTCACCCTAAAAATGTAACTCTATATATACATTATTGTAATAAACTTGGAGTCATGCTCGGTGAGAGCAAGGGTAATTAGCAACACCACACTGCATGTTAAATATTGCTGCTCAAAACCCAGCGTACTCAGAGAATTTCCTCAGTGCTTCCAGTATCTCACCTGAACTTCGTGCTGCAATAATTCTGCAGGACAGCTCCACAGCTGCCTTTTTGGGTAGAGAGCAGAAAGCCCCAGAGTGTAAAAGTCACTCACTTAGATACTTGTAGAACGTTGAAAATTGATCAGGTTGTGACTAATTCACACAAATGTTTCTCTAATTCCCCTTTCTCTTATCTAAGAAAGGGCTGTTGAGTTTCTTGTTTGGGTATTTATTTTTCTCTCATGTTTAATGGCATGCTAAGTACTCTGAAGTGTCAGTAAGAAGGAGGAAAATGTAAAGTTGTTGATGTTTAAGGACTTAGCATTTTTGAATAGTTCATGCTTTTAATTTGGTTTATACTTTAATACTTTGTAATTTTATTCTTTTGCTGTCACCTCAGGACTTCACTGGAAACAGGGAGCAGCATCTCAACTGACCCACTCAGGTACTGTAGCAATCATAGATGGTAGTCTTAGGTTTGAACTGACAGAAATGCCCTGTTCTGCATCAGCTGCTCATCACACAACTTTATCTTGCAATGCACAGCCAGCAGAGGCACTGACCTAATGGCTGCATTTTCCTAAGAGTGGATCATTTGCTCTTCTCCCGGATTTCCAACTTGAAATTCAGTTCCAGCTTCAAACCCTGTTTGATTTGGGGGGAGCACAAAGGGGAGGGACAGAAGGTGTGCTTGTGCACAAACTCTCCCTCTCTCTCAGACTTTTATAACCTTCGTGCTGACAGTGTTTGCCCTGTCCCCCTGTCCTGGCAGGCCCGTGCTGCTTTGGGGGAGCAGCTGTGTGGAGATGCCACTCCTGCTTGTGTTGCTCAGCATTTTGATAAAAGCACCCACCCTTCAGAGAGCTCTGTCACAGGAGGCACTGCCAGAGCTGGGGTTTTTCTTTGATCACTCCATTTAGAAAGAAGTGCTTAGCCCTGTTAACACTGCATATCAAATGGGTACCTTGCATCTTTTATTCTCATCCCTGCGCACTGAAAAGTGCATCAAAGGCACAGACTGCCTTTGATAAAGCTGGGGCAGAGTCCTTCCCTCTCAGCTTGGCAGCTGTTTTGGTACAAGTCTTCCTTTGGAGGGGTTCTGGGTTGAGGATGTGACTTTTTCCCACATGATGTCACTTCAACCTTGCTTGAACAAAACGGTGGGAGCTGTTCTGTTTAACCTTACTCAAACCAAGGCCCCTCTGTAATTAATCTTCCATTATTATCCAGTGTAGAGTCTTCTGGAAGTGAAGCATTTGCCCTGTTACCATTTCCTAAGCAGCTAGGTCCTCTGCTGTGATGTCCCCTTTGTCCTCAGCACAGCAACACTGGGCCACATTCAGTCCCCACTGCACTCCTGCCCCATTCCCAGTGGGATGGGAACACTGGGCCTTTGTCTGGCAGGACAATGCAGGGAACAATCCCAACCTCCCCCTGCTCTGCTCCTCTGCACATTTATTTTAGCAAGAGCATCATGGTGCTGGTGTGTGACTTACCAGAGCCAGGTATTCCTGCCACCTTTATTGCAGGCTGGGAATAGATTTTATTGCAATGTTTTTCCGTCCATTGAATACTTTTTTCCATGGGAGGAGGGTATCAGGGAGGAATATGGAAGAATTAGATGCATGCAGTAAATCCTTTTGAGTGTTGTGGACTGGGCTGAAATAATATCTGGGAGTTACCAGACACGGATGTAAAAATGCCACTCTAACTACAAATGGAATAATTTTGTGAAGTTTAGAAAATCTGGAGTGAAAGAATCACAGAGGAGACACTGAAGAAAACTGTTCAGATTTTATCAGATGAAACTGTGAATTTCTCTTAGTGTTAAACAGTTACTGAGGGAGAAGAATGTGACATCTGGGCCGCTTCAGCAGGTCAAATGAGCCTGATCTGGAGCTGTAATCAGACAGAATTAAGGCCATTATTTTTAAGTACAGTGAAAGATAATAGAAGAGTTCTTGTTAGTGGATTTGTTCTCATGAACCTGTTGAGCAAACTGGCCTTTAAGTGACCCAGCAAATGGGATGTACCAATTAACAGGGCCCCACCCAGTGCCCCGTCGAGTATTTCCTAGTCAGGGTACTCTTTTTGCATTTTGCTCACAAATTTCCTGTCCCCATCACAAGGCACGTTTGCCCTCAGTGATCCACTCTTCTAAATCTCAGTGCTGGAAAGAGTAAAGGTTAATGGGAAAAATTTGTTTATGTCCATTGTAAAGAGAAAAATACGTAAAAATTGGCTGTGTATGTATTGGTTGGCACAATTTCTTTCATAGCCTGCACAGGATTTATTCTGGATATTTTGAGTTGGCCTCTGTCAGCTTTCAGCTGGCATCTGAAAATATTTTGTTTCCTAATGTCCAAATCTTAATGTGGTCCTTCTGGAGGGTTGAATTGCCAGACCTGTTCCAGATGAGCTGGAAATTTAAATGTTTGAGCTTTGCAGATATTTGGGGCGGATTTGTCATCTTCTGTAGCAAATTGATCAGCCAGAGGTTGTGTGAGCTCGGGGAACAGAGGTGCACAAAGGACAGTCAGGATTAGGGAACAGCAAAGTTCTTCCTGCCCCTCTCCATGGATACTTTGGCAGCTGAGTGGCTTAATCACCAAAATAAAGGGTAGTATGGAGCGATGATCAGAATTCATCTGTGGGGGAGTGCGTAACTCCGCGAGCTGCCTGAAGCCAAAGAACTTTGTTTTGGGTTCCTGGAAGGTTTCTAGGCAGCAGGGCTGCCCTTCAAGTCCACATGGAGGGGAAAGACCTTGATTTATGTCCTGACTCTCTGGCATCTCTGCAGAGCTGGTCACCAGCACCTTGGGCTGTCCCCAGGCTGTCCCCGAGGCCGAGGGCTCATATGAGCACAGCTCTTGCACCTGCGCTGGTGGGACAGGGATGCTCCAGGGGTGGTACCTAGGAGTGCCTGCGAGAGGCTGAGAATGGCTACCAGGAAGTTTTTGTGTGTGGCCAGTCAAGTATTTCACCCTGGAGTCTCGAAAGACTTGTGGAAAACAATTTAACTACTACAGTTTCTGTGCTCCACCAAAGTAGGGGGATACGCTGTTTTTCCAGGGAAGTGAAATATTTTTCAGCAGTGTTCCTGGCATGTCACTCAAAAAGTTTCACTAAGTAAATAACAGTCGTTCAATAGATGTATTTTGTGAAAGATTGTCACCAGACAAGTCAATTTTCTTGATCTGCCCAACTTTTGAAGGCAGTACACCAGGAACTCCAGCAGGCACTGGCTTCATGCTTGTGGTTATTTTATCCCTCAGCGGATTGTTTTCCTTCAGCCTCAGAGCTCCAGGGGTTGGCAAAAAAAACACCCCTAAAAAAGGAGGTGGCACAATGTTCGATTTCCACTTGGCCCTTCTTTTAGTGGCTGCTTTTGAAAGCCTTGTCAGAGGCTGAACTCTGAGTGACTGCAGAAATTCTCAGCAAACTGCTCACGGCTCCAGTGCTGGAGCTGCAGCACATCCAAAAATCCCTGCTTGTATGAGGCCTGGGAATTCTGAGTCAAAGGTTTCGGTAAATGCCTTTCTGAAAGAACCAGTTCTATATCCCGGGTGAGCGTGAGATGAAGCTTAATTTCCTTTGTTGTTTTCCTCTGGAAGACAAGTGAAAATGAAGAACGTGTTGAGAGCGTGGGGCTTTTCATTTGCAAAAGTCCTAATTAGCATTTTCTCTGCATGCAGTGTGGGATAATGGGTGTTGGATGCTGTCAGGAAATCCATGGGTACATGGCTCCTATGCTCTGAGCCCACTGCTTAGAAATAGATAATTAAGGTGATAAATAGCATTTTTTTTGTTTGTTTCTGGAAAGGATATGATGCTGAGAAAGAAATTGCTTTGCAGCGTGAAGAGACAAAGGATAAGTTTCCTGAAAAGTCTCATTTCAGGCTCAAGTCTTTGGCTGGCGCCTCCTGAGCTTACTTGTCTCGGGCTGGCTTTCTCCTTTTCCCTTGATCCTGGGAACAGCTGCCCTTGGTTATGGGATGTAACCATTTTTTTTCTTTCTTTTTTACCTTCTTTTTTTCTTGGAATTTAAAAAAATTCAAACGCAAAAATATTACAACAGGGAAAACTCAATTTCTTCTCTTCTTTCTTTTTTTTTTTCTTTTCTTTTTCTTGTGCTGTTTTTTCATGGAAACAAAGGAAAAAGGATTTCCCGTTACCCTCTGGCACTACCAAACCCAAGGCAGGAGGCAGTGCCAGGAGGCTGGGGCTCACCAGCAGCCACTGGGTCTCCAGGGCCTTTCCTCAGTTCCTCTTTAGCTAAAACTCCCCTGGAGAACAGGGGATGAAAAGCAGGGATGAAAGATTTTTGATAAGAAAATCTAAATATCCTTACCATGATGGCATCAGTGACTTGAAAATTGCCAAGCTAACGAAGCCCAAGGGAATATGAGTCCAGGAAGAAAAACAGGCTTGGATTTGGGCAGTGTTTCCTTCTGTTGGGGGGTGATGTTGCTTCTCCCAGATACCCAGTGGTGTTTGCTTAGGAGTCACCAGCTCTTGTGCTGGTCTGAAAGAAATCCCAGCAGGTAAGTGCAGGCAGCACAAGGAGAGGGGTACTTGAAAGAGAATCTTCACAAGAAATTATTTTTTAAAAGGCACAAATCAAACACATTTTTTTCCTCCAAGTTGCTTTTCTCATGATCTGGTCATTCCCACCACCTGCCCTGCCCTGTACAAGGTGTTTTTAGGGAAATACCACACGAAGCGTGACCCTGTTTAAGCAGAACCCACTGATTTCTTTACTTCACCAAAGAAACTGCCAGTTCTTACTCAAATATATTTACAATTTCATTTAATTAAACTTACACAAAGCAGTTTTCTAAGAGGATGCAAGGCACTTCTGTAACTGCACAGTGACAGTGAGTAAAACCAGAACCCCTAGATATAACTTCTATAGATCCCTAAATATAGCTGATTATCCAGGCACTTGGGGAACTAGATAGGTCCACATGGGAGAGCCTCAGGTTAAAGCTTAGGGGTTTGGTTTTCTTTGCATGTTTTTAAAACAGTGTTAAAATTCTTGTGGCTTTTTGGGGAGGGGATCGTGGGGGTGTTTTATGGTTTATTTGTTTGGTTGGGTTTTTTGTTTGGTTGATTGTTTGCTGGTTTTGTTTTAAACACTTGTCCAAGTGCCAGAGTGGTTTGGAAGTATTTCATCAGACTCTGCTTTTGGTTTTGTTGTTGTAACTGTTGAACTCTCTCAGCTCCTCTATACCTGTTTGGCAGTGTTGCAAGCTGTAGCCTGGATGTTTCCTACAAGTGATTCTCAGAATTGAAACAGAATGAAAGTAGTTTCTGGAAGAGTAAATTTACAGCAAACTGGACACAAGCATTGGTCTCCATCAGGACACTTCTTATTTAACAACAGCAACAAAAATTTTTTTTAAAAAAAGATAAATTGCTGTTGAAGGTCTCCTGTGCCAGTCCTGTTTGTTGCAATGGGGCAGTTCTGTGCTGTTTTCAACTCGGAGTATCCTGTGAGACCGGAGAAGGGGAGGGATGGGCACAGATCTCTGCTCTCTGACCAGGGACAGCACTCAGGGATCTGCTGGAGCTGTGCCAGGAGAGGCTCAGGCTGGAGCGCAGGGAAAGGCTCTTCCCCCAGAGGGTGCTGGCACTGCCCAGGCTCCCCAGGGAATGGGCACGGCCCCGAGGCTGCCACAGCTCCAGGGGCGTTTGGGCAGCGCTGCCAGGGGTGCCCAGGGTGGGGCTGTTGGGGTGTCTGTGCAGGGACAGGGGCTGGGCTGGGTGATCCTTGGGGGTCCCTTCCATCCCAGGATATTCACAGAAGCCCAGACTGGTTTGGGTTGGAAGGGACCTTAAAGCCCATCCAGTGCCAGCCCTGCCATGGCAGGGACACCTCCCACTGCCCCAGGCTGCTCCCAGCCCCGTCCAGCCTGGCCTTGGGCACTGCCAGGGATCCAGGGGCAGCCACAGCTGCTCTGGGCACCCTGTGCCAGGGCCTCTTCCCCCCTAATCTCCAATCTAACCCTCTCCTGTGTGATTCCATTCCAGGATCCTCACGCTTGGCATTTCATGTTGGGATAGAGAGCAAAGAAGAAGGGGGAGGGGAGGGAGTTGGTAGAATTGGGCCATGATAAAAGATAGAAATTTTTAAAAATTTGTGCTCCTGTCTTCTCAGAACAAAAGCAATCCGCCTTTATCGCGCCCAGCAGAGGTTTCGATGGCAAACGCTGCTAATTCTGCCGTCCCGCAGCCCCACAGCTCCCAGCCCGCTGCCTGCGGCTCGGGGATGGCTCCGGAGCGGCTGCGGCTGCCGGGATCCCCCGGGATGCTGTGCCGGGAGTCCCCGGAGGGGCTGTCCGTCTGTGTCTCTGTCCGTCTGTGCCTCTGTCCGTCCGTCCGTCCGTGCCCGCGCCTCGGGGGCTGTCCCGCTGCCGCCCCGCGGTTCGGGGTTGGTTCATCCTCCCCCCTGCGCTCCCTGGCAAAGCGCGTTGGGAACAAGATAAGCACAATCTGGTGTGTGAGCGGGAGGCTCTGAGCTCCCGCCTGCCGCCTTTTCTTTTTTTCCTTTTTTTTTCCCCCCCCCTTCTCCCTCTTCCCTTTTTTCCGCTCCTTTCCCCTCCCCGTCTCGAGGAGCCCCCGTTCCCGAGGTGCCGCAGACAATGGAGCCGATGTGCTGGTACAGGAGCAGCTGATTAACAGAGGGGGGAAAAAAGGGAAAAGGGCAAAACGCCTGCAGCCCCGTGTGCTGGGACCCCGGCTCTGCCGTGGGCAGCGGTGTCAGAGCCCACCGGGATAATTGGCTGCATTTTCCGAACTTCTGGCAGCTCTAAGGATGCTTTGCAAGGGTCCATCGAAGCCCGCAGCTGGAATATATCCACGCTGTCTGTCCAGAGGGCTTTCAGAATGGCCTAAAAGAGCCGAAAGGAGAAGCGGGATCTCTGTGTAACAACACCCGTGATCCCGGCAGGACTGGGGGCTTTTGGGGAGAGATAAGCGGCGAGCGGGATCAAAGAGCGCCCGTGAATTTGTGTCCTTTGTGCGGCTGCCGCTGTGTGCGAGCGGGGGGCGCTGGGGCTGCAGGTGCCNTCTGCCTTTGAGTCATTCGAGTCATAACAAAAAAGTCTTGTGTTGCTAAAAGCCCGCTGCAGACCGCGGTGGCGGCGGCAGGAGTGCCGGAAAATGCTGAAGTTGAAGGCCTTCTGCTTGGATTACTGGCAGTTTTTATGTCTCCAGCCTCTCCATGGTTTCTATAAAAGGTAAGGAAGCGTTAACTCTGCGATGCTCTTCGGCACGGGGTGGCTGCACATGATGCCACCAGGGTTTTTCCTCGCAGTTCTGCTCCCTGGGAGAAGGGAGTGGTAGGCAATTAATGAGAACTTGTGACAAAGATTGTAAAGCTGCCTTTTTTTTTTTTAAATTGCATTAATTATCAGGCACTGTTGTCTCTGTGCATGCAGATGTGAAGGTGAGGGTGCTGTTTGGTTTTAACATCTACTTTAGGTCACATCACCGCAGCTAAGACTCAGTACTTTTTTATTCCCTGATATTTTATCCTCAGGCACAGTAGCTCGTGGTGTCCACGCCGTACACAGCACTGGCAGATTAATTGAAATGTCATGGGAATTTATGTAATGCAGAGAAGACCCTTTATTTCCCCGAGATACCTAGTAATATAATAGTCCATCTTTCCTCTCTGTCCCAGCACAAAGTGCACATCAGGGTCATTCAGAGCAGTGGGCACTTCACTTAGGCAGGTCTGACACCCAGCTTAAATGATTGATGGTGAATGGTGATCCTAAAGAATAGGTCTGGGTGTCAGAGGCATTGAGCTTGCCTATTTAATGGAACAGCAAAATAAGCAATTCCATTTAACATGTCCCTGAACTTACCCTGATGCTTTCTAATCTAAACTTGGTTTTCCTTGCTCCTGATTTACGCTGCCAAGCAGAGGGAATTGGATGGGTTTGAATTTTCTGGGGGGGACGTGGGGATCCCTTCGCTGTGAACGAGACCCGTGCGATTCTCCAGGACAGGATTCCGTTCCTGTTATGTACACTCTCTGCTCCGGGTACCTATTGTCAGCCTACAGAAAGTGCTTTGTACTAAATGCTAATTGCAGTTGAATTTTTCATGCGGTGGCTGAAGGCTGGAAAAGGGAACTGTTCCAACCTTTTTCAAGGTTTCAGGGGTGCCCCGCGCTTTCTGCACTGAGGAGTTCGGGACCCTCGTCTGTGACCACTGGCTTGTGAAGTTTCAAAAGATAGCTTTATTCTCCTCTTCTTGCAGCCTTTCACAGATTCCAGTGCCAAGCCAAAAAATTTCCAACCTAGTCCCAGCCCATTGTGATGTTTGCCTTGCTGAGAAACCATGTAAAATAATAGACATGTAGCCAGACTGTTTTGACACAAATAAATACTAAGCTCGAGCTTTCTGTCTTGGATTCCTGGCGAAATCCCAGCTTTGTGGGAAATGAATTACTGGGGGGTTATTCTACATCTCCTAATGGAAGCCTCTGCAATAGGGCTGCCCATTTATTTCCTTCCAGATAATTAATTTACTTGCCATCAAAACCTGGATGTGCTTGAATCTTCTGTCTGCAGGGTGTTTGCATGAGCAGCACTAAAACCAGGCCTTAAGCACTTCAATACCACACAGAGGCACTTTGTTCTCATCTTTCTGAGAAGAAAAGAAAATCGAAGGAAAGTTGCGACTTCCTCACGTCTGAAACAAAATAATTTCTTGTTTAAAGCACAAACAAGTGTGAGAAGCAGGTGCTGCAGAACAACAAACCTTATATGCAAGGAAGTTCATCTGAAAAAGAAAGAAAAAAACTTTCTGGAGACTTTCAATTACTTTTTATTAGTGATTGTAAATTGTTTAAAATGCTCTTGGAAAAGAGCCCAGGGGCAGTGGGGAGGTTTTGTGTGTGCCCTGTGTGTATATCTCCTATTTTCATGTATAAAATGAGGTAACAGATAACCAAAACAGGACTTGGGTAACATTTCCATGGAGTGACCGTGCTCTTTCCTTCTGTGCAATGCCTGACTCTGATTTTCAGTTGCAATCAGTGCTCAGAGCTGTGGAAAATGTTCCTGGTTGCTTCGGAAGCTGTGACTTGCTGCTCCGTGGTGGGATGTCCAGCTGTGTTTTCCAGCTTTTGGTGCTCAGGGAATTCTTGTGGGTTCGTGTCCAGGGCAGGGAACGGAGCTGGGAAGGGGCTGGAGCCCCAGGAGAGGCTGAGGGAGCTGGGAAAGGGGCTCAGCCTGGAGCAAAGGAGGCTCAGGGGCGCCCTTGTGGCTCTGCACAAGTCCCTGACAGGAGGGGGCAGCCGGGGGGGTCGGGCTCTGCTTGCAGGGAACAGGGACAGGAGGAGAGGGAACGGCCTCAGGCTGGGCCAGGGGAGGCTCGGGTTGGATACTGGGGAAATTTCTTCATGGAAAGGGCAGTCAGGCATGGGAACAGGGCAGTGAGGGAGTCCCCATCCCTGGAAACATTCAGAAAACACTCGGATGTGGCACGTGGGGACACGGGTCAGGGCTGGCCTTGGCAGTGCTGGGGGAGTGCTTGGACTCGATAATCTTAGGGGGCTTTTCCAGCCCTGATAATTCATTGATTCTGGGTCTGCCGCCTGGCCTGGACAAGTCTGATTTTTGGGGTTATTTTATCTTGCTCTGGGAGCCACTTCCACAGGCTTGAAGAGAATTCTGGGCAGGGTGTGTTGGATTTTGTGGTGGCCCTGCCGCCCAGAGCTGTGGGGCTGGGAGAGATGGAGCACATGGAAAATGAGCCATTCCCCCTCCCTGGCTGTGGCTGCAGTGCCAGCTGGGGCCCTGCACTGAAACGCTGAGCCTGGGTGATGGGACAAAGGAAAACTGGGACAGGTTTTCTAGTTTATTTCTGTATACAGGGTAAAAATCCAGCTCCAAAATAGCAAGGTGGGCATGTGGCACTCCTAAAGAAATGCCAGGTGAGGGCAGACAGCACGTGTGCAGAGAGAGCTTCTCCAGAGTTTGTTCTCTCGGCACAGCGAGGGGAGGGGGAAGTAGGGAATGATCCACCAGCCACACTTGCAGCCCGCTCCCTAAATTTGGCAGCACCCACAGTAACCAGGACTTTGCCCTCCCCACGTACATTCACAAAACAAAGTTACTGCAGGGGGATGTGCTGATGCCTCCAGCAGTGTGCTCATAAACCAGCAGCCTGGTTTATCCAAGTGCCAGCAAATGGCATAAAGCAAGCTGGGGGGACTGGGGTAAAAACCTGCTCCAAGAAATGTTTGGTAATTCGGTGATTCATGAAATTGAGATTTCAGTGCTCTGTTGAGAGCATTTTGGGCAGAACCCCTCACCTGAGGGCTGCTTCTGGTACCCTCTCGATACAAACACGGAGGGTGCTGAGATGTGTTTCTGTGCCAGATTAAAGTGTGAGATGAGCAAATCACTGCTGGGTTTCTGGGGGCTTTGCAGGGTGAATGTCTCATGCTTTACTCCCAGGATTATCATGAACCCATGTGACTTCAGGTTTAGCATGTGAAAGTGAAGATTTTCCTTAGCCGGGGGGAAGCTCCGTGCTGTGCTGCTGCCAGCTGGTGTGTAATAGCCCAGGCAAGAAATTGTTACCATTAGCATTGCATTAAAGATCAAGCAGAAGGTGAGGAAATGTGCGACTGGCACTGAGGGCAGCTGGAATCTGCAGATTTCTCCTCCCAGAATGTCTTCTCTCGTCTGGCTAAAAAAAGAGAATTTCAAAAAACATAAAGAAGGCGCCAAGTGCGTAAAGGCTGCTTTATTGGAATGCCTTGTTTGGCAAACAGAACGGTTTTTAAAATTATTCCTTGTCATTTTCAATTTTTCTTTCATCCGTTTGGCCTCTCTGAAGGAGGCACGAGTCCCTTCCAGAGCAATTAGGGCCATTTGTAATGAGCCACCCCAGTGGAATAAGCAAAGTGAGAGGTGCCTGGTTCTTTGAAGCCAGGGATTAGCTGGAATTGTTCCTGCCACCCTTCAGCTGGGACTCACAGTTCCTGCACCGTGCTTCAGGAGAGGTTGAATCATGTGCTTAAAGCCCATCTCCGGGCAAAATGGGTCTGTATTTTGGTATGTGATTCATTCCCATGAGGATGTTTCAGTGTTGATTAAAAATGAAAATGCTTTCATGAGTTGGCTTGTTAGGAGCAGCTTAGTGCTGCCACCCTGGAATATCAGAGTATCTGAGTGTCAGAAGCCACTTAAAGCCACTCTGAGATTGCACTCTGCAGGGCACCTGCAGCTCTGTGCTCATCCTCTTTCCCACACTCTTATCCTAGAAAAATGTGTAGCATTTGAAGCCATGAAAGGAATTGCCAGCCTTAATTTAGATGCTGTTTCAAAGGCAGCACACGGGCTTGAAATGATCTATGTCAGGGCTGTCCTTTAGGTTAACTCTTTGTTAAAAAGAATGTGCTTTGAGAGGCTTTGTTCCTCATTTCTGGTGTTAGCAGCACGGACTCTGCTCTGGGGTTATGTGAGGTGGCCTCAGATGTGTTGGGAAACTGGCACAGAGCAGTGCTGCTGCTTCCTTTAAGGGAAAGGCAGCATAAAAAAAAGGTGTAAAGAACTCCCTGGTCATGTGTCACTACAAAATTAAATCCATTATTTAAAAACAGATTTAATAAAGGGGGAAAAACCTATATACAGTTCTGTAATCCTGTATTCCTGGAGGTGATGGCTGTGTACTAATTACAAACCTTAGGGACAGGGAGGAAAGGGAAAAATCCTTGAAGTTCTGGTTCCTGAGGGCAGGGAACTGCTTTTGCACAGTGCTGGACAGTGATGTCAGTGGGTTTGAGTATCTTCTTGCTGCCACTGAAACGCTGAGCTCCTTTGCAGCATCTTGAACCAAACAAAAGCAAAGTGGGTGGGGAAAATTACTGCAGCTTCGCCTTGAACTTGCGTTTGGAGTTCACCATATATGTTGTTAGAAACAAATAGTGTTGCTTTCACTTGACAGTGACTTCATCCAGAGCAGGGCTGAGTCATGTGCCCGCGGAGAGCTCCCTCTCCAGAGGATCCTTTGGCGAGGCTGCTGCAGCTGCAGAGCAGCTGAGAGCTCCCCCCCCTCCCAAATCCAGCCCCCTCTGGAAGCACAGCCTGCAAACAGCACACATCGCAGCATTCCCGCAGTCAGCATAAAAACGATTAAGAGCAAACCCTCAAATAAGTGCACAAAGCAGCGAAATGCCTTGAAAGCCATCAGAGGATTTCTCTGTGCTCGGGGAAGTGATTCCAAGTTGAGAAATTTAAATGAAAATACACCAAATACCTGCTAAGCTGGTGGAAGCCTTCCTGGTAATGCCATTAATGGTTCTCTGTGTCTGAAGAAGTCTTTGTGCAGGTGTTCCTTGCTCTCAGGCCTGAAATCCTCACCTCTGGTTCGCCTTCCCAGGCTGCTCCTCCTCCCTGCCTGGGGGACACATCCCGTGGGATCCCTTCCCTTCCCGTGCCCTGGTTCCACCGAGCTGTGCGCTGGGATGTGGGCACGGCTGAGCAAAACCCTGCGCGGATGTGTGGGGCTGAGATGCCTCTCCCTGAACTGGTGCTGGAACTGGGTGGAACTGGGTTTCAGACCAGACAGTTCTTTGTGTGCGTGCCTGCCTTCCCCATGCCTCTCCCCTGCTTTTTCCTGCCTTTTCCCACCTGTCCCCTGCCTTTTCTCCTGCCTTTTCTCCTGCCTTTTCCCACCTTTCCCCTGCCTTTTCTCCTGCTTTTTCCCTCCCTGCCTTTCTCCTGCTTTTCCCCACCTTTCCTCTACTTTACCTTTCCCCTGCCTTTCCCCCTGCCTTTTCTCCTGCCTTTTCTCCTGCCTTTTCTCCTGCCTTTTCCCCTGCCTTTTCCCACCTTTCCCCTGCCTTTTCCCCTGCCTTTTCCCTCCCTGCCTTTCTCCTGCTTTTCCCCACCTTTCCTCTTCCTTTCCTCTACCTTTCCCCTGCCTTTTCCCACCTTTCCCCTGCCTCTGTGCAGCCTTCATTACATCAATTCTCCAGGCTTCCTGAAACTTTCCTTTTCCCCACCCTCTTCCCTCTCACCCAGGAACCATCTGTGAGCCCTCAGGTTCTCCCTTCTCCACACTTGCACAGATTTTGACCTTCCGCAGACAGCTCTGAAGGCTGATACTGGGGTTTTTGGAGCTGTGCTGGGGGTTCCTGCCCTTTAGCTGCATCCCTGGGGCACACGGGGTTTGCCAGGCTTTTCTTTCCCCCTCCAGTCTCTGCTGTAGTTGGATGCAGCTGATGGGCAGCCCCTGGAGCAGTCACATTTTAATTGTGCCTCTGGCTCCGTGCCCTGCAGAGGGGAGTTGGAAGCTTTCTGAGCTCCCTTTGATCGTGGTCCAAGCCTGAGTCACAGCACAGGGAGCCCGGTGGTGGCCTGGAGACATCCCAGATTCTCTCCAAAGCTGCAGCCAGGAGGGTGCTGGAGGGGCTCTGCCAAGGATCCCAAACTCTCCAGGCTTTTGGGGCTGAGGGGGGATGCCCTTTACCGAAATGCCAAGGCCAGGCTGGCTTTGCTCCCCAGAAGGGCTGGCGGGTGCCTGTCACTGCTGCCAGCTCCCAGGGAACGCCGCGGGCTGCGTTTCCTCAGGAATGTTTGTGAAAAATCAGCAAAGGCAGTTTCAAAGGGATTGGAAGAGAATGCAGTGAAGGCTGGTGAAGATGTTTTATTAAAACCTCCTGAGTCAAAATGTTGGCTTGTTGCAGGTTGAAGGTTTAAAGGTGCCCCAAGTTGTCCAAAGAGCCAGAATGCTTTTCCAGATAAAAATTTAAACTCCATCTATTTGTACAACTCCCTGCAATCCTTAATTGGTAATAGCTGTTGTGTGCGGGGAATGCTACCTAAGTTAAAAATAGGTCTGGGACTGCACTGACAACCCAAACCAGGCTGGCCCCAGCAGTCACATTCTCCTTTTGTCAAATGACCTACAAATGTGATGAACATCAGAGCAGAAATGCTGTCAAATCCTGGTCTGGGACCATTTCATTGTGCTGGAAACTTCAGAAAAACAGGCAAATTGTGTTCCTCACCCTTGAGAGCTGCAGCAGGGCAGATTCCCTGTGCAGGGATGTTGGGCTGAGCTCACTTAGGCTGGGCCTAGGCACAGGGACAGCGCTCAGATCGCCTCACACGCCGTGTGTGAGGGGATGCAGCCACCCGGAGCACGCAGCTTTATCCAAAACCAAATCAGATCCGGTGTCCCGGGTGCTGCTTTCCTCTGGGCTCCTCTCCCTTCCTGTACCCACCAAGCACTCTGCTGATCACCCTGCAGGCTCTGCTGCCAAACGGGAATGGATCTCCAGAGGGGGGAGAGTAATGGAGTGTGAGACTCCAAATTAAGCCCTGCCTTTCTAATAATAGCATTTAAAAGTAACACACCACCTACAACTTGTAAAGGAACCTCAGCTCCATCCAGCATTTTTAAATACTTAGAGTGATTTATGTCCCTTGTGGTGTCTTTGCCTGCAGCAGCTTTGTTTCCAGTGTGAAAATTAGAAAATAGATTAAAAGCCTCCTGTTCCTCCGAAATGGCCTCGAGCTGTGCCAGGGGAGGTTTAGGTTGGATATTGGGAAGAATTCCTTCACTGAAGAGGCTGGAACAGGCTGCCAGGGCAGTGGTGGGGTCACTGTCCCTGGAGGGGTTGAGAAGATGAGCGGGTGTGGCACGTGGGGCATGGATCAGTGGTGGCCTTGGCAGGGCTGCAGAATGGTTGGACTTGATCTCAGGGGGCTTTTCCAACCTAAATGATTCTGTGATTCTCTTCTGCCTTTGCCTCCCTCCCCACCCCCCAGCACTGGGGTTTTTCGGGACTCCTAAGTGCTCTCCATCACAGAGTTGCTCTGGGTTCCCTTAGGAATCAAAACCATTGGGAGAATCCCATTATTGCTCCTAAAATGGGTGGCGTGTGCTTCATCGTGGCCAAGTTGAGGGCTTTGACAAACCTGGTGATTTTTTTCCCCCAGCATTTCTATGCTACTGATTCTTACAGTTGTTTTCCCTGCCCTGCAGCAGCTCCCAGCTCCTGTGTCCAGTGAGCAGAGCCAAGGCTGTGTGTCTGCCTTGGTGTCCAGGCTGCTTGGTGCAAACTCTCCGGCAGCAGCAGTTGCAGGCAGTGCTCCCCTGCAGCCCCAGCAGCTGAGCAGAGCCTTTCTGCTGACCCTGCAGCTCAAGGGGACCCACCTTCAGCTGCCCCCACGGCGTGCTCAGCTCCCAAAAGCCACAGCAGCATCTCTGAATTAGCGGTTGTGGCTCTTTGAACTAAAGATTTCCTCCTAGAAGAGATGCAAAATGTTTTGCAAAGTCGAGAGTTGCTTTCCCAGTTTTACGGGCAGCAAAATGCAGGTCCAAGGCATCTCGTGTGGCCACTGGTGATGCTGGGTGTGGAGAAAACAGTCCTGAAGTGGGAAGAAATTGTGGAAGGAGGCAGAACTTCTCCTTGCACCTTCCTCTTGCAAGCTGGGAGGACTCAAGAGCTTGGTTTTACTGCCATGGGTCCGGACACACAGGGCTGCAGAGAGGGAGAGCTGCTGTGGGTTCTTGCAAGCAGGGCAGAGCTAATAAAGGTTTCCAGGGAGGAAAAAAACCCCAGCAAATCAGTAAATGTGTGCGGGGAGTTGAGCTCGGGGTGGCTGGGTGGGTGCGGTGATGTGCTGCGAATGGAATCTGCCGGTTTACTGCGAGGGGAAGATAACTGATGCCGTTCTCATCCACACCCAGAGGGGAGGAACTGCCCGGGCAGGCAGCTCCAAGCAGCCCTCCTGAGTGCCCAGGGGCTGCCAGCCGGTGGGAGGGTGGGACAGCATTGTCACTGGAGTGCTGACAAGGGATCGTGATGGATGCACAAAAGGGAAAATCCGTGTCCGAGGCAGACACGGCACCAAGTGGCCCCTGCAGTGCTGGGGCTCATCCTGGTTGTCCTAAAGGGAAAGCAAGCAAGGCTTCAAAACAGTGAAATCACTTGATACGCAAATCTGTGCCTTGTTTGGGGCATGGTGATGTCACTGGAACAAAGGGCAGGGAAGTAAACAGCCCACAGAGAAGGGCCTCACTGTCTCCCTGCTCCTGGAAAAGCTCCTCTATTCATCAATACGATTTTTCTGGCTACTGACAACCAGCTGGTGTGTCCAGTTTCTCTTGGCCATCCCTCCTGTTACCTCCTAGGCACTGATACTGCGGAGGAGCTGTTTTTAGAGAAGGCAGCCCAGCATGAGAGACAGAACCAGGTTTGATTAATCACCAGTTCTTCACAGGAGCCAGCAGCTGTTCCCTGGTGCTGCTGGCACATCCAGCCAGGCCCTGCCCTCCCCAGGCTCTGCAGGATGCTGTGGGGTTGAACATTCCCCTCAAATATCATCCCAAGGAGCCTCTCACAGCAATCCCTTCTTCGTATTTGCAGCAGAACAAACAGCACATACTTGCAGCAGAGATTTAATCACAGAACTGAAAAATGAGTTATATTAGCTCACAGTGTGATTTGCATAGTGTGTAGCATTTTCTGGATGTGTGTTAAATGATCTGTATTTCCTGCAGAATAATAACAGTAATAATATAATGATGTAATATTCCCTGCTTGCTTAGAAGAGAGCTGCCTGGATTTGTCCAGGTTTCTTAGGAAATCTGTGGGCAAACTCAGCTCAGGAGCTGAAATACTCTCTACACTATTTAATAGTCTGGTTTTTGTGGGAAATGATTTAAAAATCAAAAAACAATCCCCTTGCAGCATTTCACCTCTGCCCCATGATGTTCCCACACCATTTTAATTCCTTTGGTCACTGGTTGTGCACAAAGTTTAGAAACGTGGCTGAAGGAGGCGATGAAAACACTGCTCTCCTGGAGATCTCATCCACTGAATCTCACTTTAGAGACAGATAAAAACACTATTCCTGCAGATGCTGGTGCTGTCAAAATATTGGGACTGCAGGGGAATCAAGGAGGGTGTAATCTAAAAACATCAATTACACTGAGGGCTCAGGCATGAGCTCAAAGAGAGGGAGCTGACACAACTGAGGGTGCTGTTTGATACCTCTGAGCTGCACAGAACAGAAACTACTACTTTTGTACTCTTTATGTAATGGCTTTATTTATGCCAAGTGAAGTATTGCAAGCGTGCAGGGTGCAAAAAGCAGAAAATCTCTGCTGTAGGCACTTCACCTCTGAAATTAGGGAGTGAAGGAAAGGGACAGGGTTCAGCTGGGCTGTCTGAACTTATGGAGCCTTTTCCAGCACTGAAATGTATTTCAGTGATTATGCTCGGAACAGATGTATAAATTTTTTCTAATGTAATTTTCCTTCATTAAGCCAGCTGATTTAAATGTACAGTGTGCTGTGGAACTTGGTGTGACTTATCCTAACGAGCCATCGATAGCTTGCTCCAGGAACAATTATCAGAAATTCCCAAAGCAGAATGTATTTCAAGTAGTGGGAACAGTCACGAGATCGTGGCCCTGGAGAAAATGGAGTTATGCAACAGCAAACAGACAGTTAATCACGGAATGATTCTGCTCTGTGAAGAAACAGCGTGAACTTGGTTTCTTGCTTAATTAAGTTTTATAATATAAACATGGATCTGATGTCCCTGCTGCAGAAGGGCCCCTGATAATGGTGCTGTTGAGCTCTGCAGAGAAGGGAGTGTGGGCTGAGCAAAGGCTCGGGGAACTTTAATCTGTCAGAGCAACAGCTCTGACTTCCAGGGTGGTCTTGGAGATGCCAGGGTAGGATTTAAAGGGCTCATCTCCACAACAACAATAATATTACTTTTCTCTGAGGTTTATGCCATGTGAGTGTGTGCTGGGACTTCGATTCTACTGAAACTTTTGGCAGTTAAATGCTGTGTGTTTAAACTTATTCAGCACAGCAAAAGAATTCCATATGCATAATGTGTAAGGTGGGGAGCTCTGGGGGTTTTGCTGGGGTCTTTTTGGTTGGTTGGTTTGGGGTTTCTTTTTAATCAGATTCTGCCATTTTATTGTCGCTGTCATTTCCAGTCTGAGTGTCACAGCTGATACTCACCACTGAAAGCCATGACTTCTTCATATGCCTTCAAATCCAGCTTTGGAAAATGACTCATTACTTTTTTTGGCACCAAAAAGTTTATTACAGTACACAAAAAACTTTGCAAACAGCTGAGAGTTCCTCCAGCCCGAGGCATTTGATGGAGTGTGTCCTGGGTGAGCATTTACAGGTCTCGAGAGGGGTTTTCTAGGGCAGGGTTACTGGGCTGGGGGGTTTTTTTTGAAGTGGGATAAATGAGAATAACTTCTGCAGGTGCTGCCTAGGTAGGGTTTTCTGACTGGGCAGCTTGGAGCAGCGAGTGCAACACGGAGCTTTCTGAACTGCCTCTAATGATCTCCTCTGGCTTGCAAATAATGTAAACACCGAATCTTATAAATCACGAAGAAAGGAGTAACCCGAGACTTCAGATGGGAAAGCTGCCTTCCCTCGGAGTTCACTTGAGTGGAGGTCGGAGGAATCACTTGGAATTCGTGAATCAGAGCTGGGCTGCTGCCTGAACCTTGGACTGCCTCCGCCGTGTGCCGCCGAGCCGACTTGTCCCGGGGTTGGTTGGAATCCTTCTCCCTTTGCAAACACCCCAGGGAAGGTCATGAAGGGGGATGGCAGTGCCATGTGGAACCTGATGTGGAAATACTGCATTTCTGTCAGGACGATCAGGTACGGGGGGGATTTATGAAACTTCACGCTGTGGCTGAGGCTGAAAGCTGCGTGTGTTGGAGCTCGCCTGTCCTGCTGCTGGGCTCCTGCTCCCTGCAGAGTTAACTCTCAGCAGCCTGCCAGGGTTCTTAGGGTAGATTCCTCCTCAGCCTTATACTGAACATGCAAAGAGAAAATGACAATATTGCAAAAAATATTCCAGGAGCATGGAGTTTTGTGTCTCACTTACAAGCAGGAGAAAAGAGGACTATGAAAGAAACCTTATTTTAGCCAATGAAAATTAGAAAGTTCTGATTTTCTTCTGAATGCTTGCCTGTCACAATTTTCTGTTTGTCCTGTCTCCCAAACCCGGGGGTTGAGCAGTTGTTCTTGGCACTCTGCAAGCATCACTTGCTTCAGACAGCGGGGAAGGAGGGTGGAAAGAAGGTGGCTTTTAGGGCAGGATGAAACTCTGGATTCAGTGTCTGTTGTCTCCAGGCTGGCGTGGTGCTGTGATCCCACCTGGGAACACACAGGGATGAAGGGAGGGGATGGGCTGTGGGTGCTGAGCGTGGCTGGGCACAGCCCCGGGGTGTTGGACTCTGCTCCCTGCCAAGAGCAGCTGCCGGGGATTCCAGCAGAGCTCATTCCAGGAATGGAGCTATTGAGAGGGAAACTTGGTGATTGTGTGTCCTCACAGCAATTTTTTGTATATTTTTAAATAGTTACCCAGTCCTAGGCCATGGTTTCTTGGTGGGACACAGTTGTGTGGGTTAAATGGTACCTTTGGCCATGCCAGCTCCCCCGGAGAGGTCATGTAATCCAAGTAATTACTGCATTTCACACTGCATAATTATTCTGGGCTGAGGAAATCGTTTAGAGAGCCTGAATTCCTGCATGGACTTTCATTACAACTCAGAATGAGATTGTGGAAGGCTTTTTATCATCAGGGTACCAAAATAAAGCTAAGAAGTCCCTTAGTTCCCAGCAGTCAATATAATAGAAACTGGAAATAATCCCCTGGAGAGGATTTGCTTAAGATAAAAGTAATTTTATTTATGATCTGCATTTAGAACCAGAAGGAGAGGGAAAGCCTGAAAGAGCCACATCAGTGCAGTCTTTGCAGCCCAGATGTTCATCCCAACCTCGGTGCTGCTGGGACTGCCTGAGAAAAGTCCCGTGCAAACCTCTCAGCCCTGAGGGAGGATGATCCTACAAAGACTAAACTTTAAAAGTTCCTCAGAGGCCTCGGGCGTGGTGATTTTTCTGAGGTTTGACATGCAAATGGTGATGTCCTGTAAACAGCCAGTTCTTTATTTCATCAGTGACCTTACTGCTGTGTAGGGTGGGTTGAATATTAGCTGAGTTATTCACAGCAGGGCTTATTTATAGAGCTGGTGGTGGCTCTCACAGCCAGTGAAATGCAGAGTGACAAGAGGGTTTTCAATGAATGTTTTTGGTTGTTTTGACAGATCCTATCATTCTTTGGCAGCAACACCAAAAAGTTAAAGGGAATAAAAAACCCAAGTTTTCCTTTGTGGAAAAAGTTCTCTTCCACCCTCGGTTGCTTTTTTGATACAATTCAGAGACCCTGAAACTCTCCCTGTGCTTTGGGAGACTCCAGCAACACCTGGGGCTCACATTCATACCCCGCTAGGGGGAGGCTATCCCAGTCCTTCTCCCATCTCTGCCTCTTCTCCCCTCTCTGGGAGACTCTGGAGCCTGTGCTGCCCTTGCTGGAGGTTCCAGCTGGCCTTGCTGTGCTCTGTACCAGCAGAGTGAGTTCGGCGTTGCCCTGCCCTGGTGGGAGCCTCTCTGCCCACCCCGGTGCCCCCGCCCTGGGCACCAGCGAGAGCCTCGCCCACACTGGGCCGCTTGTCCTGCAGCCCTGATGAATGAGGGGGTTTGTGCCTCGCTGAGAAAACAGCCCCGCTCCAAAAGGAAAATGAGGCTTTAGGGTCGATCTTGTTTCCATTGGACCGCAGCAGCTTTAAAAAAACACGTTTGACTGGGTCGCATGGATCTGTCCTGACGGGGCTGCGCGGGCAGAGCCCGTCCGTGTGCGTGCGCTCGGGTTTGCATGACCAGACCCCAAACCTGTCTGCGGGGGGAAATACGTGTGCAGAGGAGAATGCAGCAGTTTGTTTTTAGCCTTGGGGAGTGTAGGTGGTGCTGGAATAAGCTCAGGAGAGAGCGGGACGGTGTGGCGTGGAAATACACTGCGCTGCCTAAAAATAATGGTGCCTTTCTTCCTGCTGGGGGCTGTTGGCCAGCTCCTAGAGCACAATTGCAAAAGTTATGAAGACGAAGGGATTTCTTCACTGCTGTGCCACAGCTGAGCTTGGTGCACAAAGCCTGGAAGCAGCACTGGGGAAAGCATCAGCCCTCATTTATTTCTGTTAAAGCTGCATTTCAGCGACCCACCACGGGTGGGGGACAGGCAAATGCAGGGTCAGGAAATTGTTTGTCAGCATGTTCAGGCTGGCTGCTGCATTTAGAGGATCCTGGCAGCTTTAAGGCAGGAGAACAAGTGTTGGAGAAGGACGGGAGCAGACCCTGCGTGGGGAATGGCTCGTCCCTGGTGATGTCCCTGTGGCAGCCAGCTCCAAGCATGAGCTCCGTGGCTGGAGACTGGAGCCATCTGAATCAGCACATCCCAGCCCACAGAGGATAAATTACAGGGTTTACAGCAGTGTAACGCATAGTTTTCAGCTTGCATCCTAAAGTTCCAGTGCAAGTAATGGAGGAAAACAGTCAATAGTCACTTCGTGGTGCTCCACACATCTGGAAAAAAGTAAGAATTAGTCCTCAGTCTGAGCTGTCAGGGAGTTTCTTCCCTTATTTTCCTTCTGCTACGAACATTTTCCACTTTGGTTCAGTCATACTTTATTTTTAGTTGTCTGCTTTGGCCTTTTTTTTTTTTCCTGAATGCTGACAGAACAATGCAGTGATTTCATCAAGGAAAACCAACACCCTGACCAGTGCAAGAGTCCCCTTTGGGCTTTGGTGGCATTTGGGGCAGCTACTGGAGCTGGGGTGGTCGGGATGGAGCACATAAAATTTGGAAGCTTGGAGTACATAAAATTTGGTGTAACTTGGATAGGGGCTTGTTCATAAATGTTCTGAGCATCCAGACTGCTCTAAATTACTGGGACCAGTGCAGAAGTGTGGGTTGGGAGCCAGGGCTGGGCAGAGTTTGCTCTGTAGTTCGTGGGCAAACATCAGAAGCTACCATGTGACCAGAGATAATGGCCAGATAATCAGATATTCAATTGATGCTTGTCAGTTTTCACCTGTAATACCAACTTCAACACTCATCTCAGCTGTTCCTCCTGGCACCTCCAGGGTTAATGCCTGTGAAACTCCTCTGGACAAGGAGAATATCTGTTATGTGTTGTTACAGTGGGAAGCAGTAGAGTTGGCACCTTTCATTAAGATCAGACATCATCAATGTGATTTTCCTGTAGCCACTTCATGGCTTAAACACTAATGAGAATTACTAAAAATTGACTTCCAAGATTAAAAAGGAAAAAAAGAAAAAAACCCGCAGATATATCCATATTTATCTCCCCAATCTGCTTATTTTTGCATTCAGTTTCTACGTGGGTTTCTTTGTCGTCTGCGAAATGCTGCACTTGAGAAGCTCCGAGACAAAGCCAAATGCAAGTCATTGTTGCTCATCTCAGGGCTTTAATCCCCAGCCGGTGCACGGCTCTCTGGAGGCTTTAGGGCTGCGATTATCCCAGAGCAGGATAAAGGCCTTCCTTTGGGAAGGAAGTGCCAGCAGCCCCACGCTGCCCAGGGAGGGTTCCGTGCGCTCCCAGTGCCAGCGGAGCGAATCACGGCAAGGGTGGCACCGAGTTGGTGTTGGAACTCAGAACTCTGTGTTAGGGGGGTGTGAGTGTGTCAGTTTGCATCCCAAAGTGAGTTATCTGGGTGGGTGTCTGCCCCGCTGTGCCTGCTCTGTGCACAGGAAGCTGGAGAGGGAATCACCGTGGCGTTAATTCCTCCGAGCTCGCTACCTGGAGCAGCTTGCTCAAGGCGGGAATTGCACTGCTTGGTTCTGCTTTGAATTGTTACTTTTAGAAAGTCATTGAGCTGCCTTCGAATGTTGCTTGTGTTCAGCCGGGGTGGGTGGGATGCTGACACGGCTGGGTTATTTCAATCTGATTGTTGATGCAAATGAGAGGTTTGTGGTTTAAGTTCACTGAGCTTCAGCTGGTTACGGGTTACAGCTCTCTCAGAGCAGAGGGCCAGAACTTCATCAGCTCCTTCTGCCTTCTTTTTTGTTATGAGCACTCATTAAAGTGCTCCCACTTGGTACTTGTGTGTGCTCTTTTTGACTTGCACTCTGTATGATTGATAAAAGCTCAGAATGCACGGGCAGGGGCTGTCAGAGACCGCAGGTGATTGCGGGTTAATCCTTGCTTGAGGGTCAGTGGAAAGCACCAGGGTTCGCAGTATTTGCAGGTATTTAAGTGTTTCTTTCCACAGACCCTGAGGTGAGGGTGACTGCCCTGGGTGCACAGGCACTGCCAGCACAGCCCTGCTGGGCTGGGGGCTCCTGGGAACTCACGTGCGGGTTTTGGGACAGGTCAGATCCGTCGCAGGAGGTATTCTGGAGCAGGGAGGTTGCACTGATGACCCCCGGTGATCCATACCCGCCCCGTGACTCTGGGCACGTGGCAGTGATGCAGCAGGGTGAGGGCTGGAGGCTGCCTTTGCTCACTGCCTGCACCAGCTTCGTTCTCAAAGTTTTGTTGTTTCATTGAAAGGCTGAGCGTGCCGAGCTGTTCTGGTGCGAAAGGACCTGAAGCCACCTCAGCTAAGTAGCTAAAAATCGAGTCAGCTTCCAGCGCTCTTTTGAGTTTTAATGTCTTTGCATTAAAATTACTGCGCCGATGTTCTGCTCAAACTTCCAGCCTGGGCTGAGAGCAGCCGTGGGTTGGGCTCTGCCAAGGCTCTGTGCTTGCAGGGTGCAGGGTCTAACGACACGCACTGAAACCCTAGAAGTCAGAAACCTAATCCGGGGCACTCCGGAGAAGTTAACAGCCTGTTTTATTATTTATTTACACAGACCTTCCAAAAGAGCTTGTTGGAGCAGAACCATGGGTTACTGAGCTGGTAGAGTTGTTTGTCTAGTGCTAGAGGAGTTTCATTCTATTCGAGGGAGCTTTTTGGGAGGTGAGGCAGATGGTAAAAATATATGTGGAAGCTTTTTGAGCAGAATTAGTTTGAGTTTTGTGCTGCTTCCACTGCTGCTCCTGCTGCTCCTCGTCTCCTCAGACAGAGATAGAAATTGGCATTCAGGCTTTGCTCTGAAAGGGTGCTGCTGCTGCTGTTGCCCTTCAATTACTCGGTTGTTTGTATTTTTGATATTTTTTAACTCCTGAAGTAGCCTTTCAGTTTGGGTCTTTTTGTTCTGAATGCACAAAGAAATAAATTACATGGGAGCATTCCCTGCTCTTCGGTTTGAACAGAATTATCTTCTAGTGGACTGTAAAGCAAATTAGGTAGGGAGAGCATAAAGCTCAGAGCTTATCTGGTTTTAACAAGATCATGCATTTTCCAGAAGGAGTCAGATGACGTTTTAGGAATTGGTAAGTACTGATCAATGCAAAGCTTATGAATCATGTCATTAACATCTGTGCTGGGGATTGATCATAGTATGAAGATGTGGGGTGTGAAATGATTTTAAGGAAAAAGGCTTCTGCTTAAATGCCTGGTAAGTGTTTCATTCCTTTCCTAATAGGAATTCATTTTGCTATACAAGTATAAATTCTAATTCTTGCTGTGTTTTTGCTGTCCTCGATGCAATATCTGCCTATTAATCATCTTCTTTGACAGTAATCATAAAAGCAGCAGGAATTCATGCAGTAAGCAAAGTGTCACACGTTCAGTCATCTTTAGCAGAGACAATAATTCATGGGTGTAATTAACTGCCTGACAGGTATCGAGTGTGAGGCGTTTGAAGCGGGATTGGCTTGTTGGAGGGTTTCCTGTGCTCACCACTGCTGGGAGGGGGGTGCCAGAGCTGCTTAATGAGGCTCTCGTGACAACTGCAGGAACGGACAAATAAACTAAAATAAAATCAAAGCTCATCATGTTCGTATTTGCTGGCTGGTTAATGAAACTTAAGCGGAGCTGGAGGCGGGCGAGGCACGGCGGCGCGAGCTGCTGCACCGGTGCAGCATTGCCATGCCGAGTGTGCCGGGGTGCAGAGCTGCAAGCTGATCAATTAGCAATTAAATATGCTCCCCAGTTAGTCACACCTGCCTCGGCCTTCCGGAAAAGTCTCAGCAACGTGCGTGGCATTTTGCATTCAGTGAATTCTCATTAGCTGGTGATACCAGAGCAAGGAATAATATTCCTCCATAGCGTCAGGGGGCCACTTTCATGGTCTGGTGGGGCCTGGTCTGTGCAGGGAGAAGGCCGTGGCTGAGAATTACCCGGGGGAATTACACCCTGACATGGAGCATTCTGGTTCAGCTCTCCCAAAAGCCATTTATTTTCACATAAATTGGTTTGCTAATACAGGAGTCCTCTCGGACACTGCTTTCCCACATCATCTTGAGGGCTGAATCACAGCCACACTTGTGTCGCCGCTCGCCTTCCTGAGTGCCAGTTCACTGGATTTGGGTGTCAGGAGAAGCCATCTTTCCAAGGAGCTCTTGGAAATCAGGAGTCCCTAGGATGTAAAGTTTAAGGAATTAGGATTTAAGGAATTGGAACACCTAGGCTGAGCTGAGGTGGCGTGTGCCCCTGCGAGCCCTGAGGCACCCTGAGTGCTGGCTGTGGCCCCGGGGCAGGGCTGGGGGGACAGCCCGGGGTCGGAGCTTGGCAGTGCCAGCACAGTTGTGCTTCCATGGCAGGGCACGGGCTGGTCCTGCTCCTCCACCTGCAGCCTGAGTGCCTTCTTGTGATAGGGCAAGAGGCATTTCCAGCTCTGGGCAGGCTGTGTGGGAAAGGCAGAGCACAGAACCAGTGCAGGCTGGTGCGGAGGGAAATGCGACCTTTGTGCTGCTCAGGGCCCTTTGGAATGTGTTACAAGCCCTGTGGATAACATATTTCTCTTCTAAAAGGACAGTGTGCTTGCAGTCTCCTCTGTTGCCCACAGCCCTGGACGAGGATCTCTTTTATCTCATGTTTTCTGAGCCTTTGTCCCACCTCTGACCATTAAATGATTCCCTGGCACTTCCTCCTCTCGGAGCTGGCGGGGCAGTGAGTGCCTGGGGTCAGTCCTGCCACGGCCAGAAGGACCAGCCTGGCCAGTGCAAGGTGTCCCTGCCCATGGCAGGGGGTGGAACAAGGTGAGATTTAAGGTCCCTTCCAACCCCAGGCATTGTGAGGCTCCGTGGAGCTGGGAAATGATTCCGTGATTATCTCGGGGTCCAGCTGGGAAGTGCTCCCGCGGCCGAGGCGCCCAGGCTGCTTCAGAGGGAGCTGTGGGAAGGAGATGCTGAGCTTCTGGCGCCTCTGGGAAGATAAAAGGCACGTTTGTACTTTGCCTTGGATGCTCTTATCTAAGAGCCAGCCCTGCTCGCCTTTGGGAAGAAGGGCACAGAAGCAATAGCTATTGGCAGATCCAGTTATAAAAAAACCTTTATAAAAGCCATCAAAACAGCCCCCATGCTGCTATTGTGGGGTTTATTATGTTCCTGAGAAATGGAAGCTGATTTAACAGACGTTTCACAATGAAATTAGGAGATACTATGTGTTAAATTGCATATTTTTAGTCTTGTGTGTTCCGCTTGGGGTTAAAGCTCAATTCCAATCTGCTTGGAGCTGTTGGGTGTCCACAAAAGACCTGCAACTGCTGCACAGGGATTCTGCACAGGTAGATGTGTTTTTATTAGCAGATGTTCATATGGCTTAATTCTCTTCCGTGTTTAAACCAGCAAGAGTGAACTATTCCACCAAATCACTGAGGCTGGGGCAGATCAATCTACTCAGTACCTTATTATCTGTTCAAAATGATCTGATATTCCAAAATGAGTGAAAACCGGGCACACTGCTTAATCTGACTGTTTAGGAGAGCTTAACCCTGCTGCTGCAGTGGGTGCACAACCCTGAATTTAAGCACTTTTCCACAAGAGCCTTGGAGTGCTCAGCTGTGGGGTTTTCCTGGCCGTGGACACAAAGCCCTGGTGATAGAATTTCACTGTCTGTATATTTTCAAGTTAATGTAACAAACACTTGAGGAGGAAAGGGGCCATCAAATGCAGATAAATACTTGCCTTCTTTCCAAAAGTCCAGCGCTGATTCCTTAAAAACAAACACATGGAGAAGAACACAGACCTTAAAGGCAGCCTCTTGAAAAGGTTGTCCCGAGTTGTTTATCCTTTTTCCAGGCTCTGGAACCATCGGTGGCTGTTCCACCTGCACGTTCTGAGTACTTGAGCAGACTTGTGGCTCCCATGATTGAGTCTTGCACAGTAGCTCAAATCCAGGTCTAAAGGGAGACTACTCCCTTTAATGCCTGTCTTGTTGGTGTTCCTTGGGATAACAGTGGGGTGGAGAGTGAAAAATGATGCTGGAAAGGGTGTAAATGGCACTTTGTGAGTGCCTTTTGAGGTCCTGCTGTGCTGTCCTGTGTCCTCCCATCCCATGGTCCCCACAGGTTGGTTTTGTGGATGTAAGAATCCATGGTGAGAGATAAGGAAAAGAATCCACGTAAAAACGGGCAGGCAGGGCCATTTTCCTCCAAAACAGGGAAACAGTGGAGCTTTTATAGAAATTGGGAGTGGACTCCGTTAAATGCATGGGCCGTATGTGCCCTTTCAGTCAAAGATGGGGATGGGTGTTCATGCAAAGATACCCAGAATTAAAATCGTACATTTGCAGTGTTCCAGGCCAGGTTGGACAGGGTTTGGAGCAACCTGGTCCAGTGGGAGCTGTCCTTGCTCATGGCAGGGGGTTGGAATGAGATGGGCTTTAAGGTCTGTGCCCCACCCAAACCAGTCTGGGACTCAGTGGTTCCTTATTAATACAAGTCCCAGTGCTGTTCAGAGAGGATGCAAGCATTAAATAGTAGCAGGCATGTGGCAGTTCAGCTGCTTCTTTAAACAAACAAAAAAACCACCAAAAAAAAAACCCCAAGCAAACAAAAACCACACACAAAAACTCCTTTTGCAAGTTATTTCTGTATCTGATACTCTGTATTTCATAGTGTGCATTCAACTGTTAAATGAGCTTTACTGGCTTACAGTGTTTTGTATCAATATTTGATCATTTCCTCTGACTTTAAAGAAAAGACAGTGTATTTCAGGCACTTAAGAGCCTTAGGGGAAAGCTCTGAGCACCCTGGGGTAGCTACTTGAGTGGCCAGTGGTGTGAAGCTGTTTTGAGGAGGAGAAATCCCCCTAGTCTGTATTTTAAGTGCACTGAGGGGCGATGGTTTGGTGGTGGGGTTTGTTCTTTGAGTAGTTCAGATACTCACGTTAGGAAACCCTGGAGATGAGGACTGAGAAAGCCTTGAAGACATGTGGTCTTCAAGCCTTAAGACAATAATTTTACAGACATTTTCATCTGGTTGTTGGTGGCCGTCAGTGATCTGAACTCGGGCTCTGGAGGGGTTCCTGGGCTCTCTGGTTTTCCGCAGTAATTCTGGGGCAGCATGAAGATGAGCTTTCCAAAATGCAAACAAGTAAGTTCAGCAGAGGAGAGGACAACCTTCCATGACTTTGTTACACTTGTAGGGAATGACAAAGCACTGTACGGCTCTCCCTGCCCTCCTGCCCAACCTCCCGAGCTGGGCGAGGTGGTGACCTGCTCTCTCCTGGTGCCTGCTCAGCACCATTAACTCACAGAGGCTCCTCTGCCTCTCATTTCTGAGGGCTCGGGTCAGTACGTGCTCTTTGCCTCCTCCATGCCACTGCCTAATGATGCTATTAATGAGAGGAGCTGTGTCCCTAATTTTTCAGGGAAGACAGAGAAAGGAAACATCGATGTCCTTGGGGTACTGATGTCCAGATGTGTCTGAAGCAGATGGACTGCTAAGAAAACAAGAGACCTGGAAGGAAGTCTCAGCCTTTTCCACCGCTGTCTCTAATTTTTCATGTCTATCAAAGCACAGGAGATGAATTTCACTGTGTTTAACTCTGCTGAGAGGGAAGGGGGGGAAACGTTTTGTCCAAGCAGTCGGTGTTCATTAAAAAGGGAGATGAACTTTGCTCAGTGCTTTAAAAAATGGCCTTAAAATCTGGCCCGAATCTGTGCTAGTCATACATTCTTCATAACTTTCCTTTCAAAAAGCTTTTAAAACTCCTCAGCACAGGGCTAGGAACAGTCTGGGTTGTGAAATTATCTTTGCAGACCCTGGGATTTTTTTCCAATGGTAATTTCAGAGCTCATATGTCAACAAAGCAGGGTACAGAATTATCATTTCCCTCTGGACTTTTCAAATCTCTATCTCCAGGGAAAATCTAGAGACCACATGACATCAGCTCTGAATATATTAATAAAAATGAAATGTGGCATTTGTTAAAATCCTTTTGTTGCAGAAACATCCTATTTTTCTGATTAAGTGCTGTGTCAATGTTACATCAGTGACTAGAGATGTTGCTGGGTATCAGCTGAGCTGACAAGCTTTAAAAATACCTGGAATCCTCCTCTTGGCATTAAAATCCACCAACATTTGCTAAAGTAATTACTTCTGTTGAATGAATCTGTGGCATGTCTGGGGAATTTGCTGCTGCTGAAGCTTTTTTTCCCCCCTTCAACCTACGTGTCACAAAGTAATTCCTTGCAGAGGCTGCAAAAGCCTTAATATAATCAATTCACATGCAAATAAATACAACTGGGTTAGTTCTTGAATGGAAGACAGGCTCTGGAAAAGTCTCAAACTGAGGCATGTGGATCTTTGGCACATATTTTTCAAGTGTTTCCTCCTCATCAGGCTGGAGATCCTTCCAATTAACCAGCTAAGGCAACAAATGCTGTCCGGCCGAGGGGCAGCTCCAGGGTTCAGATCCCAGATGGTTGAGATCAGGACATGACTTATCTACCAGAGAGCTTCAAATGTGCCCTGGGTTTTTTTATTCTTTCCCCTCGCCCTTCCGGTATTAAGGCAGTTTGTTATATTCCTATCAAATATTTATGTGGTTTGTCCATTGACTTCTCCGAAGGATTACTGAGCTGGGAGGGAGCTTTCCCCAGAGCCTGGGTTCTGGTGCTTGGGAGCTGCTTTGTTCAGCATCCCCTTCCTATCAGTTTCTGCAGTGGAGGTTCCAAGGGCGCCCCAGGAAAGGACAGGAATAAAAGGCACACGATGAGGATAATGTTGATATTTACTTGTACTGTTTCTGTGGATAGTTAGAGCCTGTATGTTTTCATAGGCTGGTCAATACAAATTTCAAACAGTTTTGATGCTCAGCACTGCTGAAGCACAGCCTGGCTGTAAAGTTTATCATCGCTGGTGGCTATATAAAAATACTGCAGTGTGGCCTCTGTCTCTGGGATTATTAGATTCCACAATTAAACAGCCTGGGAATGTTCCAGGCCAGGTTGGACGGGGCTTGGAGCAACCTGGGATAGTGGAAGGTGTCCCTGCCCATGGCAGGGGTGGGATGAGAGGGGCTTTAAGGTCCTTTCAATCCAAACCAGTCTGGGATCCTGTGACTGTGATAATGGATATGGTGATGTGTTGATTTGTGTATTTTTTAAGTAGTCTTCAGTATTGTAGAGTAAGTTTTTCCATGGAGAGGAGGACTTAGCTTTCTAACTCCGGGTGTTTGCAGCCTTTCTGAGTTTTGGAAGACTGCATGCTGGGAGCTTCTCCTGGTTCAAATTCCCCAAGCACCGTGGTTCAGGCATTTTCATATCAGCAGTAAGCAAGACAGAAAGAGATTCTGAGCTCTGGAAAGTCTGGCAAGAAGGTGTGAACAGAAGCTGGGTATTGCATTAGTGCTCTTCTGTAACCTGGTTAACATTGCATGGAGGGCAGAGGTCAAACTGATGGCATTCCCAAACTGTGAAGAGTATTCAAAATACCTTCAAAACTTCAGATCAAACTCGAAGTTAGATTAGAAACTGAGTTAAATGTTTGGAGAAGTGCTGGTTTAGATGTTTTGTGGGTTTGTGGTGGAACGGTGCAGTATTCTGCTTGGGCACTGAGAAAAAAATGTTAAAACACAAAAAAGGGGGAAAAAAACCCAATCAACCAATCCACACTTTTAAAATTGAAATTTGCATAAACCTGTGTGAATTTCCTTGGCTTGAACGTTTATGCCAAGGTTGGAGGGTTGTGCCAGGACATCTGTAGATGCCCTGTCACAGTCTGTCCATGCTGTTTTATCTGCACGTGGAATTAGGAGCAGGGAGGGATTTTCCTCCTGAGAGGTGCTGTGATCACTCTCCTGTCGGATCCACCTCTAAGGAAAGCTGTTATTTACATGTGGTTCAAATGAATGAAAATGCAGTTTAAGGGCTTTGGTCCCATTTTAAAGGGACTGCTTTGGTGCCATCGACAGTCAGTGGGGAGGGTCTCACTGGCTCAACCAGGATTTCACATTTGCCCTCAGGAGAGAACCAGTGAACCTGGAAAATGGTACAGTTCTCTCAGACTGATGGCTTTAGGAATAATTCTGCTTCTTACAGTTTTCAGTTATCTTTGTTTTCAAAATAAAGCAAACATTGGAGCTCTTGCTGCAGTAGCAATAAAATATTTCGTATGTGAGGTGGTGAGTTTGTGACCTGGTCTGTTCTGACTGTGCAGAACTGGGGAGGTACCAGCAGAAACAAACTGGGCTGCCCAAAGCCGAAGGAATTGGTTTAACAGGATGTGTAGAAAATCCTCTTTGCTGTCTGCAGGTTACAATTTCTGCTCATTTTGGCCAATTCTGTGGTGTCTCTTTCCTGCTGCACTTTGCCGTGTCTGTTTTCGCTTCAGACATTCCAGGTGTGGATTCAATTAAGTGTGTGAGGCAGCAGGGTGCTGCCCCAGAGGAACATTCCTTGGGGGAGAGTTCCAAGGGAAAGCTTTTCCAGCTTCTCTGCGCCCTCTGACTGTGCCTGTGTGGCTCAGGGGCAGGAGCACAGCGAGCGCGGCCGACGAGATCCCGCGGAAAGCTGCTTAAGCAATTGGATTTGGGATGTGCTGAGTGCCTCAGCAAACCTCAAAGCTGGAGGCTCTAATGGAGAGAAAACCTCATTTTGTGCACTGCTGCTTAGCTCCTCTAAGCAGGTTTAGGAGCAGATCCTCAGGCCCTGAAAGCAGCCTGCTCTGGAGATCCCCCCAGCCCTGGGCTGGGGAAAGGTGGCTCTGAGGAAACCCCTTGGCTTGTCATAAAAACAGGGTGTTCAAAGGCATAATAACCCCAAAGCTGGGGTAACAAAAATATATACACCTATATAAGCTACATATAAATATATATGTATTATATAGAGTGTATAAAAATAAATATAAATACATATACCTATATAAGGTAGGCCACAAAAATAGATGTTTTGTGGCATGTTTAAGGAGTTCTGGCGGGGGGGTGAGGGGCACTGGGCCATGTTCTTCCTGCCAGGTACACTCACAACTTTATAAAATCAGCACCTCGTGCAATTCCAGGTGCTGCCAGCTGAGTTCCCTCTGCATCCACAGCTCCCTGGGGATGTGGGCTCCCTCCTCTGCCTGCTCTAATGGAATGGTGCCCTGGCCAAGCACCTTGCTAAAGCCCTCACCACAGGTGGCTGATAATCTGTTTTAATTATAGTTAACATGCTTAATTTCACGAGTGGTGTTTAAAGCTGACAGGAGGTTCCAAAGAGCTTTCCAGCTCTGCCTCCCCAGCCTGTCTGGAGTCACACAGCCTCCAGCTCACAGGCTTTTAAATTATTTACCCAAAATTGGCTTTGAAGGAAGAATTAAAAATATAAAGGAGAAAGAAATTGAAGTTTGAATGTATTAAGAACTTGTTAGAGGAATGGAATGGAAATAAGAGCTCTCGGGGGAGCACTTTGGCTTCTGCTGATCTGCAGGGAATAATGGGTGAGTTTTGGAAATCTTGTTGGTTTTCATTCCCCCCCTCCCAGTTTCTCCCTGTCCCTCATCCCTGTTTCCCCTTTCAAAAACCAAGCATCTCCACTTATTTTACATTTCCAGTGCCCTCTGCAGTGCCCAGCCCTGTTAGCAGGTGACCAGGGTGACGTGAATTGGTAACACCCTTCCCAAAAGGGCTCCTGCTGCCTGGGCTCAGCTGGCTGCTCTGCACACGAGGCCTCCTGCTTTGGGGCTCGGTTTGTGGTTTGGGGGGCTTTAATTTGGCTGCAGAAACAAAAGCCGTGCGCGTGTTTAACCCTCTGACTGCCTGCAGCAGCAGAGGGGGCTGACAGCCTGGGCAGCTGCTGGAGCTCTCCAGCATTTTAATAGAAACTAAAGCCCGCTCCACACGCAGCAATCTGTCTTCCAGACAAAATTAAAACCAGTTTTAGCATCTGATTGGCTGTGTAATCAGTGCAGGGGGTGTGGAGAGCAGAGCGGGTGGGAAGGCAGGAGGATGCGCGCACGTCCCGACACTTTGTGTTCTGCAGCTCAGGGCAGTCATCTGCTGAAAATTACACCCGTTCAGTAGGAAGTGTCCTCAGCCATGATCAATATTGTGCAACAAAAGGTGCTAAACCTTCCTTTTAATCTCTGGTGTTGGGCAGAATTTCAGCTCCCCCTGTGGCTCCCGTGGCCGCTCTCGCTGCGTGAGGGACTGGGAGTCCCGAGTGCCTGGGGATAACCCTGCAAGAAAGGTTTCTTTCTTGCCTTTGCTTTAATTTTCCTGCTCTTTAATAGTGTTCCTTTTTAACCCACGCAGTTCCTAAGTAGGCTTTCCCACTGAAAAAAATGATTCCTGCTACTTTGCAGCTGAGACTTTGAGATAATTGTTTTTCCCAGCCCTTGCCCTGAGCTTGCGTAGCTTTTATATCTGTTTCCCTCTTCAAAGGATCCCTCCTTCCTCCTCCAGTATTCCCAAGCACAGCTGGAGAGTCCAAATAACAGTTTGGAAATTCTATCAAGGCAGTATTGAAATGTCAGATACTGTAACCACGTGGTTTTTCAGTTCCTTAGTCCCCCAGCCACAGATGTTATGTGAAAACAATCATCCAAATGCACAAACTACAGGCAGAGATTGCGGGATTGCAGGGATTGTTTATACTTGAACAATAAAGCAGTGATTTTATATCTTCTGTGATTCCTAGGCTATTAAATTCTTTGTGTTATGGTCAGCAAGCTTTCAAAACCTTCATGTGATGAAGCTGCAGATGTTTTGGCAGCAATGGAAATTTGGAATTCTGCTACTGCCTCATCAACTGCTGCTCTCTGTTGGGTTTTTGGAGTGGGTTTTAAGAGTTTGGGGCTGAAATAAAACAAAAAGTGTATTTGCTGGTGCAGTAAGTGCCTGGTGGGGCAGGGAGGGAAGTTCTGCTGCTGAGCAGATCTCTGGGAGCTCCGACCTGGGGTTTCTCCAGTCCTCTGGGCAGAGCTGCACGAGCTGGCAGCAGTGGGAGCATTAACTCAGGGTGCTTGTGTGTCAGGCCAGGCCTCATGTGAGAGGTTCAGGGGAGCTCTGTGTGATACCAGAGGCCATAAAATGTGGTGAGATTTGGTCTGGCTGGGATCCTGCCCAAACCTGCCCCACATCCAGGAGTGTTCCTGGGGAACTCAGGTCAGCCTGGCGCCTGCTGGGGAGCACAGGGAGGTGCCCCTGGTGATTCACTCCACACCTCCCCTTTCCCTCTCACAGCTTTTCAAAAATGTTGTCCAAAAAGTTTTCCACAACATTCTCAGGTGGAACAGAAGCAAATCAAGGGGCTGACTGGAAATTTGGGTGGTCACACTGTTTGCAGCCATGAGATTCAGGCCATTATTCCTCCACTGTGGTTTAACAGTGAATGGAAAAGGTGAAAAAGGAAAGAAGGTCAAGTACTGGAAGAGGCAATGCCAGCTTGGAACAAGGCTCTGGAAGAAATAGGGAGCCAGAGCTGGAAGGAAAGAGGAGTTTGGGGAGAGCTCAAATCTCCTGAGGGATTGAAGTGAATCATTTAAGTCCTCAGTCTTTAATATTGAGCCAGACTGCCCTCCCTTGCCATAAACTGCTTTGCAAAAGGTCATCCTCCCTCCGTGCCTCACTGCAGTGGCACACAGTGTGGATATTTTGGTGGTTTGGAGTTAAATAGTGCAATTTCAGATGGCAAAGAGCTGCATCTGTGCAACAGGAGCCACAAGCAATGACACTGCTTTACAGAGGTAAAAATGATCAGTTACAGCAATTACACAAATGTCTGGTGGAATTTATGCTGGAGACACACACAGAAAAAAGAAAGAAGATCTGAAAGACATTTACAGTTTAAATATTTCATACAACCTGTAGCACAAAACTCTGCCTGCCTGGGCAAGGGAGAACAGTGCTATGTGTCTGTATCAGTGTATATTTACAGATAAAACAATACATACAGGACTCCGAAGGGAAGTTTTACTATTTCAAGGGGGGATCAAATTCATTCAGTTCAGTACTAAACTCCCCAGTAAAGCCTGTCTGTCCTGCCTGCTCTCAGGGCTGGATATTTGATGTTTTTCCTCATGTGTGAGTTAGGCTGAAATTCCTGAGGTGGAGAAAAATCTTTGAAGTTTTCAAGGCCAAAATTGACGCCCAAGTGTGAACTTTGATAGGTTTGAGGAGGGCTGAGAGTTGGTTCAGGGCTGGTTTTAGTTAAAAATGCAGGGAGTGCATCAGCTGTGCCATTAAAGGGAGATGCTGTAGCATCTAAAGGGAAATTCTTTATTTAGCAGGAATATTAAGTGTGAAATGCCACAGCTGAACAGATAATTGAAGGAGACAGTCAGCACTGCTCCGTGCCCCCAGCGTCCCTGGCTGGGGGAATTACTCAGGCTTTTAAACTCCCATTAAAGTGCTCTGCTGGCCTGATGGAAAATCCTCCGTTCTGAGCTTGCTCCCACTCAGGAGACCTTGAGAACCTGAAAACTTAGTGCTACAAAACAGGCTTAATTCTTGCAGAAGGTTCCATTTAGTGTTGATATACATGTAAAATTAGAAAAGCTGAAATTGCCCTGCTGTATCATGCAATCAGGAGGTTATGTGCAAAGCAAATAGAATTTTTTGCAACATATATGCAAAGAGTTTGATGATAATTAGAACAGTGCAGTGTGTGTCCTGCACAAGCAGTGCACATGTTCCCAGTTTTCTAGTGAAAAGGGGAATTTGTGTTCCAGTGGAAACAAAAGGGATAAAATAATAGGGATTTCAGGAGGGATGTGTCTGGAAACAGAAGTGGCTCCGTCCCAGCTGCCTGGGCAGTGGGACTGAAGGTGGAGCCATTACCCAGGAAACCCCTCCAGCTCCCAGGGAACCCACTCAGCTGCTCTGTTCTTACCCGGGGGTGAAGGTTATGATGGCCTTAAACCAGAACAGACTTCGTTAGTGCTTAAATTTGCTTAAAATTTACCCCGCGATTCTTTTTTCCATCCGATCTAAAACAATAATGAGCTAAATCTTGATTTATCAGGGTGAGGAGGGTTTAATTTCCTCTGCCACAAGTCAGTCCTGCAGCCTCGATGCATCTGAATCATCCCAAGTTCAGAGGTTTGAGGTTGCTGCAGGGTCCCAGAACACCCCGAGGGAAGGGACCCGCGCGGATCGAGAAGTTTGTGGCCTGCATTGCTGTGCCTGGGATCTAACCTGGGCTAGGGAATGGTAACCATTAATTTCTGAGCAGCAGTGGCTCTGTTGTGATCAAATGAAAGCCTGTGGGGCTGCTGTGTGATCCAAGTGGCTCGGGCTGATGCCAGCACCTATAAAAACCCGAGGGCGCACGTGTGGAGGAGAGGCAGGCGGCTCTGGGGAGCGCAGGCTCCGGGAGCCTGCTCTGAGTGATGAGCAGAGCACTGCAAATCCATGGCACCGCAGTCACGGGGCGGTATTTTCGTTATTAAGGCAAAAAGAATTTGAGTGGCATTAATTGCAGCTGGTGGATTCGTCAGTAAAGGCAGAAGAGGGGAGTTCAGCTCGTTTATGGGGCTTTGGAAGGCAGGTGAGGAAATGTTTTCACATCTGACAGAGTAATATTTTCTGTTCTGCTTTCCACAAGACAAAGAGCACCTGTCCAAGCAGCACATCTGGATAAACTGAATCCAAATGCTTTCAGGAGAGTGGGCCAAGGAATTCTCTCCAACGTGTAATTAATTGTTTTGTGGGGATGGGGAAAGCAGAAGCCAGAGCAGCGCAAGTTAATGTAATTTTCATCTTGGAGGAGAAAGGGAGGATTTAGACAATTGCTAACGCGTGGGAGCCTGCTACTGATTTTTGACAGAACTGTGGAACAGCCAGAACGCAACTTAATTCTGCTGGCCTGGGTCTGTACCTGATGGGGCATTTATTGACTTGAATTGAAACAGAGCTGACGTCTGTCTCAGAGCTTGCTGTGGCTTCGTGCAGGGTGCCAGGTGTCCAAGGCAGCGGCCTCCACACTTTTTGTTGCAATTCTGAGAGTTCTCCACACATGGCTGTAAATTAGAGTTAGTGCAGAGCAGCCGACTTGGAGTCATGAGGATGTTGCACTACATAACTTTTAATATTCTGTTGCAACCATCATTGCTCAGGCTGTAGGTGACACAGAGGGCCAGAGGTGACAGCTCTGGGACAGTTTGGTCAGGAGAGTCCAAGCAAACAATGTGCATATTTTAATAAATAATAGGTCGATAGCTAATAGGCGATTTTAATAGTTTTTAATATTATTTAATTTTAATAGATTTTAATATTAATAAGTGATTTTAATAGGTAATATGAATAGGTGATTTTAATAGGTAATAAGTGAATGTAAAGCAGAGAGTCTGTAACTTTCCTCCAGCATTGCCTCAGCTTTCAGTGCCACAGGGCTCCATCCCTAAAAATGGACACTGCACTTCTCATACCTCATCATTCTTTCTGAATACCTTAATTGGAAAAAAAATTGTTTTATTTCAACACTGAGCTTAAGCACTGCTGATTTTACTGTTTACATCAAGAAATAATTTCATCTCATTATAAACCTTTACCTCATTATAAAAAGAGGCAAAACCAATCCCCCTTGGAGGCCCTGGGAAGTTTGGTGCCACTCGGAGAGCTGAGCACTGCTGGTGGCAGCAGCCACTCAAAATGCACAAGTGTGCTGTGTCCTTGGTCGTGACTGCAGCTGCTGCTGCCACGACACGAGTCAGAGCTGATTGCCTCTCCCAGAGCATCCAACAGCTCAGCTCCTTCCTGCAAAAACATCTCCAAGGTGCTGCT
This sequence comes from Dryoscopus gambensis, assembly GCA_013389985.1. NCBI lineage: Eukaryota > Metazoa > Chordata > Aves > Passeriformes > Malaconotidae > Dryoscopus > Dryoscopus gambensis. The sequence continues at coordinate 101,491 of WEIT01006162.1, read as the reverse complement.
TTTGCCAGTTCATCCCCCGGTGGAAAGGCTTTCTGAAGAGCACGGGGGGAAGATGAATGCAGCTCGTTTGCTGGAGATGGGGACAGGCTGCAGGTTGTGCCAGCTCATCACAGAACTGTGCTCAGTAATGTTTTCTAACGCAGCCATTTCCCTTTTCTCCCCATCTCACAGAGATGGTCTGGCTGTGTTTTCTGCTGCCACGCTCCACATCTTCTGTAAGAGATGAAGGAGCAGGTCATGGAGAGTTAATTGGGAGCTGAGCTCTTCCCACGGGCCACGGAAAGACCATTTGGAAACAGAAATAGAAAAGCTGCCCTAATGTTCCTCCAGCCCTGGCCTTTTGGAATAGCTTTGGCTCTGTCCTTCACAGGCTGGGGATGGGGCTGAAGGATCCCTTGTGAGATTTTGGATGGATGTCTGTGGCAGGGTGCAGTGAGCTGACACAGCGAGAGGACACCAGACCAACCTTCCCTTTATCTCCACATAAATACCCTGTTAAAAATACAGCTATTTTTAGGCCCTGTGAATTAGCACCGTTCTTTCTGTATTTCCAGCCTTCAACTGAGCGCTTGGTATTTTAGCAGGAGGGGTTTTTAAAGGTGACCTGGTTCCAAACCAAAGGATGAATTCCTGTTTGCTGGGTATCCTGAGCCTTTATCATGATCCAGCTTTTTACTCAAATCCACACCAATGAGTTGTACAGGCAAAGGAAAGTTATTTCACATTTTGATACTGCCTATGATTTCTTTAGCCCTATTTCCCTCACTTTTCCTTTCTGTTAAGATGGAAAGAGGCCATCTCTTCTTTACTTAGGAGGGGGAGAAAAATGGTTATTTAGAGTTACTTAAAGTGACTAAAAATTAATTATTACATCCAGATTGGAAGTCAAGGGTTCTATTTGCAGCTCTGTGGCTGGCTCCTGATTGCTCCTTGGCACGGTGGCACCTCGTGACTCACATTTCAATGGGCTCTGAAACGAGCAGCTCTTGGTCCTGGCAGAGCTGCACCAGCTGCAGGGACACCTTCCACCATCCCAGGGTGCTCCCAGCCCCATCCAGCCTGGCCTTGGGCACTGCCAGGGATCCAGGGGCAGCCCCAGCTGCTCTGGGCACCCTGTGCCAGGGCCTGCCCACCCTCCCAGGGAGGAATGTCTCCCCAGTATCCCACCTCAATCTACTCTCAGTTTGAAGCCATTCCCTGTGTCCTGTCCCTCCAGCCCTTGTCCCCAGCCCCTCTGCAGCTCTCCTGGAGCCCCTTTGGGCTCTGCAAGGCGCTCTGAGCTCTCCCTGGAGCCTTCTCCTCTCCAGGTGAGCACCCCCAGCTCTCCCAGCCTGGCTCCAGAGGGGCTCCAGCCCTGGAGCAGCTCCGTGGCCTCCTCTGGGCTCTCTCCAGCAGCTCCAGGTCCCTCCCGTGTTGTCCCCAGGGCTGGGGCAGCTCTGCAGGTGGGGTCTCACCTGAGCACATCCAGCCCCCACTGCCTGTGTTCCGATTGTTGCTCTTTGTAAGAACATAGAAAAATTTCTGTTAAACTTCGATTTCCTTTTTATTGTAGGCCAGTATTTTCCATGCACATTTCTTCCTTTGGGCTGTTCTGCGTCTGAGCCTCCTTTTTCTGAAAAATTAGTTAAAAACAAGAAAAGCCTGAAAATCTCAACAGCAAAGAAAGCAAATTCCAATGATTCAGATTCAAAACCCTTTTTTTCAAGTCCAAGTGCTGTTGCCTGTGTGAAAGAGATGAGCTGCTTTTTGCAAAATGGACCTTGGAAAATGAATTTTATTATGAACCTCTTTCTTTGTAATACGCTTATCTCATTTAGTCACAGTCAAGTATTAAAATTTTATATCAATCACGACTGTATATTCATGGGCTACAGGTCCTACAGATGATTTTCTCTGACTTGCATTTTGGACCAGTTCTGAGGAGATACAAATGAACAGTCTGTGCTGGGAAGCCTTAAGAAACTGTAGCTAAATATGGAGAAGTCTTAAAAATTAAATTGAGATTTTGCTCTTTGGTCGCCATGAGTGTAGAAGAGAAAAAAGGCAAACATGAAATAACTGGAAACTGGGAAGAAGGATCAAATTCACCTCGTTTTCTTGAGGGAGCAGTCATGTGCAAGTGGCCTCTTTATCTAAGCAAGACATGAGGGGGCTTGCCTGACTCACCTGCTGTTGGAAGCACCTCACGGTGCAGCTAAAACAGAGCCCCTGCTTCAGCAAGGAAATAAATCATAACCATGATCGGGATATTCCAAACGCAGCTGCCAAGTTTGGGTGGAAGGAGCGCAAAGGAAATTAGGAACAGCAGGAGTAATTTTAATTTCGGGAAGTACCTCAGGTGCAGTAGGTGAGAGGAAGGTTGCTGAGAACCTTCCCAAAGCCCTGGGCAGGAGGGACGAGGAGCCAGGAGCAAATGCAGCGGGACAGGGAGGGCTCTGGGAGAGCCCAGGGGGAGCAGGGCTGGGATGGCTCCGTGGGAAGGGACAGTGGAACATCCCCTGGGGTTCTGCTGTAAATGAGCTCGGAAGTGAGGGGAGGCAGGGGGAGCTGGGACCTGCCAAGCACCGGGGCGGGGGCTGCGAGACATAAAACGCTGTCAGAGGTGGGAAGGGGGTTCGTGGAACTGCCCAAATTCATGGAAGTGCCCATCTTCGGGGGGATATGGGGCATGGATAAGTGAGGAAGGGTTTGCTGAGGGTGACCAGTCTCAATAAGAAAGATCTAAGTAGAATCAGCCAAACATCAGAGGTCAAACCCTTGCAAAAGACCTGGATATTTAGAAGCAATTTCTGCTTGCACTAAGCCTGATGCGAGTACCTAATCCACAGGATCATGGAATGGTTTGGGTTGGAAGGGACCTTAAAGCCCATCCAGTGCCACCCCTGCCATGGCAGGGACACCTTCTGCTATCCCAGGGTGCTCTAAACCCCGTCCAGCCTGGCCTTGGGCACTTCCATGCTCCCATATTTTACCACCCTCACTGTAAAAACTTCTCTCTTGCATTAGATCCCAGTTCACACTGCACCGAGAGTGTTACCAGCCAACACTTTGATGCATTACCTTAAATATATTTGTGTCAACACCTCAATCTGCTTCAGCTTTCAAATGTTATTCCCCCCAGCTGTGGCAGTGCTGTGTTGCTCCCGGGCGGGTTGGTTTGGTTATGATCACTCTGATTTTGGTGTGCAGTGACTACAGTCAGGCTCATCCTCATCGTCTCCATCCCCCCTCAGTGTGCGCCCCGCCAGCAATTAAACTTCCAGCTGGGAAATAAGGAGAGAGTGGCTGAGGCTGCCTCACTGGAGGAATGAACATATATCAAACAAACGACAGCACAGTGACTGAAAGAGTCCCTGCAAAGGCAGCGATGAGATGTTCCAGGGGCCTGTGACAGCCTCTGACTGACGGAAGCCGATGGCTTTGCCCACAGACAAATGGATCTCTCCTCTGGGAAGGGAACAGCATTCCAAACAGCGGGATTAGGGATTGTTCTCATCCCTGGGAAATGCCCCATGTCCCCCTCAGCACACGCTGCAGGCAGGAGGTGTCTGAAGTGTAGTTATTAACCTGCAGGAGGAGAGCAGGGTGCAAACTCCAGCCAGCCTCAGGGTTACTCACTGTCACTGTTAAGGCTGCTCAGCATTCGAATAGATACCACTTGTTTGGGGGTTATTTTTAATGAATTAATGGGGTGTGCAGCGATTCTCCATTTGTAACCCAAATTCTTGCTTCTGACTTTTTTTGGTTTTTGCCTCAGTTTCCCCAGCTATGAAACACAGCCAGTGCTAAGGGCTGCTGCCCCTCCCTCAGTCAGTGCTCTGGTGGTTGGCAGCTTGTTCTCTGCAGTGGGGAGTGTTTTACACCATTCCAGGTGTTGCAGCAGCACCAGAGCCCTTGTCTGCAGAGCAGGTGTCACTGAAGTACAGCCTCAAACCTCGGCAGGGGCAAGCGAGGCACAAAGGGACCTGCAGCAGCACAGCTCCTCCTCTGAGTGCAGCTGCCCCCGCAGCCCCGGCCACTCACTGCCGTTCTGCCACTGAAATAGCCAGGATGGAAATTAAAATATACACAAGGGACATATTTCCCAAGTTTTCATGGAGCCCAGCCCTGGCTGAGCTCTGTTTCAGTCCTCAGCAGTTTCTCCTTTTTGCAGTGGTGCTGGAAGGTGTCAGCTACAGGATTCATCACTGTTTCCACAGAGAGCAGCAATGAAATCACCTGGCTTGATGTTCTTGCGTATCTCTGTTGCTGGTGCTAAATTACTGCCAACCATGGAGCTAAAGCTGCTACCTGTCCTCTAATTCCCAGCCTTCTGTGCTGGAATTACTTGCCTGGGCATTATTCTAAAGGTGATTGAAGTGGCACTGTGGGTGACAGCACATAGATGTTACCTTCAGCTCTGTTTTGGCAGTCGGTAGTCCAGAATGAAAAAAAAATTATTTGAATTTATCTTAAAAATTAAATCCTATGAGATTATGGTGAAAAAGTTGTAGTGAAAACAAATTACTCTTCAAGAGTGAATTCATTTTGACCCCTATAACTCTCAGAGACTGTAATTGTTGCACCCAGCAGGTAACATTTGCTTCAGTTTATCTGCTTTTATTAATATGCTTGTGGAATGTATAGGGAAGGTTTTCTGAATTCATGAAGGTGCCAAGACCTTTTTCAGGTGCATTTATGGGCTAGAGAAACATCCTGGTCAGGCACTGGAGCCAGGACTGCTCACCCTTCACCTCCAGGGTATTAAATCCATGCAGCCCAGGTAAGCCCAGTGCAGGCAGTGCAGTGCTGCCTTTGCCAGGAGTGGTTTTGCTCTGGGCTGCAATCAGCTGTCCCAGAGAGCCCAGGCAGTGTCTGCCCACCATCCAGTGCCCAAGGCTGAGGCTTCCCAAGGACACGAGTGGGTGTTGGAATGGCTTGGTCAGCAATGGTCAGCGATGGCACAGCAGGTGCCTTGGCTCTCCAGCTGCTTGGAGACGAGGCAGTGCTGTCACAGAACGTGCTCCTGTCGGGGGAGAGCTTGGGATTGTTTCCTTAGGCTGTGCTAAAATACGAAATACATGGGCCGTGGGCTCTGTGTGTGCACGGCGCCTCGTGCAGGTCAGGAGGGCTCGCGTGGGGGTTTTGTTCAGGGGCTCCACAGAGCCAGGCTGGGCCTTCAGCACATTCCCCCCTCGTGGAGGTGCCAGGCGTGGGGATGGGAGCTGTGCACAGGAGCTGTGGGAGCCTGCAGCAAGGAAGCACGTTTCAGATTGATGCCCTTTTAGCTGCAATTTGCAATCTGCGGCCGGTCCAGGCAAGGCTTCCTGGCACTTTTATCTTGTCTGTGAGTCTGCCTTAGGACCAGGGTAATTCTGATAAATGCTTGTTAGTATTTCCCTGAGTTTCAAGAGGTAAATAAAAGTGAGGTCACAATTACGTGGTGTTGAGCTTTGTCTGCTTTGACTTTGAGGGAGAACTCCCCTGAGAAGGTGCTGGGCTTTTAGCTCATGTAAAAGGTGCAAATGACACTGTTTTAAAGCAAACCAGCCCCTCTGGTGTCATTCCCACAACTTTTATCAGGATTTCTGCAAACACTCCCTCTCCTGGGACCACAGAGCCCTTTTGGACTCCTCATGCTCTGACTTGTTTTCCCGTGCCTCATCCCAGGTGCCTGAGCTCCACACTGGGAAGTTTTCTGCCTCTGAAGGTCAAAACCCTTGTGGTGACATCACAACTGATGTGCTTCCAAACAGGCTGAGCCCACGGAATTACTGGGAGGTTTCGAGATGAAAACATAAGGAGAAGTGAATCAGCTCTTACGAAACAATGACCTCCTCCATCTCCCCAGACAACTTCAGCAGTGCAGTAAAAATAACACAAAGGAACTGAGCTGTTCCCAGAGTGAAGAAGGGACCAGGTTTGCAGCTCGGGGCTCTGACGGAGCAGGAGGATGGATGCCCTCCTCCAGTCAGCCCCATTCCACACCCCCACTCCAGCTCCAGCTGAAGCACGCAGCCTTGATGCTCTTGGGTTTTATTCTAATTATGGCGACAGTGATAGAGATGGTTCTTACCAATGTGTCTTTCAATAACGTTTTGCACTTATTCAGCATCTTTGCATTCAACATCTCAGAAGTGCTTAACAGAAGGCAGTGAAAATCATCTCCAGTTTTTCCTCAGGGGAAGCTGAAGCAGGCTTGTAAGGACCTCTGGTGTGGATTGATAGCTCTCTGCTTTTGGAGAGGCAGCACACTCAGATTTTTTAGGGGTTTTTTTGCTGTTCTTTTTTCCCCTCTCTACTGGAAAGCCGTTCCAGAGGCAGTGCAGGAGGATGCAGGAGGTGCCTCAGTCACTGGGAAGATGGCTGAGCTTCTGGGTTGGGTGTGTTTTGACCTTGAGCCCTGGAAGGGAGAGCTCTCTGCTGCTCAGGGACAGATTCATGGCCAAGATGAAGAAGGGAACCTGTCACAGATCACATCTCTGCAGAAGCGTCTCTCTGCCATCCAGCAGAGACCTCACGCAGGGACACAGCAGACAGATCCTGGTTGCACTGGAGAGCTTGGGCTTGTGCCAGAGGAAGACCTGAGAAGGGTGAGGAGAGGAGACAGGAGCCCAGCACACAGGGCTGCTCCTGTATCCTTTGTGTGTCTGCGCCTCCCTTCCCAGCCGAGTTACCTTGCTGCTGGTTTCGTGTGGCCACGTTCCCGTGTTGGAGCACAGACTGCGCGTGGCCACGGCCCTGCAGGGAGCTCCCCTGGCTGCTCGAGGCCTTGTCCCAAACACACCCCAGCTCCCAGGCCCTTGGAACACCGTATTTCTCCGAAAATGGGATGACACGGTATTTCTCCCTAAAGGGATGGAAAGTACCCTGTGTCTCCTAAAACGTGCACTCTGTGTGTCCCTGCAGGGGAGAACTGAGAGCTTGGGGTGATGGGAGGGGGTGTGGGAAGGAGCAGATTCCTGAGACAGCAAACTGGAAGGATTTCCTGTCTGTGAGGAGGGACCAGGACATTCGGGAAGGAGAGGGAACAGAGCCAGCCCATGACACGGGGCTTGGTACAGGGCTTTGGGACCCACAGCCTGAGGCAGCCCCTGGCTACCAGGGACCTGGGGAGGGTTGGTCCCAAGGGGAACTCCTCGTCTGTCACTCCTGAGTCACGCTTCTGACGTGCTTCCCAGTCCTTGGAAGAGCTTCCAGTAACTTTCAGTTACTTTGAAAGTCACCGTTAGTAATGCCATCCCAGAAAACTAAAAAAGCTGAATGAAATACAGGGATTTTATCATCAGAGGAGGGAGAACTGAAGCAGTTCACAGAAACCCTTTCTCAGATTTGAGAAAAGGGCTGTAAAAGCCTTGGGCTCCGAGTTCAGCCCAGCTGAACTTGTGGTATTTCCATCCCAGACAGGGACAGGGGCACTTCCCTGCCTCTGGCTAAATGCAGTCAGTAGGATTGTGCAGTCAGATACCATCACCACACGTGCTGCACAGATGTCTGACAGGTAGGAGAAGCTGCAGGTAGTACTTCAGATGCTATTTCTGTGGATTATACTCCCAACATCAAGCTCCTGACCTGCCACCACATTTGCAAAACTTCAGAAAAGTAGTGGAGAAATTCTTGTTCAAAAAAATTTCCTTTTCAAGGGGTTCCTTTGCGAAAGTGGAAAAGATCTGGCAATTGGTTGGATAGATGGTAGTTTACTTTTTTCTTTACATGTGTGTAATTTGCTGCTGTTTAAGCCATGACAACTGGTGGGCATCACTGGAAGAGTCTGTGCTGAGACTGTGCTAGAGAGCACCTGGACTTAAGTGAAAACTTAGCTCAAGTTTGACTGGAAATAGCATAAAGAGTTACTTATCTATGTAATCCATGGTCTTAAAGCCTAAACTACTTTGGGCTGCCGTGCACCCAGAAACATCAGTGACCTGACCTGTGCTCTGGGGTTCAGTTCGAGCTGCCCCAGAAACACAAACACAGAACAGGCATTCCAGTGGTAAAGGAGATGGATCTGCAGAAGAGAGGTGGGGAAAGTTATTTCCTCTGGAGGCAGGAGAGGCCTGACCCATACATTTTTGACTCAGAAGTGCTGAGAGGTTCCCGGGGTGTAAAAGATCAGCCTTGGAGCTTGTGGGGTCTAACAGGGAGGAGGAGGGGTGCCTTCCTCCAGCGAGCCCCAGCCAGCTCCTTACACAACCTCAGCCCTCCCAGTGCCGTGCTGCCAAAGGCCATGGGCAGCTTCAAGGAATTTCAAGGGATCCCATAGGAGCTCGGAGGGACTGATACATATTCTGCCCGCTTCAGCGGTGTTTAAGAGGATAATCCAGAGGAAAAACGACCACAAATAAAATTACAGTTAGAAGACAAAATACTTCCTGCTTGGGCGCGAAAGTTGCGCTACAGCATTTTGCTGCTTGTGCACCGCCGGCATTGTTCCCAATTCCGAGTTGCTAATAATAATAATAATAATAATAATAACACTCATTTTGGGCTGAGCGGTGCGGGAGGCGAATATTACCTGGGAATTAGCGGGGGAATTAGGAAGCGACTGAGTTGCGGGGAGGCAGCAGCAGTAGCAGCAGTAGCAGCAGTAGCAGCAGTAGCAGCAATAGCAGCAGTAGCAGCAATAGCAGCAATAGCAGCAATAGCAGAATAGCAGCAGCAGCAGCAGCGTGTCGGCAGCGCTCGCTCCGCTCGCTCCGCCGCAGGGCTGGCGGGGCGCTGACCTTGCAG